>VZTD01002293.1:768924-840696 GCA_013397725.1 Rhagologus leucostigma
TGGGCTTTTCAGCTGGTTGGTCACATGATCTCTGCTGGGCAGCAGCCGGAGTTGGTCTCTGGTGTAAAGTTTCAGTTCGTTTTGCCGCACCTGAGAAAAGTTCATGTTGTCCCGCATGGAGCCACAGGCCATGGCCCAGCCCTCGCCCGACCCGAGACGGAGCAGGGCTGTGGCCCCAGCCCCTGCCCAGGCCTCCACGGCCAGGCCCAGCCAGGCTTGGGCACGCCTAGCCCAGCCCCCGCCGGGCCGAGCGGGCAGCCCTGTGACCTGTCCCAGGACCGGAATCAAGAGAGTGTTCCCGTGTCTCCCGGGGGTTTAAATATGTAAATTTCTACAAGCGCTATTGGTCTAAATGACTGTCCATCAAGTTCAGGTTCGAACCACCAGAATTTCCATGGACGAGGTATCCACAATTTCTTTGGGAATCCTGTTTCAGTGCCTCACTGCCCTCACAGTAAAGAATTTCTTCTGCTCTCGTCCATTGCCCAGCCCATATCTGTATTTGGGACTGCCCCAACCCAAGTGTAGGACATTGCTCTTGGCCCTGTTGAACTTCATCCCTCTGAATAGCATCATGTCCTCCAGAATATCTGCCAGCAACACAACTCAGCTTCGTGTCACCTGAAAACTTGCTGAGAGTACATTTAACCCCGCCATCCATGTCCCTGACGAAGATGTTAAATAATACTGGTCACAGTATGGACCCCAAGGGACACAACTTGTAACTGATGTATTTTCCATTTCTACCAAATCATCTCTGAGCAGAGTAGAACCACAAATGGAATGGAAAGTGGTAAACGCAATAAGCCTACACAGTAGGGTTGCTGTGTTTTTATTTTCTACTTTCCCCCCAGTATTTTTCTAATAACATTGTATTTCTTTTTCAATGTTGCTAAGCGTTGAGATAGGAGTATCATTTTTTGCTTCTTTTTTATTGGATTTTATTCACCATTTTATTATACTGTGATTCACTAGGTTTAGCCTTTTCTGCAGACTTTGTAAGTCAATTCTCCTCTTGACACGCGTTTTTAAAACTTACTAACATCAGCAAACTTTCACCTAATTATTTTCTCTTGTTTACAGATCATCTGTGAATATACTGAACAGTTGCAGTGGGGATCTCCATTTCCAATGGGGAATGGTAGCTCGGTTTTTCCATGTACTGTAAAAAGCATTTATTACTGCTCTGGCTTCCTGTATTTAACCATGTTAGAATGTTCCTTTTAATTCATGTGGATTATTTCTGTAACAGTACTTGGTGAGTTCTTGACAAAAGAAATTGTGTAGTCTGTTATATTTTGTTATCAGAACTCTTTTAGGATGTCATCTTGTTTCTATCTTGAGTGCTTTCTGGGTCTTTCTAACGTCTTTAGTAATACAAATTTTCTGTGGATATCCTATATGTTGTCTATTTAATGCATTTTGCACATCATGTAAACACATTTTAACCCTGTGGGTCTCCCCTAGATCATCTTTTTAAACAAGAAACATCTTGTCATGCTTATGTGATCTCCTCTTAGACATTAAAGAATAAGGTAGAAGACTGGGTGACAGGGAGCTCACAAGGACTACAAAAATTCTGGATCGAAGTACTGTGTAAAGAGCTTTTCAGTTAAAAAAAAAGAAAAAAAATACTGCACAAGAGCAAGCCACAAGTTGCATCCCTTCCTACATGCCCTGACTAGTTGCTGTACAGATCAGCCAGTCACATCTAAAAATTTAGTCTCAGCGTCTACCCCTGTTGTGACATGTATCCTTTCAACAAGAGCATGGGCAAACCTCCCCTGATGTTCTTCTGTTTCTTCTGGCCTTTTGGTTTGACGATTGCTCTGAGCAGGTCACATAAAATCATTGTCATCCTTGTATATTACTGGATGTTCCCTATCTAGAATGAAAATTTCAAACATCCAACAGGGTTTCAAAGTTTCCTGAAATACTGAAATAATTTATTTGATTAGACTATTTCCATAAGATATATTATCAAATACACTACATTCTGTGCTGTATTTCCCATATAGTTTCTGCTTTTTTGTTACTATGTCTCTAATTATCTTCCTCCCATTCAGTTTTTTTGCATATTTGTAGCACTATATGCTAGTTTAAAACATGCAGTTTTCCTCTTAGTATTTCTGGGCTTTTTATAATTCCCCCACAAAAATTTTTTTTTTTCAGTGCCATATTTAACTGGGAACTCATTTACTGAGATTTTTCCTCATCATTTACTGTCCTCTCCTTTACATGAGGATACACAATTCATCAGCCCAAGCAGTATTGTCCATCTGCCTCTGCTGGCTTCCTGTCATCCCACCAATACCATTTGTTTAACTTCTGTGGGTTTTTTTAACTTTTTCACCTTTTTCAGCTTGTTCTACTTTAAGCGAAGGAAGGAAGGAAGGAAGGAAGGAAGGAAGGAAGGAAGGAAGGAAGGAAGGAAGGAAGGAAAGAAGGAAGGAAGGAAGGAAGGAAGGAAGCTATCCTGGAAATAGTACTTCTGTTCCAGAAGCTTTCACAATTTCTAAGAATCTATCTAAAAGCACTCTCCAATGTTTATCCTGATGTCTCGGCAGCAAGGCTCCGCGTTTCCCTTCCTTTCTTTTCAACAGTGTGAGTGTTACTAGCCTGGAGTTGGGATTGCTCAACAGTGTCTTTAGAGATACTATGGAAAAAACTTTCTTTCTCCCTGGAGGACCTAGCTCTGGACCCCAGAACCTGCCATGGGGATTTTCTCAGCAGGAATTACTGTAATGTGACAGGAGCAAATGGAATAAAGCTAACACAGCCTTATACTGTGAAAGCTTGATGATATAGAATCATCCTGGGGAGGAGAGCAAGTTTCTCAGCCCTTTAAGTAAACTTGTGCCAAGGGTGCAGAGGGACTTGTGTGTGATACATGAAGAGAGTTGAATGCGCTACCAAGACTCATGGCTTCTGCAAAGTGGGTCTCCCCAGAGTGCACACAATTAGAAGGTAGAATAAACCCAGAGTAATTCTCTGATGTAAATAAAAAACGGAAGGTTGAGTACTGCAAGGTAAACATCAGGGAAATAAGGTGTTTTCAATCAGCATGTCTGAGTGGAATTTTAACTACAGATATTTTTGCAGTTCTGAAGGAGAAACACTTTCCATTTTAGAAAGGATCTGAACGAAGGGAACAACTGTGGCAAAACAGACTGTGAACACAGTAGGTTCTGCCAAAAGAGAAATCCTTGAGGGTAAAGGAGGATGAAGGTGAACTCTCAGAGTTTTTATTGGATTAGTTCCAGTATAGTGCTGCATGTTGAAATGAACAGCAGTGAGGCTTGAAACAAGCTCTCTTCAGGAATCTGGATTTTTTTTCTCAGGTCCGCAATGCTACAGATTATGGATTGCTTTTATGTCACATTCATTAGCTGCACCTTGTTAAATAACCCCTTGGGTTCTATAATAATTGCAAACTTAAGTCACTTTATAATATTTAAACTCTTTTTAACTTAACTGTCTTTGACCAAATACATAAAAACTCTATTATTTTATTCTCTCATTGGAGCCTGGAACCCTCGACAAGTTAACAAGAACCGATTTATGACATTGCACCAACCAAGTCAGAACAAAATGTCAAAAGATGTAAACGAAACAAACAAGCAGAGACTGCTGTGGAGAGATGTGGAGAAATGTGTTGCTCCACCTTTTGGAGGCTCTAAGAGCTGGTGACAAACTGAGAAACCCAAGTTCTTCTTTGGAATTGCCATCAATTTCTCATTCCTGTTACAATGCCAGGTACCTGCAAACCACTGCAAAACTGACTTAGCCTCAGTGTGAGCCAGAACTAGAAATCCAATTCAGTGTTTTAAATCAATGAGGAAGCCTTGCCAGTATTCTTTAGCTCCAAACCTCATTTCTTTGTCAAGAGGAAATCCAAGTCCAAAGAATTGCATGAGTAAAATAAAAAATAGTGCTGACCAGTGTGACAGCAGATGTATATTTCCGTTAATAAAACAAATTTTAAATTTGTAGCGGCTCACATAAATATAAAATAGCATTTAGTGAAAGAAAATATAATGAGGAACATTTTAATTGAATAGCTATATTAAGAAAGGAAAACTGTGAGTCGACCTAAAGCATTTTCATTCAGCAACTTCTCAGTTTTCTCTGTTTCTGAAAACAGGATATGAAAATATTCTCTTGCTTTCGCAGCTTACATCACATAACAAATTGGAATATTTGGAAAATATGTTTTAACTGAAATCTCAGTTTCTTTATCAAATTTCTAACTCAACTGTGGTATCTCTTTTTATCACTAAAAAAAAAAGAGTAAGACTAAGACTGATGAGTCTCTATTAAAGAGCTACCATAAAGGGTAAAAAATGAAGAAGCTTTGTAGGATATGAATGAAAATCTTTAAAGAAGGCTACAGCTACATCAATATTTTTCAAACAACCACCCCATCTTAAGCTCGTAGTTCAATCCTTGACCCTCACGAGGCCTCTTCTGAGCAAGAAAATTTAAACCACAGCACAATGTCTTAATGGAAGCTTAAAAAAACCCAATGTCCAGTTCAGCACACAGAACCCCAAATATAGTTCTTCAGCACTGAGTGCTGTGCACCCAATCTACTGTTACCTAACGAAGTATCATGCACAGGAAAGCATGGGTTATGGGGTTCAGTGCACTTAAACTGCTCTAAGAGAGTGTGTGGTAATCTCCAAGGAGATCTGTTAAGGAAAGATGTTGGGAATGTGCTACTTCTGCTCCTTTATGACAGGTAGAGAAAACCTGTAATGTTTCTTTCTATAAAAAATACAAAGGATGGTGTTTGTAGAGGTGTTAATTATACTTGGACAAATATTTAGCTGTATTATGGAAAGCAGCCTAGCAAGCTATTTGGGATCTCCTCAAAACTACGATCATTTCCAGGCAGAACTTCATCTTTATTTCAACCTAGAGAACAGTTAGCGTGTTCCAGGAAAGGGAGCCATCTCCTGACACCTCTGATCAGGATCAAACATTGCACACAGCAGGAAAACAGTGAATTGATTAGGTAGAAAAAGAATATACTAATACAGGTGTATGCCCATGATTTGCATAAGTGCACTGGTCAATCATCTGGAGAATAATACTGCAGTTACAGAACAAGTGAGACTGAAAACTCTTGTTGCTGCTGTGTAGGTTTCTATCCATGCTGTCTAATTTCAGTCATTAACGACTTTCAGGAGTTATCATCCATCAGGTTTTTCAGGTAGCTTTACTGTTCCTCAGTAATTTAGTTTTTTAAAGTTTAAAGCTAAATAATCCAACTACTTTTGAAACCTAGAAAAGTAGAGGAATACTATCCCCATGGCAAATAATGAAAACCATTCTTAATTTTGTAAATGCTCTACCTTCAACAGCATTATCGGACTGTGAATGATATTTCACATTTGCACCTGGAGAAACACAGCTCCCTTTCTTGTAGAGCAGGAAAGAATCAAAATGTGCTAGGTCAATGACTTATATTTGGTGCACCTTTACCCATGGTACACAAAAGGGTTACCTTTTTCCCCCTAAAATGAAAAGGAATATGCAGTTTTTACCAAATTGCCAAGTATTTTGTAATTATTAGGAACTTCAAATTAGACTATTTCTCATTTTGGTCAGGGAATTGAAGATCATATTCGAGTGCTCAGCAAGGCCGGCTTTTTGAGACTTCCCCACCAAGTTGTGCTTCCCTACCTTGGGGCTCTTGGAGCTGCTTTACTGGGGGACTCTGGTTCTTTGCCCTACCAGAGCTGCACTGCATCACAGCTGTGTGCCTGGGGTCCCATGGATTCAGACCCCGACCCATGAGCTGATACCCTGGCCCAGCCATGGTCCACCTGCATTCCCAGGGAGGTGCCCAATGCCCTGGGCTGGGGCTGCCCTTGGCTACCCCCCAGCTGCCCTGCTTGTGTCTCTGGGCAGCGGGATGGCCTCACTGGTGGGGATTTGCCTTGCCTGCCTGTGAGTCTTGGCTCACAGCTTCTCTTAAAAAGCTTTCTTCCCTCCCTGCCTCCTAACAAACCTTTTTTCCCCCCAAGTTAAATATGTTGGAGCAAAAGCATTTTGAAAAGAAAGAAAGGCTGACAGCTATACTTTAGCTGACAGTTTCCACTTGTGTCAGGTCAGGTGGGATGCAGTCCTGATGGTCAAGTGGCCACAGACTGATGTACTGGAAATGAGCAACTATCTGGGGCTGAAGTCAGGAACCTGTGTTCCCTCATCCCCTACAGCAACTGGTGCCCTGACTCTGAAGGGAGCATATAAAGCTTTGTCTCCTTCACCTACAGTGAATCTTTGTAAATAACTCTCAGAATGCATTTTCCATTCCATCCAGCATTAATGACCTGTAAGTTTGGCAACTTGGACATCAAGAGTGTCTAAACAGCAGACAGGCTAGGACAAGCCTTTACAGAATGAAGTTTACAGAATGCAATTTATCCCACCCATCTCTGACAGCTGTCTCAGGCTAAGGCACACATCTTTTACTAGGCATGGAATAAGCTAGATGACTAGCTTAGACCGAAAAATAAATTTCAATTATTTTAGATGAACTTCATTTTAGATATATACTTCTGTACCAATGGCTACTCTGGTAGAGCAGCCACCAATGTAATGCAATCACTTGAACTCTGAGGATACTTGACAGTGATTTATCTTGGCTAAGGTTCAGTTCTGTGTATTAGAGTGAGAGGCAGGGCAGCTGCCTGCAGCCAGGGTCTCTCAGGGGGATTTCACTCCAAGTGATGGCAGCTCTTTGCAATTAATTACAAAAAATTGCCTTAAAAGTAAGGCAATTTGCGACCTTTGGAAGGATTTCTGGTGGCTTTTAAAATTTTGAAGCTTCTACTGGTTTGAAAGACTCTTTGAGTGAGCATGTGACTACCATGACGCTCTTAAGACCTGTATTGATTTTTAGCTTTTAGCCTTGAAACATGAGGCTGGGAGGGAGCTCTTCAGTCACCAAGGACAACAGTTTGCTATTGCAGACAATCAGTTTATGTAGCAGGCCTTTGAAAATTCACCTCTCTCTGACTTAAATCAATCTTCCTCCTTGTTTTTAATAAACAGCTGTGCAGAACATGACTACATTTATATTTAAAAGATTCTTTTAACTTTTCAGACTGAATGTACTTACTGAAAATCTATGATTATCTGGTTTTTAATATCCAAATTGTTATTTTCTCACGTTTAACTGGTAGAATTCTATAATTTCTGCCTGCATCATTAATAAATTGACAGAAAAAACCAGAAATTATACTTTAGGAACATTGGTGGGGATAATTCCCTAGATTCATGAATCCTCTTTTGACACAACCAGTGTCGTCATCCTTATCTTTAAACTTTTCTCTCTCTCTCCTCTGGTATTACTGTCTCAAATGCCACCATAGCACTTTAGTGAATGTCAGATACATTAGTACCTTGTCTAAAAAAGTAATTTTTCTTTTCTAAGAGAGACATTGTGTTATTCTGGTGTTATCTAGCATGTGTAACATGTTATGTTCTTATAGTATTTATTTCAGTGCTATTAATATCTCTTCAAATTTATTGTAAAGCTTTGCTTACTACTGAAATCAGTCTACTGCAGCTGATATTGCTCCACATTTTCCTGTTTTGAAATATGTAATTTCCAGTCATAAAGCACAACTCAACACCAACAGTAAATTTTAAAACTTTATATGAAGATTTGTCATTTTGCACAATTTTTCCAGATTTTGGGATGGTGATTTTCTGATTGGAGCATATTGTGCTTCATGCATGAGATTTCTACTCTGCTTGAGGTAATTTTTTTTAATACGTGTCCATTGTTTCCACTGCCTTCACTTGCTTAGTTTGTACCATGATTCTTATTTAACTGAAATAGCTAAGGAGTAGGGCAGGAAGGAAAAACTAAATATTTTTAAACCTCAGTAGCATGGTTTTTGTATAGGATTTCCCCTCTCGTTTTCCTTCTTAGAAATGCAGCAAAAAATATACCACATCGAACAGGAAGTCCATCTCCCTCAATATCATCTTTAGAAGAATACACTAAGCATTTGCCATGATAAAGATAATAACATGAAAGTACAGGTGCCACTATCAAGCTTTCAGGAACTGTCACTGTGCTCTTCTTTTCATTAAAACAACTTGAAAAAAATTAACTCTGTTTATTCTAACTTTGAATGTAAAACCTAACCTAGTTTGACCTGGGGCAGGTCTGAACTGCCTCCTTCCTGAGCTGTAAGGCGTTTGCTGTCTCGTTCTCTTTTTCTACTCCTGATTATTCCTCATGCTTTTTGAGAGGCGGCACTTGAGACTGTTAGAACTAGAACTCTCACCTGTCTTCTTTACTTGAGATGCAAACTCTGAAGACTTTTTGCAACTTTGATTTAAGGAAAGTCCAAACCAGCAACATATTAGAGACCCTATACTGTACCATTTAAGTCTTTAAAGCTTGTTTGTTCCTTTGAGACTGAAAATCTTAGATGAAAAGCTGATTTTATGCGTACATAAATTTACGTAGAGCGAAGCCAACATATATTATTCAGTCCAAGATTGTACTCTAAAGTCAGTCTTTATATTCTCATGTGCTTTAGAAACCTAGTCTTAACCAACACCATTTCTTACTCATGTAGTATTTATGTGAATAAATTTTTGAGCCAACATTTCTAGAAATACCTTGATCATGTTATTCGCTTTTATTGTCTCTGTTCACCAGTTTGTATGTGGGAAGTTAAAATCTTCTTCCATTGCACAATTCCAAAGAGTACTTCTTTTCAGCAATATTTCAGAGATGTGTTTTTCAGTTCCATCCTGTTCTTGTATGCTACATATTACCTCTAATCCTCAGAAAATATTTTACAATTTTCCTCAATTTTTTACTCAGGGAGATTCTCTTGTGTCTATATTTTATAACCATCATATTCCTCTCTCATCTGTACAATATTTTGAATTCTTCCTTTTTTTTTTCCCCCCAAAAGACTTGCACAACCCACAGTGGTGTAAATCTTGACCTTACACATCTTCCTAGCTGACAGAGGTAAGGTCTAAGAACATTTGGTACTAATGTTAACTTATACAGCTCTTAAAACTTGAAAATCTCATACAGTCTTAAGTGCTTTTTCAATCCATTTTTTAAGAAATCTGAAAAGACATTAATTTTTCCATATATTATTTTGAAATTTAATGTCAGGTTATAGATTATTCCACTTTAAAACTTTTTTTCTGCATTATGTATAGTCTCAAAGACAGTTTTTGCACACACTTCAGCAGGCAGTGTTTTCCCTTTGAACAGATACTGATATAAAAAAAAAAAAGGAGAATTTTCTATTAAAAATATATATGCGTTCATATGATGTGCATAATAATAAACTATAGACCAAAACAATATTCAGACGATAATCGAGCACCATTGGAGGGTGTCTGGAAATTCTGACACTACGAGGCACTCAGACTTGAGAGATCTAAATAGGGGCTCGGTGTATTTTGAAGGATTAGAACCTGTGAACTGTTTCAGACACAGACAGAAATTCTCAGTGTATTTCTAACTTGGTTCTTTTTCAGGATTCTCTTCCTTTAATGTGCTTACAACAATAAAGGACTATGTCTGACGAGATTTTGTCACTCTGTAGTGCAAAGTTGATGCTACTGAATGCATGCCTAGATATGCAAAAATTTGTTGTATTTCCTGTACCATGCCAGTACCTCATATTGATCTGCAAAATTCGATCAGAACAAAGAACCTATTTCAAATTGGAAGAAGTCATTCAGTTGCCACCTAGGACCTCCTACTCTACAGATTTAGTCCTGTGATTGTGCTTCCTGAGCCTGTATGTGTTTGGTTGCCTTCACCAACTTCTCCTTTCACCACTGTGTGCCTCCCGTAACCCACACCAAACAAAAGTGCTGCTTCCTCAGTTCAGTGAGTCAGCCATGTCTAGAAATCATGCAGAAGAGGACAGTCCTGTGGTTAAGCAATTGGAATGACATCTCCAAACTACCACGAAATACATATGAGACCGTAAGAGTGCATATATATTATACACAACTGCAAGGATTTTTCAGACATGAGTAACAACAGTTACCAGTTTCTACTGATCAATGAAGAGAGTCCACAGAAGATAACTTCAGTCTGGTGCCTAAAGTTAGGTGACCTGCACCTGAGACACAGATTCCAGTTTAGAGTAAAGTCAAATGGTCATAAATACAAGTTCCTGAGGAATACTAGTGAAGACAATGGGTTTTAAGAACATAATTAAGCCTAAATGTGTTAACAGGTGGCAGCTTTTCCTTCTGTATACTTTGGTTTCTTATTTAGGAAGAAAAGCTACTCTTCTACCTTCTTTTGCTTCCTTTTATTCAGTTTGTGACATGTCTAGGGCAGATAGTGTCTCAGGAATGGAACTGAAGTCTGATGTCTCTGTGCCTCTGTATTTGCAATGTTTTTCTTGTAGTCGAGACTTCTGAAATCACCTGGACACTCTGGAGTCCGGGCTTTCATTTAAAAAATTGAGAGCTTCTGTGCTTCATAGATACAGAGAAAGGTTTGAATACATGTTCAAATTTATCTTGACAGTTTAGCAATCAGGCAACAACAAAAAAAGGGAATGAAAATCTTTAAAGCATCATTACTTTTAAATTGATCTGATGATAACTGGAGTTTCATTTAGAGGTTTTGAAATGTTGAAAGAGGCAGTTCTGATCTCCATAGTACAATGGGACAAAATGTTCACTGGAATCAAACATGGCAAAGAATGACTTATTAACAAATGCACGCTTTAATTGCAAGAACTTATGTACAGATGTTTCTGCCCTGACTTTAGCTGGAAATATGATTTGGCCCAGGTAGGAAGCTAGACTATTCCATCTCTCCCCATCATCCTCCTTAGCTGAGGCAATTGTCAAAGAATAGGTAATTAATAAGAAGGATCCTGAGGAAAAGGGGGTCTGGCATTCAAAGTGAGCAAGAAGGGCGATCTTGAAGTGGAAGCAAAAATTTTTCAAATATTCACAGTTGTGGGCAGCCAACTTAAACAGAAAAGTCAGACGCTTCAGGTACAAGATGCTTATTCCCTCTTCTTATTTTTCCTTCTCATGTTTTCTTATGTTAGCCTATTCGCAAAGAATATAAATTTCAAGATTTGCTTTTCTATTCTCCTATTTTGTGAGGAACACAATTAACAAAAGTACTGAGCAATCAGAAGAATCTTTTTCAAAATTCGCCAAGTTTACACAAAGTCTGGACACACTTTCAGTGATTACTATTTGCTGTACATAAAAATCCCGCAGCGCTCTTTCTCACCTGCTGAAGGTTTGAATAGAACTTCGTTTTTTCCAGATCCATTTGCCCACTGCCAATTGTTTGTATTCTGTAGGAATGTCTGGTCCCTAAGACAGCTTCAGGTATTAAGTAAACTATGTCTCAGCAGGTTAGCTACTTAGAACTGCTGCCACTTGAAAACAGTAGCAGTAGGAGAGCCAAGTGACATTATCATACACTTCGGGAACAGAACAAGAAGTCAAGGAAAACAAAAGTCTCGCACAGAAATAAATACTAGAAAAAGAGTCCAATTATAGAACAAGCACATCATAAGTTCTTTTTCTTCCTCCAAACCATAATAAGAATGTTGCAGAAACAGGAACTTTATATTTAAAGACTAACTTCATATTTAAAGACTTTTCAATTACACCCAATTGAAGCTTGAATAAGACAAGGATTTTCCTCTTAATGCATGTGCTTCATATTAATACTAGTGAAGGTGAAGAAAGAGATCTTACCAAACACGTGGTAAGCAAGATACATATGAACATCTGTAATATGATAGATTTCACCAAAGCCATTCATTTGGCAGCATAATTCCAGATACTTTATTTGCTTAGCTCATGTCTAAACAGTTATTCAAAATTTGACTCACTATCACCCAGGTAGGCAATCCATAAATCAACCAAATTAGGAAAAAAAAAAGTTAAGAAGGGAAGGTTAGTGAGCAGAAATGCTCTCCAGAGATGTTGAGTCCTCTCCAGACAACCAACAAGGGAAATATAGAAACTTTTTCATAGTAGCTACTGAAGTCTTAGTATTTAGTAGCTCTCTCTATTTATCAAAATAGATAAAGTTAGGTGAGCAAAAGATAGTAACAACGATATATCATGGTCAAAATACATTTCTTATAAGAAAGTATATTCCATGTAGCATTTAATTTAGTTATTTACAATAAGAATATCAATGGAAAATTAATATCTATCTGATAGGAATCATCCAAAGGGTCTTTCATTTAAAGGTCTTCCTGTACTTTTTATAAAAATTGTTTTAATTTTTTTCATGAGCGTGTTGGTCCTTTTTATGCTTGTAGAAAGGAGATTCCATTGCTTTTTAAAATATTGTACTCTTTAGCTGGCTAGCAGTAGAGAAAATAGTTGCCCTTTTTTTCTAATTTTAATTACATATTAATATGTGACTTTGTGGTTCTGTCATTTAAATACTTTTACACTGATATTTTTCCTCCTGAATCTTTGAGAAGAGTTTTAATTTGTGAAAAAAGTATACTTCAGCTTATACTTACACTTTTGATAGGAGTCCTCACCAAGAAATTCCATCTTTCTGGGAAGGTAAATATTTAAAGACTGGACCAGTGTTTTAAAAAAATTGGGGCTTTTTGTATAAGTCTCAGCCTAAACTTAAGCAACAGTGAGGCAGAGCAAGCTGGATCATCAAATGTTCTTTGACTTGAAGCAGTTACATTTCTTTCAATATAGTGCATGGAAAATGTTATCAGTAATGCAAGCAGATACCAAGGTAGGAGGCATAAAAGTTGCTGCCTCTGTTGACCCCACCATTTACCCAAAATTCAGGGTCCTGCAGCTTAATACTGTTAGAAGGAGGAATAGATGGAGCCAGGTACCTTTGCTTCTGTCCAGTTTGTTTACAAACAGTAAAGACTAAGTTCTTTTACTCTCAAAACAGCAGGAATTAAAAGGCCAAGGGCAGTTTTCTTGCCTGTAGTTCCAACCCCCTCCTAGACTTGACACCATTTAATAAATAGCTTCCTTTCATAACAGAAAGCTGAGGGAAGGTAAGAGTGTTTCTCTCTTTTTATCTTGGCCTCCTGTTTGTTTTATTTGTGGTGAGCTGTGGCACTTTTGGTAATTCTCTTCAATTTATCACATCAGTCTGCCTTCTCCTCCTTTGTTGTTAACTGACATTTGGGAAAATCCTAGAACCACAAGACCTAAGTTAACATTAAGGTGCTCACATTATTACAAACCTAAGAAATGTCTCAAAAAGTTAAAGGAAATAATTAAATATCAAAGTTTGCTGGTAGCTAAATTGAAAACATTTCCATCATTTTTTCTTTGAGCCCCTCTCAGAGAGAATAGCTGGTCAGCAACCGATTAATCCACTTAGCCTCAGTGACAGGCGGCAATCACATTCAACTAATTTTGGTGAATAAAATAACTGTACCTCTGGTTTATTTGCCATCTGGGGGCACTTTTTTATGCTCAACAATATCATTTCCCCTATGATAGTCAGTATATACAGTGATACTGAATGTGAGGTGTCTGAGCACATTGTCCCACTGCAGGGAATTTGACTGCTTGGGCTTAGGGCCAACTTAGACAATGTGCAGGTGCCCAGCCTTGGAGAGAGCTGTTGGCAAAATCTCTGCTAAAAAGCCACCGTGGAGACTCCTCCTGAGCAGGTCTGCTGAGATACCCCAGTGAGGAACCCTCCTCCTTGCCCAGGAGTTGGTTTAAGATGAGGCTTGCCCCCAGGTACTGCCAGAGCCACTCCCCGTTCACACCCACGCTGGCACCTTGCACATACCTGCTGGACCAGATCTGAACTCTGACCCACAGGCAGAGCTCTGGACTTGACCCCAGACCTGCCTGCTGCTACAGCTCCCTGGCACTTGCTGGACAGGTGACTGTTGTCGCAGTGCCCTGCTGCCCCTCAGGATGCCCCTGGGGGTGCCTGTCAACTCCTGGCCCCCAAGGAGCAGCCAACCCACACTAAAGGTTCAGTAAAAGGCAACAAAAGCACAATCAAAGGAAATAAAATCTTTCAGGCACTTGCACTGTACAGGAGAGCACAAGTTCAAACCGCAGCCAGAACAAACGATTGCTCTGATGGCAAAGTTGGATAAGTGAAAAAAGCACAGGAGTGCCTGCCTTGAAAATTGTGTGTACCACCATCTTTCTTTTCAAGTGTACCCAAAAGCATTACATGCCTACTGCATACTCTGCAAACTCTGCCAATCCTGAAACACATAATAAGGTGATGTATATGAGGATCTGACCCTGAAAAAAAGATGTAAATAGAATTTTACGTTGTAACTCCTTATAACGGGCGGCATATTGCTTTCCAATGCCATTTTTTTTAAGATGCCTGACTTAGTTCATCTAGCAAGCCACAGATTTTAATGAAAAAAGTATTTTACTGTCTCCAATAAGAATGATAATAATTAAAATTATTTCAACTACATTATCGTTAGAAGCCTCAGGTTAAATGAATTCACATCAGCTTCTAATGCATTTACACACATCATAAATCCTCTGTCTTTTTCTGTGCCTTGTTCAACAATACTTCTTGAAATATTCAGCTTAAGGGGAAACGCACTCTCAGAGACTTTACTTTTTTCTACATATATATTTATAGAGAAGAATCAATTGTTTCTGATCAAAGAAAGATTTATTAACAGAAGTGCATAACAGACGGAATAATCCTCCAGGTACTTGATAACTTCTTACTTAGCCCGTAAATTAGATGTACATTGTATTTTTTACATTTTAAGTAAAATGCAGATCCTGTCTTGGTAAGTGATAACTTACTCGGCAAATTTGTTTTATTAAATCAGTGAGAGTAGTTGCATGACAAAATGACACCCATTGTAAAAAAGTAACAGAGAATCTGATCAACATTGATAAAAACAAAATGTTAAGGCTGAAAAGCACTATTATCTCTGAGGAACACTTTCAAGACGAAAAGAAAAATAATGACGCAAAAAACCACAGTATGTATAAATTTGCTGGTGAGCTGGTCAGGAGTTAGTTATACAGAGCAAGATCAGAGTATAATGCAGCCAAACTGAATGGCCACGAAGACTGAAGAGGAACCAGTGAATGGTAGATTAATAGTACAAGGTGCAGTGCCATGTAGGCAGAGACAGCTCTGAGAAATTACCTGTAAACTTGGAGTTTATACTTGGAAACTGCAGGTGGATTTCAGGGGAGAGTGACACACAAGAAATAGGTCCACCAATATGAGGAGATTGAAAAATGAAACTTTAAATCTAGAGTGTATCCCTTGCCACAGAGAGAGAGGAAAAAAAAGGAATAGTATACTTCTCTGAAGGTCTGATCAGCTAGATCACACACTTCCGGTTACCTGTGTTCATGAACTCAGATAAGCTAAACTCAGGGAAGATTAACCAGACTGTTCTAGAGAATGAAAAATACATTTTATTAGCTGAGATAGAGATGTGTGGCTTGCTTAGACGAGCTGGAGGAAAGCTGAGTGGGGGTGTCATTGCTGTCTATAAATATCTATAGCAGAGAAGAACAAGAGCGATTCAGATCTATTTATGCTAAAGAACCACTTTGGCATAGGTATGAATGAACCATGGATACATTAACTGCAGATTAGATTATTTTCAAACAGCACAGTGAAGTGCTGAACGGGTTGGTTGGAAGCTTAAGAGAGGACACCTTCCAGATTTTTTCAGCTTCTCAGTTCTAGAAAAAGGTTAATTGATACATACATAATAGGAGATGATCCTGTGGAAGCTGATGACCCAAGAGTTCCCTCCTAGTCTTGAGGTACCTGGAGTAGCTTGGAGCAGATAACGAAGATTTGCAAAAACTGAAATCTACTGGAATGAGGTTGTTAGACACCTAACTATGATTGTTTTACTAATCTATTTTTTCGCTATGTTGCTCTGAAATATGAGATCATTTACTGTTGGTGGAATTATTAACCATTTTGCACAGAAAATATATATATATACTATTTCTATTGTAAAAAAAAAACCAAACCCAAACAATTGTAACAGTATAAAATGCTATTAAAGGAACAATTTTTGTAATTGTATCACTCCTCATAGAGTCATGCCTGATCTGAGTCATATTCTGTATTTACCATTTTAAATGAATAAAGAATGGATTGCTGCAGAAAGGCAAAGGAGTTGTGCAGATTTTCCAAGAACTGTAGATGACACTGGAGGGAATGAATGCTCTAATACCATATTTCTCAAACTAGTGGAGCTTGCTGGAAACAAGACTTTTTAACTGATGACATATATAAGTGGGAAGTTATTTTAGTTCCTTTCTAACTTTCCAGCTCCTTCTTTGGCCCATTGAAATTCAGGATGGTTCTTGCCACTGCAGCTGGTGAACCTTTCCCTATGTACTGCTCTGTCAGGCATCTTCTCTGCTACATTGCTAGTACCAGAAATTACCCTGAGCTGTAGACAATCAGATATTTATAACGCTCATGCTATATTCAGTTCTTCAATGACTGATGTGACATTTTGGATGTTCTCATGCACAGCATTTGGAATGAGGGAACTCTGAAACTGCAGTGCTGCCAGAAAGCTAGAGGTCAAGAAAGGCTTGTGGAGCTGCGAGTGACCAGGTTCTGTGGCAGCTGCAGTTTTGGATTTTCTAAGGATGTTTTTTTAGGGATGGTGGCTTCCTATCCAGGTCCACTGCAAGGGATGCTCAGCACCTTGTTCTGCAACCTGCATTGCTGAGGCTCTGTCTAAAGAGCTAAGGCTCTGTCTAAAATCACAGCTCGCAAAATCCAACAACCATGTCACATATCACGAGCAGTGTGCCAGTGATTCTCCGTACATTTCTCTGAGCTACTGCTGTCTTGCACACGGCTATGACACTTCACACACAACTAAAGGCCAGCAGCTATAATTTGTTGCTGTTGAGTTTGGAGCGAGCTATGTGCCCAGCATGAACAATAAACAGCAGACTGTAGAGTCCCATGGGGAAGTGCTTTCCAATCCTTTATCTGTGCTACCTTCTGCTAGATTATTCCCAAAGGACATGCCAATAAAGGAGGCTAAGCCTGATCTTCCTCACACATTTCAGGCTCATATAATACCTTCTGGCCTTGACAGCTATCTCTATGTTGAGTATTATATGGGAAGTCTTTCGGAATACCAGTTATCCAGCAGGACTTGGGCTAGCTTTGGCGAGGCCATTCCAGATCTTAGGTCATAACCTATTTTGTCTTTAGTTCATATGCTTTTTCAATCCTGCTTTCCTTCGTCCAAAAGGGAGCTGCCTTCTATTTTGCCTCATCATCCACACCAATCCTGCACTGCAGCATGCTGCTCCCCTGGTTGCACAGATGTTGGTTTATTTCTGGGACTAATTTTCTCTAAAGCAAAACCTGGGCATGTTTTTGATGAGTGATGGCTATCAAAATGCAGCAGTGGTGAGAATGGACAAGATTTTCCCCCTATCATTCTGTGAGTACCTCTCCAAAATCTTTTGTGCACTTGTGCACTTCCAAAAGCCTCCACACAGCTGTGTTCCTGTTGTAATGCCACACTCCAGGCTGTGCAACAAAACCTCGGGACATTACATAAATCAGCAGCTATGAAATGCAGCCTTCAAACCACTTGAGACACTCAAAACTAAAGAATTCATAGAAAAAGTATTCTGTTGTATCAGCAAGAAGTCCAGAACTTTGCAGGGTGGCAGGTGCCAGTGTAATGTAGAAGGGCCTATTGTCACATTGCCATGTGACAATCCAGCCACCCTACACCAGGGACTAAACATTGTACCATGGAGCAGACTCTGCCTCTTCTGTAAGCTTAGCCCCTGTTCATGTCACCTGCATTTACACACCACCGTAGCCTTTAGCACCTTCACCAGCCTTTCCTTCGCCTCTTCTAGAGGTCTTTTCTACTCTTATGAACTCTCCTCTCCAGACTTCAAACAAAACTTCCCCTACATCGTTCTCCATGTGCCATCATTTTTCTCTTGCCGTAAAAATGTCATAACAGCCTTGACTGAACCATGGCAAATTTCTCAGCTCCTTCTCATCAGTCAAATGTTTGTTAGTAGAAATTACATTTGTTTGTGATCCACTGGACTCTGACTAGAACGCAGTGCAAAGTAATCCAAACATCTCCTTTGACCTGCATATACTAAAATTTACCTTTAACCACACACATATTCTTCTTAGGGCATGTTCTACATAATCCCGAACGATATTGTATCAGGAGAACCAACTCATATTAAATGTGAAAACTGTTTTTTCTGTTCATTGCAGATCAACTCTAAGACTACAGATAAACAGGCCAATGAAAAAGGGCAAACCCTAAAAAATGGTCTGGGTCTAAGGGCACCGTGCCATTTGGAAGCATAAATTAATATACAAAGCAGGTGTGTATAAAGAATAGCTGCCTTCTGGAGGCAGCATACCTAAGAAAAATACCCAGATGTAATGGATAAGAAGAGGTTTACATTTGTATTGAGAACACTGTGCACTATTTGGGATCAATGGCTCGAAGCATTTTCTTCCTAAGTCTGCTTCTTTTACTTGAGCCAGCTTCAATTAGGCCAAGCACTGTCTCAGAGCATTGACATTTCAAATATCTTTATTTACGTGAGTCACCAGGAATCCCTCAGTGCCCCTTCAGACAAAACACACAGATTAAATACCAGCTGCAGCAGGTTATTTAAAGAAAGGCAAGGAACTGGAACACACTGTTTTCTGAAAAACAAGAGTTGCATGGCAGCACTGGTATAACATCTCCCAGGTGCACAGAGGAGGTGTAACTTAGATTGTGTTGAGGACTGAGGAATCATGGTAGCCCTGTTCCAGGTGATCCACAAGAGCTCTTCTGCAATTATGTGCCAGGTTTGCATCCCAGCAGGTGAGGTTTAGAATCGTGCCCTGGATGACCATCATTCTGCTACCTGTTGTTGGCCATTACCAGCTTAGGAATGGGCCTCCAGGAAGTAGCAAGTAGTTCCTTGGATGCCTGTGGTGAGAGGAGGTATTCTCATATATGTTTGTATTTTGAATAACTCCTTTGGGGTATCCTTTGTTTGCAAGCCTTCCTCTTCCTTCCCCATATCCTCACTGGTAATGAATCATGGGATTGATAAGGTTGGAAAAGGTCTTCGAGATCACCAAGTCCAACTTTGCTGCTGAAGCCCTTCTTTAAAATCTTTTAACTGCACCAGGATAGACACGGCACAGGCCCATAAGCATTCAGTCTCTGTGTGGAAAATTTAAGAAATTAAGCTCAAAGTTCATTCTCAAATGATTTTCTTTTCTTTTTATACACTAAAATTCATAGAAGTATAAGATCTTTGAAGATTATTTGGATTTTTTAAAAATATATTGGTTTTGGTATTCCACCGCCGTAGGATTTCCCAGTGTTGACAATGGATACTTACGACTATGACAAAAGTAAAGAGGCCACAGTGTGAACTGTAACCAGGCCCATAGATTTTCTTGCCCCTTTTCCTTTGGAAAATTCCTTATTTTATTTTATTTTATTTTATTTTATTTTATTTTATTTTATTTTATTTTATTTTATTTTATTTTATCTCTCCTTTTCATCATTTTTACTCTAGAATGCTTTTGAAAGGCTTGGATAAAGCTATTTATTTTAGTTTATTTCTCTGTGTAAAGGGGTTAAACTAATTGTCTAAAGGACTGCACTTGACTAGCATCAGATATGATTGTTGGAAGCCTATCATTCAGGTTTTTGTGAAAAGAATGAGGAGCATTATGGCTATTCCTGCAGCACCAAGGTAAAGTAGCACTACATCTGAAAGTTAAGGAAAGCATCAAGAGGCAGAGAGGCATCATTTTCTCCCTTGATATACCATTTGCTGTTTTCACAATGATCTACATTTAATAGGAAAAACCTGTAACTCTTTAAAAAGAAAAACAGCCAAAGGAAAATAGTGTCTTTCATTACACAGCAGACAGACTCACTAAAGGTATAGCAGAATACTTTAACAAATACAAGGTCATATGAGTTAATTAGGCTTTTTTCCTCTTCCATTTAATAAGAAACAAAGTTACCATGGAGACTGACTGGATAATGCATTCTATTTTGGTACAAAAACACCTTTTAAAAAGAACATATTTAGTGAGGAATTTTCAAAGTGAGTGTTCTGGGAAAAAAAACCCACAAGAACCCTTTACTTATTCATTTTCTTTTCCATTTATGTCTGCAGTAGTTGTTCTGTCCTTGTTGTCTGGTTGCTGTCTGGGAAGAGTTCTCTGTTCTGCCCGTAGAACAAATAGATGGAAACGGGTGAGGCAGCAGTCCTGCCTGGTTAGATTGCAACACAACAGGACAAGTTATCTGTGAATCTGATACCCCTGGGACCCCCGGACTCTGTGAACCTCTGCTGAATTGCTTTCTAATGTCATGGACCCTAAATTCCCTGTGTCTGTATTGCTCTGTCCTGTACTGTTGTCCCTAACCTAGCAGTAAGACTCACAGGACAGAGAGAAGACTCTTCCTGGAGCTCTTTATGTTGGTGGAGCATTGAACCAAGGCTAGAAGAAAATGTGTGAAGAAGAGTAGTTTCCCTCCTGCTTTTTTAGTTGCATACATACCTGATTCAAAAGAAGGCCTCCCTCTGACAGGTTTTCTAATGAGACAATTTTTTCAGTACTATTTTTGTCTTGGTGGATGGTGTGAAGAGTGGCTCTTGGGCACCAGTTTCCTCTTCTCCAGATCATGTTTTGAAAAGGTGGCTGACTCCAGGCTCACCACATTAGTTGAAAGGTTTCATAAAAGTTTCCATAATCCAAAGGGATTGCTATTATCATTCATAGTTATTTCAATTTCTATGGGAAGAAGCTTCTCTCATGGAGTATTTGGAGACTGACTATAATTCTAAGACTTCGAGTTTTAATATTGTAGGTTTATTTTTTCCTGTAGTTTTTCATTCAGGTTATTGGATGATATATCTTTTTCACCTGAAGGAATAGTCCCAAAACATTTTCTGATTTGTAATTAAGTTTACCTTGACAACAGATTTTTTATGTGAGCTTTCATATGAACACAGAACAATTTCCTTCTCCAGTCACAGAAAAGCTAATGAAAACAGATAATAATAATAATAAAAATTATATTATCTTTAAAAGTGTTGAAATGCTACTGAATATTTTTTTTCATTATTCATTGTTTCAGAATACTAGTGTTCAGCAAAAATATATTAATCTTACTCAAAACCAGGCCTATAAATGAATTATAAAATGCATATAGTAAGAATATGTTGAAGGACAGTCTGTACCTGTAAACTAGATGAAAAATACATAATGAAAGGTAAATAGCATATATATCCTAATAGATGTGAAACACTCCATAATGCTAAAGTTTTTTTTCTCATTCATTTTCAATTCCTTGTTTTTCCTTGCACCTAAATAAATTTAAGATAATTATTGTTCATACTTCAATTTAAATGTTATGTTGAAATAGTATACTACTCTCCACTCTCAGCTTTTCGACACAAATATGAGACCTTGAGTGCAAATGGGCTATTTTGAAATTTATCACAAAGGGTCCTTATCTGGCAGGTAAGGAGGCCAAAACCTCTGGACAAGCTTGATTGCCATCTGCAAACAGAGCAGGTAAAAGCTCCATGGAACCGAGCATAACCTATCACAGGAAAGGCTTACTTGGAGCACTTGGCAGAATTGAGACCATTTAGAGGGGAAATAATTTTTCTTAAATTTATTCCCTGAAGGACAAAAAAGAAATATTAAATATTTAAAGACTGCGCAGAAAAAAAAAAAAATTGCCAACTTTAACTTAATTTTCAAGTCTGATTGATGCTGTATTATTTCCACGGTGGCATAGATGACTAACAACTATATATATGCCCATAGTTTCTCAGAGAAATGCAAAATAGCAAGTAAAATATTGGAAATATTACTATCTTTGATGGATTTGGTAATTGACTAGAAGAATTTCTCTAGCACACAAACCAAATAGACACTTTCAAGATGACACACTCAAGTTATCATTAATAGTGGTAATGGAAAATTCTAAGAAAGTGTTTAGAATTTAGAATTTCTATAAAATAATATTAAAAGAAAACTAAGGAAGGAACAGCATCAAAAAGAGTAAAATTACCTGTCTGCACAAGAGATGGCTAGCAGTGTAATTAAAGTATCAAATTGTTTTCCTTCCACCAACAGTATACTACAAAGCTTCTGGGAGACGACTTGTAGAGTGGGAGCTGTATTGTAAAGAAGTCGGAAAATGAGCTGTCAAGCCTGAACTAATCCTGAACTAATGATACTTTGTGATCAAGAGACAAAAATACACACTATCAAATAGGGATTAATGTGCCCTTTTTTGAATTCTGGTTACAGGACAGCTTTTTTTCCTCTCCACTAATAATAAAAGGAGCCTAAATTGTGCAGATTTTCTAATTTTTAGATGCTTAAGATAAGGATGATTTATTCCCTTTGTTTCTTATGAATGATTTATTCCCTTTGTTTCTTATGAAAACACGCATTTTTTGAATGTACTTTCCAACTTAGTTACAGGGACTTGTACGTAAGGGGAAGAGTGCACCACATTTTATTAGTACCCAGAACAGACTGACCATCCCATGGCTGTTTGCATCTTGAATCCCAAGCAAAGTTCTGGGAATGTTTGGGGGGCAGTTTGGGAGGTGTTTTTTTGTATGTTGCTTATCCAGATTACAGCTTTTCATTGATACATTGGCTCCTGAACATTGGATGCAAGCTGTAGATCCAACCTCTTTCCCACACAATTGCAGATGATTTAGCTACTTAGATTCTTACAGTCAGAAACTCTGCGGGAAACTGAAGTTAAGACTGCTCATTGGTGCAAAAAAGGTTATCCAAATGCTTGCATTCGTTTTATACGTGCCTTAGGATCAAGTGACAACTAGTGCCCCTCATGTTCTTCCCAAAGCATGACTGATTAACACCTCTAAAGGATAACAGTGCCACTGATGCACTCTTGCGCAAGGTAATCCTTATACAATGTTCCTAGGCAAAGATGTCCTACTTTGCAATCAGATCCATGTCTATGAGAACCATTTCCAAGAAATATCATTCCCATTTATAGTGGTTCAGACAGGAAACAAAAATGCATCAAAACTGCTGCAGATCCAGTATAAAAATGTTGGCATTTTCAGCATCAGCCAATTGAACTTTTGCCTTCATATAAACCAAGTCCTTTAGCTCTATTATGAGGCTGAACATGCTTCTGTCAGGGTTGACTTCTCACAATTGATTTAGAAATGCAACCCTGGAAATCTGTAACAAAATCATTTACTGTAGCTCCTTTTATCAGAGAAATAGGAATTCCTCAGCTACACTGCTGATAATAAAACATGCACCAGATATAGTGCAAGTCATCCAGTAAGAACGTCTTCAGTTGTTTCATTTTCCTCTCATTTTTTTTAATCCCCAAAGAACTGGCAGACATACGGCTCTCTGAGGTACCCGGTACTTGCACGCTATGGACATTTTTTATTTTGCTTCTATGGACACATTTGATTTGTTTTAATCTCTGTCTTCTTTTACAGTGTCACTGGAATCCTTCTTACAAAGATTTGCTGAAGAAAGAAGTTAGTTGTTAGACTTCCCATACTTGCACTACTGATCTTCCTAGATACAATGTTTTTCTCTTCCTCTTCACAGTAAACAACTTCATTACATTGTAGATGAGCAAGTAGGGATGTGACAAGATACATAGCTCAAACTTCTACTTTTTGGTGAGTTGATTTTTCTAGAAGGAGCAGCAACCTGAGAACACAGGGTTTGATTTTCAGTATTTTAATAGTTTTTCTAATTTCAGTAATTTTTAGTCATTTACAGAATTTACAACTGCATCAATCACTTTAGTGTGAATTAAAATATGAAGCAAGAAAATATTTTGTAGAGAATCAGCATTTGATGAATGGTCTCAGTGTGTTAGGGGTAGGAGGGTGTTTGCTTTGGTAAACAATTTTGAGAACTTTGCTGGAATTAGCTGAGATTCTTTGACAAAAGCAACAGTAATTTTATGGATAGACATGTATATATACTTGCAACATAGAATCACTTTGTGGCATTTTAAGGATTTGCTATCTATCTATCTATCTGTCTGTCTATCTTCTTCCAAGGATTTATCCCCCAGACTAACACTGCAGTTCACAAGTGAACTAAAGCAACAACTTCAAAATAGCAAAAGTTATATGTTTTTGACAGAAATAGCAATTTAAAAGAAACATGAACACAAAGAGCCATGACATAGCTCAAAAAATCCCTGCCATTTAATATTAGTACTGGATTGTGTCATAGCACCCAAATCCTCTGAAAGCCTGACTGCACTTTTTCGCTGTATGCTGGAGATGTGGGCAGGAATTCTACCTCAGCAATGACCCCACTGTATTTCTCCTCTATTTTCTTCAAAACCCACCATCGAGTGTCTGAATTGTTCTTGTAAATATCTTAAATTCAGTCCAAGTTCTGATTGCCTTCAACTCCACCTGCCCTTGTCGCTTGGCACATCAAAGTGCTCCTAGGAAAGGTCATGGTTTCTTTTTCGAAAGGACTCAAATCATTTGTTATACCTCACATCCTTACTGCAAGGTTTCCTAAAAGATTGACAGATTTGTGTATATGTATATATATATATATATATATAAGCCTCCTCTTCCTAATATAATTGTTAGCATAAGTAAAAACTACACTATATCCAATACTATGATTAATAACTACCTAATTAATATGAATTAACTGGGGCTTGGGTCTTCCCTGTGGCAGTGAAAGCACAGTTATCCTTTCTTGTAGAATAGCAGCAGGATTTTTCCAGTCTGCATACCCACATGTGCAAAGCAGAACCCCAGGCCAGTGAAAAATAGGATATGTATTTAACCAAAACCAGAAACAACTTCCTCACTGAGCCTTTTAGTGATTAAAGTCATTTACAGTGTTCCTTTTTGCTTGGGCATCTTTCTGCTTCATCTGGAATGTAATCACTTTCTCTTTTCTGTGTCGTGATTAAGAAATTTGAATCCAGTTTTTCCATTTTATTTTGAGTTTATTTTGCTTTAAAACAAATTCTTTGAGCACTGATTGAAATAATTGTAGGCATTAGAAGTGTTTTTTATAAAGTATGTCCTCATTGGAAGCACTTTATAAAAACAAAACAAATACAAAATAAATACACATAGGGTAAAAAAATTGACTATCAAAGAGAAATACAAGTCAGAAGTGAACCATTACATCCTAAGTGGAAACAAACCATTAGAGCTTTGTTGATATGAAGGAAAAAAGCCTAAATTCCACAATGCCTGCCCGAATTCAAAATTGAGTAGCAGGGTTTTTTTTCTGACTGAATTATAGTCTGTTTTGTGGCTTGCTTTTGAACTTTTAGTCAAACAGACTATATTCTTTAAGCACCAATAAAATAGTATAAACATATGTCAATTCCCCATGAAAGGAAAGCCACCATTAGAAATTTGGCAAATATAGTACATTTCATTTAGTGTTCAGAATGACAGCATAAAAAGTCAGTACAGCATGTTGAGGCAAAGAGATAAAACACTCAGCAGCTTCATCCATTTAGAGAAAAATAAATGAAATATTGGCAGTCTGGGAAGGAAATCCACTGAATGGGAAAAGAAGAAGCTGCTGTGCCCTTCAAAATATGTCTTGTTCTGTGTCACTAAGGCAGGAGGATCCACACTGTAGTTAAGATGCAACCATATCGTAAATCTTATGTATGATGTTCATTTAGTTCTGCTCTTTCTGTTTTGCAAAATATGTTTGAAATCTCATTAGAATAAGTCAGCTTAGTCTAAGAATCCAACCTGACAATAGTTATTGTCAACTGTTTTCTATGAGTAAACCACAGAAATTTGAAAGCTGATAAAGTAATTTCTCAGAAAAAGACATTTCAATAAAATTGAACATACTCCATTAAAGATCAACAACTCCAGACAGTAGTGCAGAGTTTGGTAATTTTAGACTTATGTAACTGTTTTGGAAAATGTTAAGCGTTTCATTTTTCTTGTCTAATTGCCACTTCCACACACTAATGTGATTTAAAAAAATCATTATTTTCTTTTTTTAAAGTGTCTTGGTGTTAGTATTTGACCAGCTGTGTGTGTCCGTGCACAAGTATAAGAATAAGCCACCGTGTTCTTGGGTTGACCCATTACTTTCATTCCTTGGTGGTTTCCTAGACCTGTCCAAAATTGTTCACAGCACAAGTAGAGAGACCACTACTGCAAGGGAAACCACGGACAAGTTGCAACCTAACACAGTAAATCACAATTGTTTGCAGCCCTCAGAAGAAATTTCTGCAAGAATTCCTGGAAAACTGTGGTTGCTAATTCTGTAATGAGGAGAATGGTTCCCTATGACAATTAAAATACACGTTTATATGGTATTTTTTTCTTCACCATTTTCCCCTTGTGCTGAAGGGCACATCTAGAATTTTTATCTGTAGCAGTCAGTGTTAAATGTTTGAAAATCTGGTTTTGTATTTGCACAGTATGCAGAGAATGTCAGCTACATTATAACCCAAGCTTTCTACATTATCTCTGAATGCAACCACATACTGCTCCGGTTCTTTTGCAGCAAGCTCGAAATTGCTGTTTTCATGTGCCAAACGTGGCAGTTGGCAATTCATATCCTAGCCCATGCAATTAAATGGTCTTGGGCAGTGGGCCATGCCCAGGGCATACAGGCAGGAGAGGACACAAGCTTTTGGAAACAGAAATGGAGCAATTGCACAACACCCCCAGCCCATCTGCAGCTGCATGCCCTGCCTCACACCACTACAGACTGAGTACTATGCAGAGTTTAGTTGGTAGAGGTGGGCATTGTAAGAGGCTGATCTTATTCTGTGCGCATCATGGTGACTCAGAGACAACTAGAAAAGAATGGGTACCCTGTGGAGATGCAATTCTACCCCCTAAGTTCATGCCTGAATTCATTCAAATTAATGGCTCTTTCCTGTTTACAAGGTTTATGCAGCTATTAAGCCCTGGAGGCCTGAGCTGACAGTAGTGAACTGAGGAAATCCATGTGCTACTACAGAGTTTTATCACTGTATTGTTATGTTTTACTACAAATTTTTATCATTGTATTGTTATGTTTTACTTGTAGGCATTTCATATCTGCTGCTGATTTACATCCTTACAATAGAAAACCCTGTTACATAGTTCACCTTAGGACTGGCACGTTGGCAGTAGCTTGACAGAGTTTTATTGCTATGTCAGTCAGAGAAGTCCATATGTAAGCACAGCACAGAAAGTTTGCTCTACAGAAAATGGAAGACCACCATGCAGAGGTACAAACATAGCTGTATGTGGTTAGATTAAATGTGTTTGGAGCAACCCATACACTTTTGCCTTGAATGAAGCCACATAACTTCCATGATAATATTGCCTGATGCAAGAAAGTAACTAAGCAGTTGAATCACGGTTAACTAGATGTTGACAATTACCAGTAATTCCTACGAGAATGGAACCACGGTTCATAGAGCAGACTGAAGATTGGTTCTAGTTTTTCTGTTATGGTTCCCATACATGTTGTTACAATGCTCTGATAATGGATTTTGTAGGTTACTGGTAGTTCTTGAACTTAACAAATTGTCATAAAGCCAAAGATTGCTCCCTTTGGGGCTTGGGCCAGACCATATCTAAAGTTCATAAACATTCTACTTAATCCCAAAGTCACATAGAAAATACCTTGATGATGTGGAATATGTTTTCTATAACAGTTAAGACCACATAGTAGAGAGGTAATCTTTTCTTATCTTGATGAAAAGTCCAAAGGAAGAAAGGCTAAAAGATCCAGTAGTTTGCTATATTTAGTCCATCACTGCATGAAAGATTGGTTGTAATAAATAATCGTATTTGTAATATGTATTCACGTAAAGCAGAGAGATAAGGAAAATCAAGTAGTTGCCTGCTTTATTTTGGAAGAGATATTTTGCTGTCTTTGAATGTGGTCAGGGCTTTTGCATGCTAGTGCAAATGTATGGACAGAAAAGAATACTTATACAACACTAAAAGCTCAAGTTGTGAAATCTGTCATTCCTGGCTGTCTTCTCAAAGAAACCAAGCAGCAGTATTCCGAAGCTTCCAATGAATTTTAAATTTCTTAAATTTTCTATTTTTATGTATGGAGGAAATTGAGCAGAAGAAGTAAAATAACTTCTTTAGCAGCTATGAGTTCTAACTAGTAGTGGTGAGTGGTAAAAGAGTCACTCTAGTCTCTATACTTCTCTAAAACTGGTAAAACCCGGTTCACTGCCTGTCCTGGTTAATTTTCCATCATAAAATTTTATCAGTGCTCATTTTAAAGATGGAGCACTAGTTAAGACTCAAGTGAAAGAAAACAACTTCTCCTTCAGCTATTAAGGCAGAAGTAAAGAAAAAGAAACAAATGCTTCTTTCTGCTGCTGACTTCATCATTAAATTTAAGTAGTTGTAATAATTTGGTGACTTGATAATTTGATGCAATTGATTTATTGATTCAATTTCAATTATTACATTGATTTAATCCTTGCATTAGTCCATTATTAATTAATCTTTGACAGTAATAGTAGCTTTAATCAATGAGGTATATATTTAATTCTAGATTAGCTTGTCTTTTTAATAAAATTACTAAAAATAATCTGTTTTGATACATCATTTTTGCTTGCATCATGGGCCAGTTCCTCTAAAACAAAGGTGTTCAGATGAGGTACTTGAAAACCAGTAAGTTTTATTTCTAAATTCACACCTTTGTCTCTCACAGGTATGTCACGCTAGTCACCAATAGAACTGTGGTTTGTTCAATGAATTGCTGTTTACTGGCACTCCCAATAAGTGGTTGTCTTAGGAATGTTATTGCTACCAACAGCAGACACAAAATAAGCAATTGGACACCAGATTTAAAAGAAAATAAACTGGAACAATATTAGAACCTGAGTGCCTTTTGTCTCAAAATAAAACACTCAGTGCTTCCCCCCTAGCTG
This sequence comes from Rhagologus leucostigma, assembly GCA_013397725.1. Taxonomy (NCBI): domain Eukaryota; kingdom Metazoa; phylum Chordata; class Aves; order Passeriformes; genus Rhagologus; species Rhagologus leucostigma. The sequence goes on from VZTD01002293.1 coordinate 797,889, forward strand.
GGCCAACATAGTTTTATCATCCGTTTCCTCCGTAAAGAAAAAATAATTATTTTATTGAAAATTAAGAATGAAAGATATCAAGAATCGTAAAAAGAAACAAGACTTGTAGTAGTTTATTAAATTCTAAAAAGAGAGAATGATGCAAATAGCAAATCAACAGTGGATTTTAATACACAGTCTACAGTCTGTGCTAGGCAGATCTGTCCCAACAGCACATGCCCTTGGAGCTGGTCAGGGATAGCTTAGGAACAATGCAGAGAGGCAGCAGATGTGCTTGTCCGACCACTCGAAGGCTGAAGCCAGCACTGTTTCAAGGCAGACAATACTGTGCCAGGCCAGCGGCTATGTATGGATTACCTCATGTTTGTACCCGCACCAGTTCCTACCTACAATGTGCCTCCAATATGTGCGTGCATGAACTAATCCAGTCGCTCAAGACCGTGCTTCAGATACAGCAGTGCTTTCTTCTGTGTGCTTTCTATGAGTGACAGTCTGTCAAGGACACCAGGGCTGATAAGGGACCTCAGCTTTTTCCGTAACAGCCACGTTCACCACAACCCTGAAGCCGGGCATTGTGATGTTACCTCCATACAAAGGACTAACTTACCTTGAAGTGTTTCCCAGCCCGTGTGCAACACTGTGGATGGTCAGTCTGCATAACACCCTCTAAGTTTTTGTTCAACTATTGGGCCGACTATTCTGCTACACAATCAACACCAGATCCACCAGAATTTCATGTAGGTGGTGTCCTCCAGAAGAAAAGTAGGCAGACACTGCTCACCCCACACTGAGAGCACAGTGCAGTCCTACAGGTCTTGCCATTTCATTTACCAGGGAGACATTCAGCCAGTCTCTCACGTACTGCTTGTGGGCTATCCTCCCCTCCATTACCTTTCACTGAGTCAGGGTACAGAAGAGTAATTCATATTCCCTGGTGCTGCAGCTTTTGACAAGTGATGATACACTTATTTTATAGCCAGAAAAACCTGGTTTAAATATTACACTGAAGAATCCATACCAACTAACATCAGAAATTATTAATCTGTAAGAAATCAGTGGTCTCTGTTGTTGAAGGGGAATTCATGCTCAGTAAACTTTCTACTGTTTAGAAGGTCCTAGAGGACTTAGAGGATTTAGTACCTAAAGGAATTTATAAGAATCTGATCTTTTCCCCAACAATGCTATGAGATGCCCACCGGACCTCCAGAAAAAATTGTCATCATCTACAAGACATAAATTTGGATTAATGCTGGAAGTGTGTGCCTAGGAAATAGCTGTTTTAAAGCAGTTAATCATTCATGTAAATGCAAACTGCAAATATAGGCAAATAATATATATGAATCTTTGTTATTGCTCAAAGACACAATTTATAATTAAGAATACTGTCAATAGATGTACCAAATTCACCAAAATTTCTACTCTCTACTGCAAGGGTATTTCTTCAGGGGTATGAATCAAGAAAATAGGATTTATGAAAACATGAAGTGGAATCAATGGAACCAATGGACAGCTTTGTAAAAAAATCCTGTACATCTTAAATTATGGGGTTTTCGAGATGTTATTTTCTTATATTGCAAATATCTGTATACTCTGAGTGTTTAATAGCTTAACTGAGATTATTTTGCTCAGGCATGAAGTACCTTATGAATAAATGGGATGAATAAAAACATGGAAAAAGTTCACCTCTTGCCTCACAGCAAAGGAAGACAAAATATAATGTTCCTGTTTAGGTTATTTTAAACATAGCACTCGGCTTGTGCTAGGCCAAATTCGTATAACTGATGTCTTTCATATGTTAACAACAGGGAAGTGTAAGTTTACATGCTGGATGCAAAGCTTCTTTGAACTCAAGTTACGGATGTAGAGACCACGTCAGAAATTTAGCCTGGATCATAACCGGATGTGATTTATTTAAGAATCAGTGATTTTGATGAATTCTCTCCTTTCCCTGCAATCAAATTTTCCCTCAGTATTTGAGGGGCAGGAGTAGGAAAAAAAACTGAAAAAAGAGTAAAGAAAATTGGTATTTAGAAGATTGTGGAATGCTGAAGTAATAGGAGGATGCTGTCATACAGAGTTGTAAATATTTAAAGCATTTGTGCAGAGCATAGGTACTGATGTGAAATGTATGTGAGAAGTATGAGGTCCAAAGCTTTGCATCCTCTGGGTTCAGCTGTTAAAACTGTAGCAAAATCTACTGGGGAATGCAGCCACGAAGTCTCAAATAGATGTGGCTACCGGTGTGCAGTATGGAAAACTGTCTCCTAAGAAACAGGCTGGCAAGAGCATCCCTGGATGTCTGAGCCAGTGGACATACAAACAAGGCCAAACACATAGTCCTGATGTTATCCCAACTCAGAGACTTTTTTCCTGCTATTATCCTCATGGGAAAAAAGAGGTACTCTTTGTGAGAGTGCATCTCCTGCTTGTGCCTTGCCAGTGACAGGTCTCATCACTGTGGTGATCATGCGAGGATGAACTGGTCACCTTCGGAGAAAAGCACAAGATGCATTTTTGTTATACTTCATGCCGCATGCATATTCTTCCACATCTCAGAAACCCTCGTGAGACAGAAAAGAAAACCATGGAGCTATCAAATAGGTCAAACAAGGGAAAGAATTAGTCTTGGGAGAAGTACAGATTACCCATCTAGACTGCATCAGTAGTGAAGGCACACTCATTTTACAGCAGCTAGTTTTGAAGATGGCTTAGAGGCATTAGTAATAAAGATACATCCAGCTCAGATTCTAGTGCAGTCACTCATTTTTGTTGTGCTGAAACCAGTATTTTACCTGATATTCTTACATGGGAAAGATGACAATATTGATACAACTATTTCTTGGAAATTAAGGACATTCTATAAGGTAGAATAATTCATTAAAATATGTAAGATATCAGTTTGAGAGATTATATTCACTTACAAATACAACTTGTTCCTAAAATTTTATAGATTCATAACTCTCAACATACTGCAGCTGGTGTTATTTACAGTCTTTCTTAAATCTTGGAAAGCCTATACATGTTTCCCAAGAAAAATTTTTATGGGTTTTTTTTAGACTAGGTTTCCAAATGACTGACAGAGGTGACTACGTATAGAAGGCTCATTGACATTCTACCAGTTTGAAGAGCTGTCAGTGCCAAGAAAGTTGTTGACATTAGCAACTCTCCTTTCTGTTGTCGAAGCAACTCAGAGCTACAGCCAGAAATGAGTGGTGGAGCAAGTTTTATACAAACAAGTACAAGGTGTGCGCAAATACCTCTATACAATGACATTGGTGATACATTTTTTTGTGGGCAGACAAGCAGTGCATAACCGATGTCATAATAAATTATTTCATGTTTCCTGTTTCCACATCATCTCAAGCTGTTTTGAAGCCACTTCACTAATCCATAGTGTTTTAGGCATTTCAGTGATAAGAAGTTGACTGGAGGAAGCAAGTAGGATCCATGTACTACTTTTACTTCAATTCTCATTGTGTAGAGGTACATTTGGCCAAGAAACAGTAGAGGCAATGTTATATAGTAAGAAGAGTGTTTTTTGTATTAAACCTTTATGATGAATACACTTATGACAGGAATAGAGAATGTAGATAATTTTGAAGGTAGGTAAGTTTAATTTCACATAATTTGATCTGATTACAAATTTGGACATAAATTCTTAGAGAAAAAATAAAAATAACAAATGTTGAGAAGTGTTACTCTGTAAGTTGTAAGCCTGAGAAATTTTTATAACTTATGATTTGGTATAGCTGCAACATGTCTGAAAGAGACCCCTGAAATCTCATTCAGACCTTGTTTTCATGATTTTACAATCTGTGCTCCTCTTTAACAGGCATAAAGTAAGGAGCAATTGTAATGTCACATAAAGTTTTAGAATTTTTTGTAAAGAATTCAATTTATTTTAATGCATAAATTAAAAATACTGTGCGAAAATTTATATACAGTTTCACCATATTGCTACCACTTCAGAAGTAGAATTGTATATACTGCCTGCTGTGATTTTATAGGCTCCCCACCAGGACTCAAAAGGAATAAAAGGGCCACCCACTGAGAACAGGCACCACAACTGTGAAGCCTAGCTGGTTTAAGGAGCAATTATGAAAGCTGACTGGAAAGGGAAAAAAAATCAGAAACTGACTCCTACCATAAGGAGTGTGGCATCTTGCTTTCCCTTCCTGGAAAAAGGTGGGAATTAGGAGCCTTGTTTGACTTGAGAAAGAAATTACTTGAATACACAGATTTGAAAATGCTTAAAATGGACTTTCCCAAGTGAGAATACCTGTAGGACTGCTTTGCCAAACCTTCTCCACTTTAAGCACAACAAGCTTTTAATACCTAGAGACTTTAGAAGAAAACTGTGATACATGCTCCTGTAACACCTATCTTTTCCAAACCCATATTTGGACATATTTGTCCAAAATGGATATTTGTACACATAGCTCTCATTGTTATCTTATATGCAAAAAGGGTCATCAATTTGATTATTGAAAAATATACACTGTGGATGTCAAACTGAAACCTCCACTCCTCTCTTTCTATTTTTTTGTTGCAACAAAATAATTTGAAGTCTTTCAAGGCTTATCTGCCTTACCTGAGATATTTTTAAAACAGGATGAGCTACTGAATGATGAAAAGAACAACTTTTCCAGCACTTCAGATCATGAAAAATGTTTTGTACCACGCGAGAATGTTTTTCTACTTATTGAATGGGTCAACTCTAAGTTGTCACAGTCCATGGACTGTGAATTGTGTGAATATCCATACTACTATAAAGTTCTTTCCAAGTACTTTAATGCATTAGATTGTGTGCAAAACTTGAAACAGACCTTTGCTCGTGGCTTTTCAGATAGGTTGCTCCAAGACTTTGAAGACAAAGTACACAAAGACTAAATCTTTTCAAGTTATTCCTTATTGCTCTTCGGATGATCACTAGGAAAAGTTTAATCCCAAGTATATAAAGTTTACCCTTAGGAGATGATGATTCATAGTCAATCAAAAACGTTTAATTAATGCATGCTGTTCGGTACTTTAGAGAACACACTCAAGAGATATGCGCTATATCCAGTCACATTTTCACGTAAGAGATTTCTTACAGAAGAAAAGTTTTGGCACCAGAGCATTCTGAAAAATGGAAGCAATATATGGGCAGACTATTGACGTCTCACTGTTGTCGTGGTTTAACCCCAGCCAGCAGCCAAGTCCCACACAGTCACTCCACACAGCCGCTTGCTCAATACCCCACCACTGATGGGGGAGAGAATGAGGAGGGTAAAAGCTGGAGAACTCGTGGGTTGAGATACAGACAGTTTAACTGAGAAAGCAAAAGCTCTGAACTCAAGCAGAGCAAAACAAGGAATTAATTCACTGCTCCCCATGGGCAGGCAGGTGTTCAGCCATCTCCAGGAGACCAGGGCCCTATCATGTGTAATGGTGAATTGGGAAGACAAAAGCCATTGCTCCAAACATACAGCTCTTCCTTGTTTTCCCCCCAGAGTCTGGAATATCCCTTTGACCAGTTTGGGTCACCTGTCCTGGCTATGTCTCCTCCCAGCCTCCTGAGCACCCCCAGCATCCTCCCCAGTGTGGCAGTATAAAAAACAGAAAGGGCCTTGGCTCTGTGCAAGCCCTGCTTAGCAATAACAAAACCATCTCCGTATTATCAACACTGTGTTTGGCACAAACCCAAAACACAGCTCCATACTATCCACTGTGAAGAAAATTAGCCATATTCCAGCCAAAACCACCACAACTGTCTTCTCATTTATTACTGGTAAGAGCTCTCTGGCCCTGTAACTATGATTTGCTTTTAAAAGAATGGAGGTGGAATGGTATGGAAACAAATATCTATTAACCTTAACTAAAAATTTATAGATAAAAAACAATATCCATCAATTGTAACTTAGGGTGCTTCAGTTTTCAAAGCCCTGTGCAGATACCAGTTCAGTGTCGTAATATGAATTCATTTGCTATATACTACAACTTGATTAAGTTCTAATCCTCATTCTTGTTCACTCTGTAGAAAACATACTAGAAAATACCAATTTTTCAAACACCACAGAATGCTTGTTTTCTATAATGCTGCTTATTTCAATAGTATTCACATAAATAGACTGCTCAATGTCTTGAAGATTTCCTCCAAAATTATTTCATGCTTCGAATAAAATGAATATCTTTCCTCTCTCTGTAGATGACTTCTGATTTGTTTCCACTTCTCAGCCAGATCTTACTCTGCCTCCCTTGAGTTGCATTGGTTTTAATCAATTGTCATCCCTCATCCTCTGATATTTAGGCTAAGCCATTTACTTTCGCGTGAATAACTTTCTTAAAAACAAAGAAGAGAAATGCATGAAATAATAAAAGAAAAATTCTTTTAGAATTTATAGTATATGTTTTTTCTGTACCATGCTGCAGCACTTTGAGCAACAAATTACTCTCATCATTAAATGGAATAAGTCCCATCCAATGACATTGTATTGTCATGAAATCATGACACCCACCAAGAAGAAAAAAAAAATCCAATTTATGTCTTTGGGTATTTCTTCCTTAAACTTCATACACTGCTAAGAAGTCTGTCTAGTGGCTTGAATTCTGTGGTCAATTCAGAAACTTTTTTGTTTCAGTATGAAAATAAGCCCTGTTAAGTTGCACCATGAACTTGAATGTTTCCAAATAACAAATTACTTTCTCCGATCCATCAGGAAGGGTATAAATGCTTCACACCTATAGATGTTTTTTCACTGGAGGTCAGAAATGTTGTGCAAATAATCATGAACAGATTATTCTCTCCTTTTTTTGGCCAGGTAAACTAGTCACCTCAGCTCCCTCTGTCTGACTGGAAAAAGGCACTTAACTACTACCTGCATTGACATTTTTCTTAGGATGAGCTAAATTGTCTCTCTTTTTCGCATCTGTTATTCTCTTCCTTGTGCTCTTCAAAGGAGAGAGTGCCTTGCTAAGTGTTCCAGTCTAGCCTTGTCCTACACATTCTAAATTGTGATATAACAATCTTATAGAAGTTTACAGATGTTGTGTACAAACTGGAACTGCTTGCTCACTTTTCTAAGATCCCTAGAACCACCATGACCTTCTGGTACATTTGATGCTTGAGACCATTCTTGGCCTATTGTTGTATACATGCTGATTTGGAGATTCAAAACAAGACGGAGGACAAAATGAAAGCATTCATTCTTCTGCAATCTTAGAATTAAAATGGTACACAAGAAAATGGAATACATCCTACTTTGTCAAAACAGTCCACCATAGGAGGATAGGATTTTTCTATACCACTGAAAAATAAATAGAGAGCTTTTGAGGTAGAAAAATCAGTCCATAGTCTGCTGCATATATAAATAAAAGCACTGCATTTATTTGGAAAAAACTGTACACAAAACCTCTGCATTGGAGTAATCAAAGTATTTTATGTGAAAATTTTACCTTTCTGAACAACAAAATAGCAAATAAACACAGAAAAAAAGCCATTTGGTTTCATCAGCTAAATTAAGCTCCTCCACTTTCCCTTCAGTCTCACATTTCTCTGAAAACCTGATGTGTTAAAAAGTATAGTTCACTTTTTTTTTCTATTTACACAAGGTTTATCATGGTAATACAGTCTGCCTTTCTTTATACAGTCACATAGCCAGATATGAAACAGTTGGTTAAAAAAAGCCTGATTCCAAGCTTTCCTTATATGGCACATCGTTGGCAAATGCCTCTCATGGATATCACAAAAATGTAATTATAATGTCATGGGGTTTTATCATTCAGATACAGTCAGTATTAGTCTGTTTGAGTCTACTGCATGGGACTTTGAGTCTAGACAAAGCATGAAAGCAAAGCATTGGCTGACAATGCTTTTTGCTGTTTCAGTTATCCTCATCAGTCATATGTTAGTGTGTCTGTCTCATCTCCCTGATCCTCTATTTTATCATGAACAAAAATGTATTTTCGAACTGACTAGTCTTTGATGAAGTGCCAATGTTGAGAATTTCTGCGACTTCCAAATAACAAGTTTCTACCCTGTCCTTACAGATATATTGGTAATATAAACGAATATGCCACAATATCTTCGTAAACAGCTGCAGAAGAAATAAATTAGAAGCATATTCAAGAGAGTAAAGAACAATACATACTGCCTTGAATTCTGGGAATTTCCTTTAGTGTGGCCACTACGTCAAAGCTGTGCACAATATAGGCCCTAGAGTGCTAATGATAAGTATAATTTAATGTTCTGTGACATTTTAACTAGTAACCTATGTAAACAGCAGGACATCCTAGGGACAATTTGGAGTATGAAGAAACCCGTGTGCTTGGTTTACTATGGACACAAAGGCAAAATTGATGAAAATGCAGATGCATTTTTTAGTAAACTGTGTTTAGGGAATGATAGCACAGCCTATAAGACCTTTAGTCAGTGGAGGAAAGGACATTACTCTCTAAACTCCAGAAGCAGAATTATCCTTGTGCCCTTGTTTCACTTCTGGAAATCTTTCTTTCTCAGATTTAAGTACTATGATGATATGAAACATAAAATGTTAATATTAGCACAATTCTGCCAGAGGTAACAGAGCAGAATTTCGACTCTCAATGAAGTCTAGCTTTACCAAAGTCACATATAAAAGCCCATCATGAGATTGTTTCTTGCAAGCCCCTAGTTTGCCTTCAAATGAAAGAAAACTCTTAAGTATTCACTTACATGTTGCATTTGAGACCTTTTAAGTCAGTTAAAACACTTTAAACTTGGTATAATACCTTATGTGTATTATAATTTTAATATATATAATATTTAAAAATAACTTCTACCAAAAATTTTATGATCGTTTTAGGAAGAGATGTTAGTTCCATACCATTTATTGAGGCTATCTGTTGCAGTTTAACTTCACAAATCATTTGAATATGTCATATTTAAGATGCAATATAATAAAAGACAACTCTAAATTATGTGTAATACTTCAGTAATCAAGTGCAGACAAATTAAGTAGGCGTTCATGGTCTCAATTTTCTAAGAAGCTGAATAGTTGCTAATTACAGTAGACAGCATTCTATCCCGTTTCAAATACCTTTATCTTTTTCTTTATCTTTGTTACTAGGAAACCATTAACACATTATAGGGAACACGAAACAATATAGCAATGCATAATTTTGTTACTTAGCCTTCCTTTTTAATTATTAACCCTTTAAAGATGTATTTTCCTGTGCTTACTGAAGAAAGAAAATATTTTATAGCACCCATGAAAGGTATTATATTTGAGATAAAAATCCTTTTCATATTCGCATGGTTGAAAATGCATTGGCAGTCCAGTTTACACAAACTAATTTTTAATATGTCTCACAACATAGAATAAGCCTTTTAGGGGTAAAGAATTTCTCTGGGACATCTTTGAAACTAAAAGGGTTGACATTAGCTATCCATGGATGCAGTTTATGTGGTGGTACCACGTTTGCTGGAAAATAATAAAAATATGCATAACATGTTAGGTTTCTGGGGTTTATTTAAATATGAAATATCAATAATTCATATGCTAAAGGAATTGGCAATTCCACAATAAAAAAAGCTTTGGCAGGAAGGCCAGCTTAAGAAGCTCTTGCTGCCTGCTTTAGTCCTTTAGTAAACTCAGGGTCCTGAGTTTAACAAATGGGTTGAATAATCCTAAGCCCATATTAATTCACTGCTACAACAGACAACGAAAAGAGCAACATTTTCCTGCACAAGGTTGGGAAATACAGGCATGCAGGATGTAAAAATTTCTTAAGCCACCATTAACTCCTTAAACTATCGAACTGAGGTCCCACATCTCAGAACTGGCTTCAGCATGTGCAGACATTACTAAACGTAAGATGCAATTCTGTGCTTTCAGAAATGAATGTGAATAAATAATATAATATCATAGATATAATTTTCAAGTTATTATTTACAATTAAGTTGGTAAATAGCAGTGGAAAGCCATTCTCATATTACTTAATAAAGAGTACCCTTCTAAGGAAAAACATGTTTGACAAAGCCATAGAATGAGGAAAAAATATATACCAAAAAGCAACATCTCTGAAAGGGGAGAGTCACAGTGGACAAGCAGATCAGAATGATATTCCAGCATCACTCATCAATGTAAATGCAGAGGAGTATTTGAGAAGAGTTGAGAGATTATATTTTTCCCTCATTATACAACATTACCGAAGTAGAATATTGCATGTAGTTCTTGTATTTACACCAGGAAAAGCTCTCAAAAAATTACAGTACAAACAAGAAATATGACTCAAATTATTCAGGGTTAGGAAAATCCTCTTTACTTGCAGACTGAAGGTATTCAGCTTATAAAAAGGAAGTGTAAATTATTTGCATACATATAAACTGATTTTTCTCTGAGATAAAACGTTAGATGTGAAAGTGTTCTGTTTGGACAAAGTCTTAAAAATCCAGTTCCATAAGTTGCTGACACACTTTAGCTTCTGAAGGCATTACCTCTTGCAAATAATTTCACTCTTACCCAGTAAGAATTATTTGTATAAAAATAAATGTAGTCCCAGAAACATAAGAAACAAGAATCTAGATTTCTTGGATTTTGAATTGTTCTTTCTCATCTCTAATTAAAAAAGAAAAAAAAAGTGTAGCTTTATGAATGTACTTGGAGATGAGGGAGCATCAAACATCTATATCCTCATGAAGAAAAAAATAGTGAAAAAATTACTTAGTGTTCAGAAAAGGATGATCAAATAAAAGTCTATGCCATTACTTAAAATATCATCCTCTTTCCTCCCTCTATATGAGCAGGTTTTAAAATTGCTACAAAAAATAAAAAGTTAGCAGAGAAAGGTTTTCCAGTATTTCATTAATCAAAGCCTCCTGAAGTTCAGACTGATTCTAGCAGCAACATATATCACCAATTTATCAGGAAGTACATTATTATCATAAACAATAAAGTGTGATTCTAAATCTAAAATCCCCAAACCAACAAACATCTGAGAGGTGCTTATTCTTAGGCAAGGGTTGTTTTTTCAGATTTGCTGACATGAGAAGTAGCATCAATGAAGATTCACTTTGATAAAAACCAGGAAAGTGTGTACAAACATGCAGTGCTCAGTTTCTCAGTGTTGTCCAGTTGAATTTGAATTATGAATGAATATTTCCTGATGATTCATTATTTATTTATATTTGTTCAAATAAAAAATCCCCAACCTTAAGGATACAGGTGCAGCAGTACAGAACAATAACACCATATTATTCACCCTGAACTTTCTTTAGAAAAATTATTTAAGTAACATGTCATATTTATGATATTCAGGAGAAAGGACCAGTGTAATAAATCTGCAACACAGAGCTCTGGCAGGAGAATGATTGTTTTTTTCCTGGCACCACTCACACAATCTGGATAATGGCCACCATATTGACTTTCACAGTGTAGGCTGCAAGAGGACAGGATGCTAATCTTATAATGTTTGTACAGTGACTCATCTTCCACATAAGTAATAGAGGCAGAGGACACTACTGTCTTTGTAGTATGTCTTTTCACAGGAGGCATTACCAGAATCTGTGGGGTGAAATATAGGTGGCACTGGGGAAGGAAAGAAAATTAGAAAATATGAGTAAAGATGGAGGTTGTGTAGAATTGCTGAGTTTTGCAGTTTCATTGCTGTTCTTCCTCAAAAATTAAAATTATGAATCACCTGCTCTCTTAGCCCGGCAAATGGTAAGAGTGGAGATTTAAGCACACTAAATCTGCACATTTCAGAAAAATAAATGCTACTATGGCCTTCAAAATTTAAACTTTTATTTTAAAAAAAGGGGAGGAATATAGAAGGACGAGCCTGGATCATGCAGGAGACTGCGAGGATAATTGGGGAAGCAAGGGTGAGAGAAACTGACTAGTAGCAGTAGACAGTAGCATAGGACAGAAGAACAGCGTCCAGTTTATGGAAGGCCTCAGTGCGTCAGGCAGGCTTGAGCAATACCAGAGTGGCAGGAATTCTAACAGGACACCTGCAGCTGCTGTAGGATGTTCAAATGAGTACATGTGAGTATATGACACCGGGTAGTGCATTTGTTTTTAAGAGCTGGGTTGCCTGTATAGTAGGACTGGAAGGCAAAGCCCTGGTACTGGAGGCACTCATGTTCTCTGCCTTTCTCTATCATTACTGTTCATCTGTGTGTCACTTCCCCACAGTTGCTCACTGTAAGTTCAGTGAAAGCAGGAAAAAACACATGACTGGATGAAAAGAGGATGCTAAAGGAAAGGAAGGACTATTGAGTATTGTCAGCAGCCCTGATGAATGTGTAACATTCCAGCAGGGCTGCTAGAGACGTGAAACGCATGCGATTTGGAAGATTAGAAAATAAATCTAAGCTTGAAAAATGCTGTTGCCTGTTGCAGTCTTTCTCCTTTTCCCTAGAAGGCTTTTAAGATTAGCTGTTGATGCAAGAAATGAGTATGGGTTAAACAAAAGGAGCTATATGTCATCAGAAGGAGGAGCCCAAGTGAAACACATTCAGCTTCAGTCCTGAATACAGTGATAAAGAGAAGTAGTAAAGAGCCAGTGTCCAAAAGAATAAGAGTGAAAGTGAAAAAGACTTCTCATTGGATCTTTTGGACAGGAAGGCAGGCTTGCTATTGATAATACCAAAATCGAACTTTGCATGACCTTTAAAGCACATACCCATTTCCTCTTTAGAAGGCACTGGGGAGACATGGGGAAAGCACAAACCAATGAGGGAACATTACATTACTAAGAGGGTTCAGGGTAATGACAATGAATGGAAGTGAATACATGATCTGCTGTGATGGCCAGCACAGAAGAAAGGATCTTTGAAGGGAGCAGCATAGTACGACAGAGAAACACTTCAGTTTAAAGGGCAGGAATGGTTTGGAGGAGGCCTGCGTAACTGCACGCTGTCATCAGAGAAAGGAGTTTGGAGACTTTCAGAGATGGAGAGATATGCAAAGCATCATTTGTAGAAAAATGGAATTAATCACTTTCCTTGCACCTTAGTCTGTGGAAATGGTGAGAAAGCAGCAGGAGACACTGAAGAAGAACAAAATATGCCAAAAGCATGTGAGCAGAAAGAGAGCTAGAGTAGGAATAACCTTGAGATCAGCAGGAAAGCTATTTAGCAAAATGCAAGGGAAACCAGGAGGAAGGACAGGAAAAAATTGCCAAAAATTGCAAAAATTGCTCAAATTAATATGAATAAAATTATCAAGGGACACATGGAGTACATTTTCATCTAAAGCATTTTGTAGAAGTCTTATGTGACAAATATTTGGGGCTTTGTGCTTACCTGAAGACATATGATTTTTAAGGAATAGGAATTGTATGATGATTTGTATTTTGTAGAGTATCTGCTGAGTTCCTCATCTTGACTGAGGCTTCTGAAGGTTACAGTACTGTGCATACTGTACTATACCAAAATCATATTACACTAATTTTATTACTTATGTACAACAACTAGCATGGATATAATGTAGCTTTGGGACATTCTTTGTATTTGTGCATGTAAAATAATTTCAGACAGACAAATGTAGACTTAATTCATTTGGATCTGGAAAATACACCTGGGGTGCTTTGGGCACCCTGCCACCAGGGCTGTATGCAAGCCAGAGCAAATCTGATGACAGTTATCTTTCTGGTTGCTGTAACAGAGACACAGAAGTGCTTTGCCTCCCTCATAGCCATGACACAACATTTAGTAAACTTGTCAGAATCATCTGAAAAGGGGGTCTTTCATCTTCAGTATTTCTAGATTCACTTTGTTTCCTGAATGCCTCTTAAAAAACAAAGAAAGAGGTTCATGACGGGCAAGTTACTATGAGTATTCAGGATTAAAGTAGGCTTGCTTTGCTGGAAGTTTGGACTTAAATTGTTCTGCTTTTGTCTTTTAACTTGACTCTTGATTTCTGTATGCACAAAATCAAAAAAAACTAAGTCTTATCATTCCTGACCATGAAATTAATGCTGAAAAAATAGCTATTAACAAAAATAGCATTAGGCAAAATAAATAAAAAGAAGAAGAATTACTTCTGTATGCAGAGACAAAAAAAAAGAACAACTAGAGCAAAAGAGTCTAATTTAAAAATGAAAAGGAAGAAAATTAGTGATGATATTGATGAGATGCTGACTACTCAGTTTTTAATGAGGAAAAAAGTGGGGGAAGTAAGTATAATTAGGAAATAATGAAGCTTCTGTTAATCCACCTGTTTATGAAATAGAGGTAAGAAGATGCTGGAATGTGCAATGGCTATATTCACCAGCACATTGCTTTGTACAGAAAGTACTGACTTAGGTCAAATTTTCTTCTGCTTAGACTGCTCTGACTAGCTATTCAAGGAGCACAAGAGTTATATAGGGTTTTTTAGAGAAGTTACGCATAGAATTTAACCTAAAATAATCTAAAGTGAATTGTCTAATTCACTGACAATGTTCATAAAGAAATGAGAGAACACTACAGACATTTTTATGGCATTAAACATTTATAATTTTTTTTTTCTGGTAACTAATGCTTTTTACCTCATTACTCTTTGTCTTCTAAAAGAGCAAATGGGTACTTATTCAAAGTTTGGAAAAAATTGCTGCTGTATACCTGAAAAAGGTTCTGTAGTTTTGTAGTTTCTGTTAATTTCTTAGTGGACTGTAGTCAGTTTCTGATGTAGCCCTCAGGATTTGCTATCTTCACTGACATTCCCATCATGAAGGAATGAATACTGTAATGGGTATTCTAGAGAAACTTACTTACCTTCAAGGATTTTCTTCCAAGTTCGTATTTGAGGCATCTAAAGGATAAATGTAAATAAATTTTTTATCTTCACTGAAATGTCAAGTCTCTGGAAAGTGGCCAATATTATTCCAAGTTCCAAGAAGAGCATGAATGAAGATGCAGGGAACTACAGACCTGTTAGTCTAAGTTGGAAAAATTATGCACGAGATCATACTGGGTGCTATTGAAAGATATTTACAGAAAAAAAAACTGTCATCAGGTATGGTGAGCATGGGCTCACAAAGCAAAAATTCTGTTTACTTAATTTTATGTCCTCAGATAAATTCACCCACATAGTGGATGAAGGGAATTCTGAACATATTTTTTCTGGATTTTAGTAAGGCTTTTGATACTGCTCCTTACAGAATCCTTCTGGACATGGTGCACTGAGTGAAGAACTTGCTGAGGAGCAGGACCCAAAGGGCTCTAGTGAATGGGGCTACCTCTGCCTGGTCACCAGCAATGTTCCACAGGGGGAGTTTATGTTCGATACTTTATTGGACACTGGAGTTGAATGCACCATTAACAAGTTAGCTGGTGATAACAAAGTTGGAGGCATTGATGAGTCTCTCAAGCACAAGGAGGCCTTGAAGAGAGATTTAGAGAGTGGAGCACTTACTAACCATCAGTTGCATGAAATTTAACAAGTCTAAATGCCAGATTCTTCCACTGGGATGGAGTAACATTAGTCACAAGATTAAACTGGGAGAGGAGTGGCTGCAGAGCAACCCTGCAGACAGGGATCTGGGGGTGCTGGTTGGCAGCAGGCTCATTAAAATTCAGCTGAGTGCCCTGGTAGCCAGGAGGACAAATCACATCCTGGGGTGTGTCAAACACAGCATCACCAGCCAGGCAAAAGAGGTGATTGTCATGATGTGTTCAGCACTGGTGCAGCCTCACCTTAAGCACTGAGTGCAGTTCTGAGCCCCACAAATTAAAAAGGATATGAAGGTCCTTGAATGTGTCCAGGAGAGGGCATCAAAGCTGGTGAAAGGGCTGGAAGGAATGTCTTATGGGGAGGAGCAAAGTTCTCTGGGCTTGTCTAGTTATGAAAAAGGAGCCTGAGGGGCTATCTTATTGGTGTCTATGGCTTCCCGAGGAGGGGAAGCAGAGACAGAGTGTATGAGCTCTTCTTTCTGGTATTTAGTGCCAGGACACATGGGAATGGTTCAAGGCTGTTTCAGACAGAGTAAGATTTGAAATTAGAAACCATTAGTTTGCTGGGAGGGTAGTCACTGCAACAGACTTCTGGTGAGGTGGTTGGTGCCCGAAGCCTGTCAGTGATTAAGAGGCATTTGGACAATGCCCTTAACAACATGCTTTAACTTGTGGTCAGTCCTGGAGTAGTCAGGCAATTGGACTGGATGATCATTGCAGGTCCCTTCCAACTGGAATATTCTATTCCTATTCTATTCTATTCTATTCTATTCTATTCTATTCTATTCTATTCTATTCTATATAATCTCCTACACAGGTAATCTCTGCTTCAGACTCTGAGACTGTGAATAAACTCTAAGAAATTTCACAGGCTGCTTCTACATATAATGCATGAGAATTCATGAGGGATATAAACAAAAATAATTTTGTACATAGAAAACTGCAAGGATCAAATTAAGGCAGGGATATTACCTTCAGTACTCTAAAATTTCACCAGAAAAATGAACAGTCATATAAATGGATGGTGGTACCAACATTTGAAGGATGTTAGGAATTAAAGGTAACATGGTATAAATTGAAAATTACTTGTATGTATTGTCTTGATAGCCAGTAAACCAATCAAACACCATTTTTACATACAGGAAAATCTAAAGGGAGTGGGTAAGACCTCTGTACCTGTTCATCTAAAAAAAATAGATCAGTGTTTTATAGTTAAAAAGGTGTTTTACATTTCAGAAAGGTTTTTTAGGGTTTTTCTGCATCAAATTAAGGACAGATAGTTCCAGGTTTATTTTACATTTTCAGGTCTCGAAAGCCAAATTCAGTTCTCATGTCACACAAAACTCCCAAGTGCCTAAGACCTGCTTTTTATGTTCAAGTCTGCAACTATGAAGAATACTAGAATTTTCTCTTGCAAATAAAACCCATTTATTCTAGGAAGTAATATTTGCACAGTGTCTATTATGACAGGATGTATCTCTAATTGGTGTCACTGGTAACATTTAAAACACAAACACATTAAGTGTACCA
Organism: Rhagologus leucostigma; assembly: GCA_013397725.1. Classification (NCBI taxonomy): domain Eukaryota; kingdom Metazoa; phylum Chordata; class Aves; order Passeriformes; genus Rhagologus; species Rhagologus leucostigma. The sequence continues at coordinate 814,816 of VZTD01002293.1, forward strand.
AATGAAAACAGTACTGAGTCTTTCTAATTCAATAACAAATAAACACAAATAAACAAAAAAAATGAAGCAGTGGCACTATTTATCATCTTTTTTATAATTCATTGAACTAATCAATAAAATTTAACATATTTTATATCAACTATAGAATAACAGTGCATGGAGATCAAGGATATGAATTGAGTTGAACCTAAATAGGTTAAACTGAAATCCAGTTCTTAAATACCTCGAACTCTTGTTGCATTCAGGTCCAAGCATTGCCTTGTACTTTCTGTGTGTATACATTTTGTAACATGATATGTTCAAGCAAGAAAGTTGGTATGGTTTGGGAGTTCTGGTGTAATTGAAAACCTCTTAACTTTCTTAAGCATTTTTCATGGTTTAGCCCCAGCCAGCAGTTAAGAACCACACAGCTACTGAATCCTTTCCTCAGAGTGGGGTGGGGGAGAGAATAGGAAGGGTTAAAGTGAGAAATCTCACAGGTGGAGATAAAAACAGTCAAACAGGAAAAGCAAAAGCTTCACAAACTAAGCATAACAGGGAATTCAGCCACCATGTCCCATGGGCAGGCAGGTGTTCAGCCATCTCCAAGACAGCAGGGCCCCATCACACTTAACAGTGACTTGGGTAGATAAACATCATAAGTTTAGACATCCCCCTTCCTGCTTCTTCTCCCAGTTTTTGTGTTAAAGATGACACCACATGGTCTGGGTTATCCCTTGGGTCAGCTGGGGTCAGCTGTCCCAGCTGTGTCCCCTCTCACCTCCTCTTGCACCCCCAGCCCACTCGTTGGCAGAGTAAGGTGAGAAGTAGGAAATGCCTTGATGCTGTGTAAACCCTGCTCAGTAATAACTAAAACATCCCTGAATTATTAATGCTGTTTTAAGCACAGATGAAACCTCACAGAATGATAAATATTGCAGGGTTAATTTTATTTTTTTAATTTTGAATTGGGTTTTCACTACTCCTGTTTGTTGTGCTGATACGCCTGCTGCCATGCTCCCAAACAAGAAGACCCTGCTATCAGCCTCCTTCAGGTCTCACAGTTCTTGGCATGGAGATGACACTTTAGACAGTCCTTCTCTTGCCAGATAAACAACACTTCTGAGCTCTCCCAAGGGCCACCTTGCCATGTACAGATGACTCCTATCCTGTAATGGACATAATGGACATTGTTTGCCAGCCTTTCTCAGAATTTATGGCCTTTGAGTGGATAATGGTAGATGAAGAAGATCTGTCTTTCTGAAGTCCTCAGAGAATGCTGGGCTGTTCAAAGATATTCCTTGCTGGTGATTCACCAAAAAAGGCAACCCCATACCTGGCATGCTTCAGTTCATCAGGTTTGAACATTTGACAGAATTTGTGATGTGTGCCAATAAAGTGTATGATAAGAAAATGAAAAAAGATTTTTTTTTACAATTGTTTTTCAATTTTAGCAATCTGCTTTTACAGAAACAAGTTTTTCTTGATTATCAGGAACAAGTAAGCACAGACTATTCCTGACTAATCTGTCATTCTAGGCACCTACATCCTCTTTGGCAGTAGTATAGTGCAAATAAAGAGTGGGCAAGCTTAATTTTTTTGGTGTATTACCGTAAACTGTAATTCCCAAATGACAGGTAAATAAATTTTACATACTTGCGTTTATCTTCAACTATGTCTCAACTATGATTCAGAAAAATAAAAAGGAAAATGTTCTTTAAAAGATTATCTTGCCAGATGAACTCTTTCAGTCTTACAAGAAACATGTTTATTAAAAAGGTGGAGCTTCATAGGCATGGCAAGGCAAATAGGAAAGACTGCAGACAATTAATTATCACAGGAACCCCTGGATTCAAGCAGTCACCTTTAATACCGTGTTACTGGGGCTGCAATGCAAGAGGTGAAACTATCATTCTTTTCTTCACATCACTCTTTCTTGCTGAACTTATGGTGTGCATCTCCTTCCCATAACTCCTGTTTCTCCTTGCAACACTCAGCAGTCCCCAGCCTTTTCTTCCTGAGGGTGCTCAGTTGCTCTTCATGAAATGTGTAATCTCCCTCCCAAGCATCCTACCTGACCCACTCCATTTCTTCTTAAAACCAAGCAACAGACTTACCAAGATCAATCAGTGAAAAAACCACACAAAAACTGTCACGGATGAACATGCTGCAACTTGATGCGAATTAGTTGCACCCTGCCCTTCTGTATGACAAAATACTGAAGATGATAGAAGAAATGATGAATAGAAGATCATCTGTTATGCATTTAAAGTTAGTTTAACCAACGTAACATTCAACTTAACATTTTGAGAATTAGGACCTGTAATTTCTCTCTGTAGCGTCTCAGAAAGTCCATCCTCCATATAACTTATACTTTGACTTTTATTTCTGTTCCATTATAAGGAACCATAGAAAGATTGTATAGGTGGAGCCTAAAAAGTATGTTAAAGAGTGTTTAACTATCCACAATAGTACAAAAATGTATATAATATATACAACAAACTTCAAATAATCTTATTTCTTATAAAAAAAAAATTAACCTCTCTCTTTTCCTCCTGGGATACTAAAGCCAAAAGTGCTAACATGGTTTTCCTTCCTGCTCTTCTATGATCCAGTCTATCTCTTTTCAGAAGTAAGACCTGATTCATCTCACCTATACTTGGATTTTTAGCTGAAATTCTAAGCTCATGGTGGTGTACAGGCACTAAAATGCCTCTGTATTCAACAAAGAGAGATATTTGCAAAGGGTGACCCAGAACTTCAGTAGGCATTTCACTCTGTGTGGATTATAAAGGGATGTGCAAACATTTGGCTTCTGGCCTAGATAATTCAGTTAAGTCTAACATTAGGTGGAAAGAATCTTTGATGGAATCTTAAACTGGTAGTGGTAGAGGCACATGGCAGTTTTCCAGCTCAAAAGGTATTAGTGAGAACAGTTAGCAAAGCATGCAATGGAGAAGTGAAATCAGAGTGTTAGAGGTCCTTCTTTAACTATTCTCTCAATTCCCTATATTACCTGCAAAACCTAAAAAAGTCAAACACTGTAGGTTTGGGGGTTTTTTTGCATTCATTGGAAAAAAAAATTAAATTTGCATTTGCCTGTTTCTCGACTGCATTTCTCTGGTTACCTACCGTTCTGATTTTTCTACACTCTGGAAGGACGTAAGACCAGGAAATCTTAACTTGGCATTAGTAATAATTCTTGCCACTGAATACAGAAATTACATACAAAAAAAGGATGATATAATTTTTTTGAAATGTGATTTTTTCTGGAAGTAGTGAAGAAGTGAAAAGGTAATCACACTCAGAAAATACAGAAAAGAGTAAATAGAGGGTATATCTGAAGTAGCTAAAGTTGTTCCACAAGGTTCTGGCTTGGTGAAACAGGAAAAGTGTATAAAAGGAACATGACTGAACAGTTACAACAAATAAATCAAACAATGAGATCAAATACATGATGAATAGATCATTAAAAAGGATAGTGCCGGTTTCATTGTGAGTAATTTCAAATGGTACTAAGAAGCATGTGACGGGTGCTGTAGGAAACAATGTCATGATACCAGACATAGTCCTCTTAACCTGACTATTCAGAGTTGTGTGCAGCCATAGAGAGGTCAGAACGCTTTACTTCTCTAAAATCCAGATTGTCTGCCTCAGGTCAGAGTAATCTGTTCTAGTTTTAGCAACGAAGCTAACTAATTTAGATGCCTAAGTCAGAGTTGGTAAGAGCAGATGTTCTCCATAGCTAATGAACGGAAATAGGCATCTTCAGTGAACAGCTCAACTCATCCTGAGGCATCTAAGCATCCTTGACAATTAATGACCTGGATGATGTGGCACAGTGTACCCTCAGCGAGACTGCATGACACGGAGTTGGGAGAAGTCGCTGACGCACCAGAGGTTTGTGCTGCCATCCAGAGACACACCAAAAGGCTGGAGAAATGGGCTGACAGGGACCTCATGTTTCTCGTCACTGAGAAGTGCAAAGCCCTGCAGGAATCCCAGGAGGCACAATCCTAGTCACCAGTACAAGCTGGCGGCCACCTGGCTGAAAAGTAGCATTGCATTACAGGTCCCAGGGATCCAGGCAGACACCAAGCTGGATATGAACTAGCAATGTGCCCTTGTGGCAAATGTGAATGGTAGGCTGGCCTGCATTAGAAGTAATGTTGCCATCAGGTTGAGGGAAGTGATCCTTTCCGGCTCCTCAGCACTGGTGAGGCCACACCTGGACTGCTGTGTCTGGTTGTCGGCTCCTCAGTATGACAGAGATATGAACATACTGGAGAAACTCCAGCAAGGGACCACAAGGAAAACTAAGTGACTGAATCAACTGAAATGAAGAAAGGCTGAGACATCTAGGACAGTTCAATCAGGAGAATAAAAGGGTCAGGGGGGAATTTTATTAATGTATATAAATGCATGAAGGGATGGAGTGAAAAAAAATTGAATCAAACCCTATTTGGTGCTGCCCAGTGACAGGATCAGAGGCAATGAGCAAAAAAACTCACAGGAAATTTCCTCTGAATATGAGTAAACACTTTTTCGCTGTGAGAGTGATGGACCACTGGCACAGGTTGTCCGACAAGGTTGTGGAGTCTCCCTCCTTGGAGATGTTCAAAAGCCATTTGGACATGATCCTGGGAAACCAGTTCTAAGTGGCCTGGCTTGAGCAGAGGGGTTGGACCATATTATTTCCAGAGATCTCTTCCAAACTCAGACATTCTGTGATTCTAAATTTGCGTATTCCACACTCAAAAAAAGCTTATTTCTCTTACTTGATTATGAACAGAAAAGATGGTGAATAGCCAGGTCTCAGAGGTTCAGTTTCCAGACATATGAAGTTAAGTTAGATGGCTTTAATGATTTTCACTCACAATTACCTAAACACAGTAATTAAGAAAATTAGTTGCTTAACTAGACAGCATTTGGACATACAGGCAAAGGCAAGCCCTTAAGACGACTTCTGATTTTCTTAAAATTTAATTTTCACCAATTCAGTAAACTATGAACAAGGTCCAAACTGGAACGTGTAGATTATAAAACTTCTTATTGAACAAATAGCTGTTCAGATATATTTACTGATTTGAGTTATTATTTTTCTTATGAAAATGAATTCACAGGGGAAGAAAAATAAAATTGCACAGTGTAAGCACAGAAATTACAGCATAATTGTTGTCAACAAAAGCTACCACACACCTGTAACATTATCTTTCAAAACTTTTGACCTTTGCCTTACTCTTAGTAAATGTTATTCTGTAGTTAGTTCAGTTTCTAAGTGGAAATTTTGCAAATTTCCTTTAAGCAGCTTTAAAACAAACAAAAGTACACAGAAGTTAGCCATCATAAAGTAATTTTGCACTGGATTCTCTTCCTAAGGTATGAATATAACAAAGCGTTTATTTGAAACCACTCACTAAACTGACATTACTTAAAGTTTTGTAAATATCAAACTAAGGCAAAATTACTGTATATGTAAGTCTCCTGAATTTTTAAAATACTTCCTCATTTTGTTCATGCAGATAGGATCAGACAGTGTAAAGAACTGCAATTCCTCAGCTGAAAGTTACTATTCCCATTTATCACCCTCCTCAGCTGAAATCCAGTCCCTGTCATCGAGACAAAGAATCATTCAGGCTGGCAGTGATCCTGGGAGGACTTAAGTCCAACCTTCTGTTCAAAGCCGAGTCAACAGTGAATTCAAAGGAAGTTGTTCAGGGATTTTCCCACAGCAAATCCATGCTGCCTGTTATGAATTACTTCATTTTTCTCTATGCACCCAGAAGTGGTTTTCAAGCAGACTTGTTTAATGATTTTCTTATGGAATAGACTGAAGTTTGCTGTATTGTGCTTCTTTCTACTTCTGAGTTCAGTACATTTGCTTTTCTTCAGTCATCAGGAGCCTCCCTGCTCCAATCTCTGCGGCCATTCAAAGATGATAAAGCTACCATCCTCCGCATCCTTGAAGGTGTCCTGTTTTGTCCCACAGATTTTGATGGGTCAAGACGTCCAAGGATCAATTATTTTCCACTACTGTTATTTCCTCTCCTCCTTAAGCTCTGACCCTAGGCACAAAAGTACAAGCACAAACTAAGGCCCCAGCAATTAACATTTCCCAACTGTGCACACAATAACTGGAAATTGAAGGGAGGCAACTTCTTGTATCACTCATACATCATCATAAGAAGACATCTAACCATGTAATAGAGATGGGGTTCTCAGAAACTTATACTGAGAGTGATCTAATTTTATTCAGGCATCTAAAATTTAACTGTATAAAAATGTAGTCATGACAATTTGAGCAATCTCATGACACGATGAGGAACGTAGAATAAAAAGGAAAGAAAATGCAGCTAAGAACAGCCAGAAGCATTCACCTCTCACTCAGACTAAGCTCAGAGGCCTACTCAGCTGAACAACAGCACCCTTGGACAGTTTTACAACCCATAGTACAGACACCTGCAATAAACAAGCCATAACTCTAACCCAGAACCAACAAACAGTCTTCTGGGTGTTCTTGCTGACTCCAGAAACAGCATGATGGTAACTGCCTTTGAGACAATTCATCATTTGATGAATGTTGATTTCAATGGCAGTTTCAGCTTAAAAATGGTCATAAGTGGCCCACAAACAGATGTCCAAGTATACAGTATGAAAGGTAAAGCATATGGTAAGGGTAGGACCTATTTCAGACCGCATTGCCAGCCAAATAAATGTGTGTCACACTTAATAAGGCTTAGATACCTAAAGTCTGACCAGACAGATCTCATTTATTTTGTGTACACAAGGTAACCCTGGAAGTTCTTGTGAAGTATGTAAAGCTCTTGAAATATGTGAAGCTCTATTAAGAAAAAAAAGACACATCACTAATGTATTCTGATTTTTTTTTACATCTTTTGTATAGATAATAAATTTGTGAGAAGCTTATTATAGCTAATGGTAAGTGATTTTCAAATACAGATTTAGAAAGTTAGAACCAAAGATATAAGCATTCCTGGGTATGCTCCAAATACATAGTTATGGGATAATACTTGAAGACTTATATCTTTTGGATAAGAATTTTGGCTTAAATAATTTTCTTGTTTTTCTGTTTTCACTTTGTGGGAAATTCATCATTCATCTCTGCAAACTTTTTTCTAAATCTAGTATTATGGAGACTTTGTTTGGATGAAATTAATATTTATTCTTGGTGGAATAAATAACAAGTACTTTTTAAAAAAGTCCTGGTTCATGAATAAATATTTCAAGTATGTTGAGTTCTCTTTATAAGCAATTCCTAGCTTGCTGGTTTTGTCACTGAAACACTTACACTCTGCTAGATGTGCTGAAGTAGCTTAATGATTCACTAAATAAATGCATTCATTACTTATTTAGTATAGTACCAGATGAAAAGAAATCAGCCAGTGTCACCCACAGATTTTCCACTTTGTTAAAAATTATCACGATAGTATCAACATAGAAAAGGAAGCAAGATATATTTCTAGAGCTTGCAAAGTGAAGAGGTGAAATTTTGTATTGCTTCTTGGGCTGCAGCTGTTGATGATGGAATTTTCTTCCTGTCGTAAATGATCTGGCCAGAGAATTTCCACTCTGGTGTCACTCACAGAAATGTTAATGACTTTTCAATCCCACTTTTCTTCTTTGTGTCAGTGTGCTGCCTAAGTTCAAGGCACTGTCTTGGAATATGTGTATGCTCATAAATTAAATCAGCAGGTGATCAATGTTTAATATTTACACTGCAAACACCTCAAGATACTTTAACACCGAATTACATTCATATTATCAGATTACTGTAGAAAATCTCTTGGCCCAGCTTCTTATCCAGCAATACATGTTATGACCTTGATTTCAGCAGTGACCCATTGAAATGAAAACTTTAATGAATTAAGAATCTAGCTTTTAATGGAAGAGGGGTAAAGGTTGGAGAGGGGTAAGAGCAGAAGGATGCTCTTTTGACATTTTTATCGGACTTTATTTGTTTTTTAAAGATGGGTTACAGAAGAAGAAAACCTTCCAAGGTTTGTATTAACCTCACACATGTGTAGCCCTTTATATTACAAAGAGTTGCAGCATCAGTACTAGCGATAAAAAAGAGTATTTAGGTGACAAGTTAAACAGCACAGCCACTCAGTTTCCATTAGGATGAGGCTGTATGGATGTTTTATTGCACAATTTCCAACATAAAATCTAAAAACATGGGTTCATCTATTGTAATTTTACTCCTACCTTCAATTTTAATATAAGAAAAGAACAGTGATAATATAGCAGAAATTCTCAATCACATCAGCAAGTCTTTCCTCTTCTGTTTTCTTCTGGATACATTAAGGGTGGTATTCCCACAGCAGGCCTAAGAAATATGATAAGAAATCCTCTTTTCCCATAGGACTACTTGTCTCATTGTACCAGTGCATGACTTGTTTTACAGTTTGACTAAAAGTAAGTGTTTAAAAACTGGCATTAGCTATTTCAAAGTACTAAGAAACTGTAGGTTAAATCGGGCTTCTATTGCATCTAATTTATTCAAATAAGTGAAAACAATCATATTTTCCTGGCTATCCTAAAACCTGGTCAAAGAAGAAAAATTATAATCAGACACTATGAACACTGAAAACAAGAGGAAAAAAAAGGGTGAATAGTAAAATATAATGTAGCCATATGAACACTGGTTCAGAATCATATTATAAAATGATCCTTTTTATAAATACAACAGACATCAGTAAAGTATGTGAAACTTCTTTGATGCAATGTGTATAAAAGCCACAAAACGAGACACATTTGCGTAAATCACATTAACATTTGGATTATGTGATAAACTAGAGACATAAATCTGAAAAAAAAAAATCACAGGAATAAATATATACAAGTCAAACAGAAGTTGAAAATTAATACAGTTATTTTTATTTCAGGAAGAATTTTTAGTACTTTGATGGCAATGAAGACCTCTTCAAACTCTGATGCAAATTATTACATATGATGGATTTTTATGTTGTTCTTTAAGTTCTTTCCTCAGTTGTGTTGTGCCTAGACAAGTAATTCACGTAAAGCAGTATCATAAATAATTGTCTCAAACATAGTCAACACTTGAAAATCTCTCCTTAAATTTATTTCTGATAGCTATGTAGAGAATACTATCTATTTAGATATGCCTAGTAATGCTTCGAAAGGCAAGTTATTGTTCACCTTGCAGTAACCAGCTCTGTGGGATGCAGGATTTACAAAGATTCCATTTTCTTGTGCATCTGTATCCCAGGTATGAGAAATGTAATTCTTTCCTAATACACTAGTAAAAGGCACGACAATTTTATGAGCTTCCCATTTTGCTCAGTAATAAAGAGACCTCATTGCCAGGAATCCAAATTTGTCAAGACAGAACACATGTTTGAGAAGCTTAGCTACAATAATATGAACAGCATTCTTTCTTTTTTATATGGCTGAAACCTGGTGAGCTGCACAGAAGTGCCTTATTTGTGGAGATAAATAAGAAGCCTACTGCAATATCAACAGAAAGAGCTATCTATCAAATCTTTTGTATCTAAGTAAAGTATTACACAATAACACAATGTGGTATCAAACTACAAATTGAACACTACAGCAGACATTACGTGAATTCAGTCCATAGAAATTGGCACACATTCTAGATATCCTTCATTATTAAAATGAGTTATGTCCATTTGACATTTGAAACCCAGTCAAACACTTTGAAGGTACCCACTTTTCTGAAAATATTGAAAAAATTTCAGTGGAAATGTAATTGTTGGCCTATTCCAGACCTCTCCAGGAATAATAAAATCTGTATAAATATATCCAAATGCAAATCTGTGCATTGGCTTGAGAAGGAGGTCTAGGAAAAGAAATGTAGAAGGGGATACAATAATTTGAGGGTAAATAAGTTCAGTGGAGAACCTGAGTTGAATGCTTTCAAAGAAACCCATCTAGAAGAAGCCAGTATGAGCTCAAGAATTATCTTACTTTCTAGTAAATAAGTCATAAACAAAGAAATCTTCAAGAAAAAATGAAAAACAGAGCAGGTACTGAGAATCTACTAAACCAGGAACTTAGCATGTAGTATGAGAACACAAATAGAAATTTTGTCCCTTAAGTAACCTTGATAAATAGACCTTGACCTACTACAGAGTGAAAGATAGTGCTCTATCTCTTCGTGTAGAGCATCCACACCAGTGCTGGTAAAAAATGTTTTTATTCTACAGAGTAAGGATGGGACAGTGAGAAAGCAGAGGACCAGTCCAAAGGACTAAAAGAGAAGACAGAAATACTGATTTCATGTTGTAAAATCACATCATGAAAATTATTTCCAAAGCAAAAAAAATTTAATAAGCTGCAATATTTGGATTATCTAGGATAACAAGTAACTGGGACTTTTATATTTGTCAAGTTCCTATATTGTGAGACTGACTAATATTTTCAACTGTGCTTCTTTCTTCTTAAGGAACAAAGGTTATTTGTACTCTCTACAAGATACTATATGGCAGCTGTACTTTATACACCCTTACATAAATGAAGCAGGGACCATTCTCTGGTTCTGAGGTTGACATTTCAGCTTCAGCTGCTGCACACCTAAACTTCATATTGAAGTTATGTGAAGTTATTGGTTATAGAACTCTACAGTACACAAGATATTACCATCGAAACACCTAAGTGAGTTGAATATATGAGGTGGTACACTAATGACTGCGTCCATCACTGACAGATAAGACTGAGCTCATTTTACATCAGAGTTCAAAGAGGATACTGCTTAGTAGAAACTGCTTTTTATATCCTATGCAGACAGTTATGTTGGCACTACTCAGTTTTCTCCTAGTAATCTACTTAACAGTATGTGTAATCTCTTAATCTGAGTGGTTTTGAACCCTTCGTTGCCAGTTGCAAGGATACTGCCCCAGCCACCATGCTGGAATGATAATGTGGTGGGACAGTTGGACCTTTAAAGAGAAAGAAGTGCAAAATTGATGGAAAGTCATAAACCAAAAGAAACTGACTTTCCAGTTGAAAGATTAGAAAGCTCTCAAGGAAGGCAGAGCCCCAAAGGTGCTGAGGACAACTTCATGGTGAACTTCATGGAGATGCTTACTGTGCAGTCCTGATTTAAGTTCTTATTCAATCACGCCCTCTTAGTCACTGTTTCATTGGTCACCTCTAGGCTGTTCTTCTCCCAGGATATGAGAATACTCGCCACTGCTGAAGGAAAATATATAGGGGGGTAGTTGCCTCAAAGAAAAACAGAGAAAAATAAGTACCTCATTTATATCTTCTAAGGCAGAGTTTGGTAGGACATCTTTTCTCTACAGAGAGACAGAGCCCACAGATAAGCCAAACCACACTGCTGTAATCACTAGGCTTAGTACCAGACAGAGAATAACACAAAGTCTGGCCAGTCAACCAGACCATTTCTATGATAACACAGGGAAAAAAGAAAACTAGACAGAAGTATCTCTCCCTGTACACAGTATTTGTGCTGAGAATGCAAATGGATGCTGCAACAAAATTATATTGTGGGAGGGCACTTATCTGAGAGCAGAAGGCAGAACAAACAGAAATATTTCTGAGTGTCTTGGATCACCAGCAAGTCAAAATAGGATTTTATCAGTTTTTCTACAGAAACATTTAGCCAGAAATTAATAAGGTAATGCCTCTCTTTTTGTTTTCAAATAAATGAAAGTCCAGTCAATAGCACAAACCATTCACAAAACGAACTATGTCTGAAAAGAAAGCCTTAGGCTGAGCTTAATTAGTCTTCAAGAGGTTAAGAATAACTCCAAATGAACCTACCCAGAATATGAGCATGCACATTACTCTGTAGTAAGCAGGGAACAGAGAGTATCTAAACTTTTAAAGCATCTTAAAAAAACCAAAAAAAACCCCAAAATAAAACAAAACAAAACAAAATAAAACCGAAAACAAAATAATTGGGAAAAAAGGAGGTATGAGGAAAATATCTTACTTACAATTTTGCTTGCCTCTGCTTCAAATATAAAGGTACAGGTTAGCCAGCCCAACCCACTTATCGGGCTAACAGCTCTCACAGATAGTGTTGGGTGCAAAGAAAACTGTGATGAATAGAGAAAATATGAAGAATCTTTAAAGATTAAAAAAAAAATGAAAGAGCAAATATGATACTGTAGTAAGATCTGTTGGGCTCTTCTTGGGAGAAAAACTCCATGAAAGAAGAAATTATCTATGTAAACTTTATCTACACCCAACACTGAAGATAAAAGCTAAAGTCAAGACTATCCTGCGTCCCTCACATCTACATCAAACCCAAACACCTTGAAAGCTGTCTATAAAGAAATTAAATATAGCACTGATGCGTCTACCTCAAGTTGGAAACTGCAAGCAATTGAACTGTGCAGAGGTTAAAAAAACCACAATGGGTATCCAAGGAAATGAGTCAAAGCTGTGAGTCTTGAAGAGCCTTTTTTTTAAACATGCAAACCTTTGGGATGGAATGTGTACATGGCACAGTGAGACTGACAGCTCTGATCAAATATAACATAAGCACTGTTCAAACATCATAATTTAGTTATTACTCACCAGGTCTGTATAACCTGTAGATAAAATAGCCTGATGTTATACTACATCCTATTACTATAAACAGGAAGAGATTCAAGTTATTTCAGTGAAAGAAAAAAAATGAAAAGAAATGGAAGGTGATGAAGCTCTATGTAAAATATGTTGTATTAATGCATTCTTAAAAGCTAAGTTCTATTTACTTGGTGAAAATAAAAAAGCTGTAGAATGGACAAACTTACAGCCCAGAAATGCCGAAGTTGAGTTTTCCTATGCAATTGTAGCTGCTCCTTTGTGCCTAAATGTTACGACAGTGTAATTGCTTGATCACCTACTAATTTCCAATGATACATTAGAAAATCTTGCAATAACTTTTACAGCTCTTATGAGGGACATTTTTGGAAGGAATGGTTTTACTGGGGACTTTCCCTAATTCACCAGGTATCTTGGTAAATAAAGGTTATTCATGGACTTTCCTATACAAAAAACTTGTGCATTTATAAAAAGATTTCTGAAAAAATGCATTATATACTTTTATCACAAACTTATATGTAAATGTGAAAGTGAAGACAAATTTGTCACACTACAAAAGTCTGCAAATAGCTTAGTGAAGCTCAGTATTCATTAACAACCTCCCATCCCCTTTCTCTCTAACTGTCTTCTTTATTGCTGTTCCAGGAAGACGGACTAAAGGTTGATGATACCAACCAAATCCATTCCATAACTTCGGTTGGGGATGTATCTGCTGGAGAAGTTTTCAGAATTTCTTCCTATAAAACACCTGTTCTATGGACAAATGTAAAACACCCTAAAGTTGTGGGGTTTTTTCCCTTAACCTATATGTAGGAGTAATTTCCAAAGAATGAGTTATCATTCATACAGTGAAAGTATCATGGCAAGCAGCCAAAAAACAATATTAGAAGTTGCCTGCTAGGCAGGTAATCTAGTGTGTGTGGGAGGGAAACATGGTTGTGCTGAGCCTCTTATTAATCCAGCTCCTGGGGAGTGCCACTGACCAGGAACGCCACAAATTATATGGAAACAGGAACTCTGCAGCCAGTGAAGCAGTTCACCTTAGAGAAAAAAAAATAAAGGAGCTTGCTGTCCTTTTCTGAGACAGCACAGGTCTGCAAGAGTCAGCACAATGATGATATTGGCATTCCACAACATGTGGCCCCCAGCAGGAGCCAGACTGACTGCTCCTGGTGCAGAAGTCTTGACAGAGATGAAGCTCCTGGGAGCGGTCTTAATCATCCAGGTCTCAGGCTGCAGAGAGTGCCTGCTGCTTCTCTCCAAGGCTCCACTGGAAGTGATGGTGTCCTCAGCTGTATAAGGTGTGCTCTGCTCAAATCACTTAGCTACAAAGTGAAGCTGCCAAGACCGCATAATTTTGGAGAAAGTGAATGGGAAGAAGCCTACAAGTTCAACATGAAGATTTGTCAGAGGTCATCCAGAAGCTACATATGAGTGGGTGGTGGCTGGAAACATGTGACTTCTACCAACAGAAAGAAAGCTCTTTCTATTACTGTGCATGTGGAACTGAAGGACACTTGCCAGCGGTGAACAAGAACATCAGGCCATGCTACAGGATTATAGAAAAGCTTTAATAAGCATCTATTATATACTGCCTCAACAAGAATAGGACTTGAGAAAGAAGCCTCATGACTGCAGGGACAGGTTTTTGGTGGGGGGGAGGGGAGGGCAGGCTTTAATCACTCCAAGATCTGCTGCAAGGGTAGCACGGTAGTGTGCAAGCAGTCCAGGAGTTTTCTGGAATTCAAGAGGACAGGTTTTCAACACAGGGGATACATGAGATTAGCTGCAAAGGTAAGCTGCTAAGTCTTCTACTAACAAGTAAGGAAAAACTGATCAGTGCCAGATATCAGTGGTAACTTGGGCTGCAGTGACCATGTGATGATGGGAATTCAAGATCCTGAAAGAATCAATGAAGGCAAGAATCAGCATAGAGACCTTTAGTCTCAGAGCACATTTTGACCTGTTCAGGGATTTGCCTGGCAAGATTTCATCAGAGGCTGCCCTGAAGAACAAAAAGAGACAAGGAAAGCTCACTGATCTTCAAAGACATCTTCCTTAAAATGCAAGAATGGCTCCGTTATGGTGTTCTAGAACTGAGGCAGATACAGTAGAAGGTCAGTCTGAGTTAATGGAGAACTCTTGATTGATCTCAAATACAAAATAGCAAGCGTACAGAAGGTGGAAGTAAAGACAAGATATCTGGAGTGAGGACAAGCTATACAAGCAGATTACAGAAACACTGTTGCAGGGAAGAAACTGAGGAAGCAAAAGCTCAGTTGGGATTCAAATTGGCAAAGGACCTGAAGAGGGACAAGGGCTTTTAAAGGTAAAACAAAAGCAACAGCAAGTAATATGTGGACTCATTGCTGAATAACTTGAGGGCAAAGTGATAGAGGATATAGAAACTGCTTAAGTACTCAGTGCTTTTTTTTTTCTCAGACTTTACTGGCAATGTGTGCTCCCACTCCCTGGTCCCTCCCTGGTCCCTGGTCCCAGCTGCAGAGTTTGTGGCAGTCAAGTGCTATTTATTCTAGAGGAAGAGTGAGCTGATGGTAATTTAAACAAGCTGGGCATACACATGCATTCAGTACAGCTGAGGGAGCTGGCCACTCTCACTACAGGACTGCTCTATATCATCTCTGGTCTTGATGATCAGGGAAAATGCCTGATGACTAGAAATCTTCAGGAAGGTTGAGAAAGAAGATTGTAGGAACAATAGGCTAGTCAGCCTCACACCAGTCCCCAGGAAAACTACAGAACAAGTCCTCCTGGAAATAATTTCTGGCACATGAAGGGGATCAACATGTTTAGGAACAGTCAGTGTGGTTTTTCAAAACAAGACATGTCTGGCTAATCTGATTGCCTTCTGGGGGTAAGGGGAGAACACTGAATGCTGTTTAACTTAGTTTTAGAAAAGCTTTTGACAAAATCTCCCATAGTAGCTTCATAGAAAGGAAACAGAGGTACTGGATGGGTGGACTAAAAAGTGCATGCAGACCTGGCTGTGGTCAGCACCTCAAAGTCCACCTGGCAGTTGTGGCAATCCCCAAGGATGGGCAGATACCTGGGCTGATTGTAAGGAAGCAGTGAAAGTCCACTGTTCCACAAGTAAGGGGGAGCCAGGAGCAGAGTACTACAACACAGGCAGCAGGGCAGGAGCCTGGACAGTAAGAACCCAGTCCACAAGCACCTAAATGAGGCACCTTGGGTCTGGCTGTGGTATCCAGCATCAGACATTGTGCAGCCATCACAAGGCAAGTCTGTAGTGAAGAGGAACAGGTCAAGCTGGGAAAACAGTGCACAGATCAGGGTCCAAGTTTGGACCACCAGGGCTCATGATCACACATGGGTATGGCTGCAATGCAGTGGGAGCTGTAGCTCAGGTGGGAGCCAAACAGTTGAGCTGCAGCTCTGAGCAGCTCTTGAGAGAAGGGAGTCAGCCTTTTCTGAGGCCTTGTTTCAGAGCTGTCTGGGACCACTTTGTTCAAGAACACCAAACAAAGGGGAATGGCCTTCCACTCCACTATCGCTAAGTTGGCCCTGAGCCCAGGGACCCAGACCTCCAGGAGAGAGGATTTTCTCAAGGCCTTCACACTGATATTACTGCTGTCTTTATTAAAGACTAGAGTGACAGGATGGAGCTCACTTTCAGTTTTGTGAATGATGTCACCAAGAAGAACAGTTGATAAGGTGGAAGGCTGGTCTTCCATTTGGAGTGACCTCAAGAGGCAGAGACACTTGCTGACAGGTAGAGCAGGAAGAAGCAGGAGCTGGCTGCCCAGCAAGGGAAAACTAACTGGCAGCAAGGCAGGCAGAGGCAGACCTCACTAACAAGGATCCAGAAGGCTGAGTCATTAAATCTGGATGAGGATCAGGTCTGGACAGAGCGAACAAGTGTAGCCCAGAAGTCTGCACTCACAATGCAGGTCTAATGCCATGTTAGATAGGCCCAAAGTCAAACCAGAGGTTCTGGGCCAGGGTCAGAATTAAGAAGGTACAAGATCAGGCATAGATGTAGATGCTACACAGCAGCAATGTAGCACAGGCAGGGCACAGCAATACACCCTCTACAAAAAGCAGATCCCAAGGGAATGGAGGGGCATGCCCTCATTTCTGTCTTGCTTTTCAACAGCTCTTACAATGAGGGAGCTGACCTCAGACTGAGCCAGCTACACTCCTTACCTCAGCCACTAAATTACTAGAAGTGGGGAATATGCTCAGGAACCTGGCAGCATCTCATGAAATTCAGCAAATGCAAAATTCTGCATCTGGGATATAATGTTGTAATGGCACAGGCTGACGATCTAGAATGCAGATCTGTAGAAAGGAACCTAGGTTTAGGATGATGAGTGTGAATAGGCAGTGCAGTTCTGCAGCAACGCAAGCTTAAACACAAATAGGGTTGCATTAGTAAGAACATAACCAGCAGGTTAGTTGAAATGCTTATTCTCCTTTCCCTGGCACTTGCAAGATTATATTTGGAGAGTTGCGTCAAGTTTGGGTGTCTGCAGTATAACAAACACATTGACAAACTGGCAGAGTCCATCAGAGGCCATCAAGATAGTTAGGAAATGAGAACATATGACATACATTTAGAGGTTGAGAGTGCTGGGGTTGTTCATTTGTAATAAAAGAAGCCTGGGTGACAGCGAATTGCTGTCTTAAACTATGCAGTAGGTGGAAAAAGAGTAGATGGAGCCAGGCTTCTTGGATATACACAGTGAAAATAGGAGAGGCAATGAACAAAAATTGCAGGAGAGCAAATTCCTGATAAGTACACTCATGGTAACTTTTTTCTCCTTGATCAGGTCAACTTCCAAGGACCCTGACAGCCTAAATCTATGCCATGCCCCTCATTTTCAACTCAGATTCTAGGAATGTCTCAGAACGCATTTTGAAAACAAGACTTGGAATCATGGTCTGTATGTAATTTTTATTATAAGATTATAATAAACCTGTAAATAGTGTTCACTGTAATGAAGAATAGATACTGATGTCTCACTGTCCACACGGAAAATGGTGCCATGTGTGCTTCTGCAGGGGTGACCAAGGTTTGATACTGTATAACAATGTCATTAATGATCTGGATCATGGAATGCAGTGTGTGCTTATTAAATCTGCAAACAATACTAGGCTGGAAGCAACTGTGTACGTTGGAGGACAAGATTAGAATTCAAAACGATCCTGACAATCTGTAGGAATGGTCTGAGAAAAACAGGATGTTATTGAACAGACACAAGCGTGGGGCGTCACTTTTAGTAGACATACCAAATTGCACAAATACAGGATGTGGTGCATCCAGCTTGTTTGTATTTTTGCAGAACATGATTCAGGGGCAACAGAGGATCACAAGCTGAGTAAGAGTCAACAATGTCATGTTGCAGCAATAAAAGCAAACAACACTGGCATTTTTGTCTTTAAAAGTTGTAATCTGCAAGACATGAGAAATAATCTCTCCCCTCTACATAGTACTGCAACGTCTCAGCTGTATTAGCCAGTCCAGCTTTAAGAACTACCTCAGGAAAGATGCTGAACAATTAACGCAAGATCATGACTTTAAGCCCTATTGGGATTCTGATGACAGGGTAATAATTTTGACTTACTTTCTTGGTGAAACTGTAAACATCCAGAAATGCATCCTTTTCCCAGGTATCACATCCCTTCTTTTACAGTCATAGATGGAAATCATTAAGCCATTATCAATAAAATATCCAGAAAGGTAATCCTAAAGCAAGGAAAAATAAATAATGCGTGGAAATTGAGGAAGAAGTGTTTCATAGCTCTTTCTTTTCTAGGTGATAGATGGCTTTTTTTTGGTGGTGGTGGTTTTTGGGGTTTTTTTTTGGCAGTAATGTCAGAAAACAAAAGAACTATCCCGAATAACACCTTCTTTTCATTTTAGTGAAAGCAAACAAAAAACTAGATAAATTCCTTTGGATAAATCCTGCATGCATTTTAATTCAGAAAACTTCTCAGAAATCAGTTGTTTTGCAGGAATATAACAAACATGTTTACTAGGTGTTTTGTTGGGGTTTTTTAGTAATCTATTTCCAGAGTCACAGATATAATATCTAAATACATAAAATGGGAAGATAATCATAGAATCATTAAATCATAGAACAGGCCAGGTGGAATGGGATGTCCACAGATGATCTGGTCCTGCCTTTCATGGGAAAGAGAGCCTAGATGAGATTATCTAGCACCCTGTCCAATTCCATCTTGAAAACCTCTAGTGATAGGGATTCTACCACATCCCTGGGGGTGTTGTTCCAACTAACGAGTGTTCTCAATGAAAAAAATTTATTTCTTATGTCAACTTTCCCAGTACAACCTGTACCCATTGCCACTCATCTTCTCCATGTGACTCCTTGTGAAGGAGTCTCTGTCTTCTTTGTAGATGCTCTTTAAGTACTGGAATACTGAGATGAGGTCCCCCCTGAGCATTCTCTTCTCCACAGAGAAAATATCTAACTCTTTCAGCCTTTTCTTGTAGGGTGTGTTCTCCAGCCTGTGATCACCTTTGCAGCCCTGGTTTGGACCCTCTTCAGTCTGTCCATATTTTTCTTGAATTGTGGTGCCTAGAATGGGACTCTGGCTGCATCCTGACAAGAGCTGAGTAGAGTGCGAAAGAATGCCAAATAATACTCATAATTACTGTAGGTTCCTGTTGATAATATCAATGATATATCAATAACTGTTGAGTGTTCCCTGATAATAAAATTAGGCCATCAATCGCATATACTTAGTTGAGATAAACCAGCCTATCAATTTTAAACCTTCCATTGATCTCTCCTCCTTGGTGTATTATAAATGTTAAGTCCTTAAAGGTATAATTTAATGGTATGTGTTTGGAAAAATGTTTCTGAAAACATACAAGAGCTTGTGATCTTTTTTGTCTCCTATTGTTGTTCATACTGCAGCACATAGACAATGTGCACGACCAACATCCTTTCTGTCTAAGCATTTATTTGGTTTCAAGTAGCTAAAGCGAAAGCAGGCAGAGCACATAAAATAAACATAATTTGTTGATGAATTAGGTCTTTTTATTCAACAAATATATGTTTCATAGCAACAATTAGTTCATTGTGTTATGGCAGTGGTTCCACCAAAAGTTAATTTCCATCATCAGTTATTGTCTAGAAACACACTAAAAGAAGCATGTCAGAAGTAACAATAATTTACATGTTTCTAACCCTAATTAGAGTTTGAAATGTAGACAATCTTACACGGAAGGTCTGTTACAGTGTTCCTGAAATTGCACAGAGTATAACAACTTGCCTCAAGAAATACCTACAAGGTATTTTTTTAATATTGCTCTTTTTCAAGAATAGAGTAAGAAATTATAGAAAAAGCATGTAGAAGTTATTTACAGTTAAGAGTAGCAAAAAATTTAACCAGTTTATTTTACTTCTGCTTTAATGCACCCTGTCATGTGGAAGTTAAAAACAGTGAATGCAACACCTCTGAGCTGTGTGATGCGATTGACATGCTGGAGGGAAGAGAAGCCATCCAGAGGGACCTCGACAGGCTTCAGAGGTGGGCTTGTGCCTACCATGTGAAGTTCAACAAGGCCAAGTGCAAGGTCCTGCACCTGTCTCAGGGCAATCCTAAGCACAAATACAGGCTNATTCTTAAAAAAGCTCATAGAAATCTAATTGTAAAAAGTGTCTTGGACTAACAATGGCAGCATGGACTGACTTCTCTGGGAATTGGCCACAGTGATAATCATTGAAGGATAATTCTTAAAGTTAGCTGGCAGCGTGACATGCTGCATGAAAAAAAGAGTGCTTGACAAAAAGTAGAGAATATAAGAGGAGGAGAGAAGACCAGCAGGACTTTTCTTAAGATCCTAATTGTCATCTAGAAAATAAATCTTTATGGGCCCTCATGTTACCGCATTCCCATTATGCAGGAGCCAACAACATAGACTGAGGCATCTACAGATCAAAGAGTCGAGATATCAGTATCAATGGAATGAAAAATCAGTTATGTAAAACCAACAAGGAGGTCAATATTAATAACTGACCTTCATAATAATTTATTTAATAATAACATCAACACTAAAAAATATTGTATTAATTTCACTACTAAAAAGGCTGTCATGGTTACTCTTGCAAAATATAAGAAAGATGAGAATAAAATGTCCAAATGGAATAAGCAGCTCAAACTCGTGGTTTTAAAGCATGATTTGTGAAACAATCACAGAATAAATTCTTTCAAAGCCAAGAACCTAAGCTATGCATTACTGCAACAAATTGTGCTGTATGGTTTCTGTAATAAAACATACAAATCCTGCTATTTGCATCTATGCAACTTTTACTATGATTATACCCTAATAAAAGCAATTAAAAAAAAAAAAGAAAAATTGAATACCTAGCTTCATTTAAAAGTAAAAGTTCTGTTTTATGTAGATCTGGTTAATGTTCAAGTACTTCTCAGACTATTACCTCTTTTTACTCNGAGAGAACGGATTGGGAACAGCCCTGAGGAGAAGGGCTTGGGGGTGCTGGTGGATGAGAGGTTGCACATGAGCCTGCAATGTGCACTCACAGCCCAGAAAGCCAAACATATCCTGATCTGTGTCCAAAGCAGCGTGGCCAGCAGGTTAAGGGAGAGGACTCTCCGCCTCCACTCTGTTTGGGTGAGATCACATCTGCAGTACTGTGTCCACCTCTGGTGCCCCAAACACAAGAAGAACATGGACCTGTTGGAGCAAGACCAGAGGAGGGCCATGATGGTGATCAAATGACTGGAGCACCTCTCCCATGACAACAGGTTGAGAGAGTTGGGATCATTCAGCCTGGAGAAGAGAAAACTCCAGGGAGACCTTACAGCACCTTCCAGAACCTTAAGGGGGCCTACAGGAAGGCCAGAGAGGGACAATTCAAAAGGGCATCTAATTATTGAACAAGAGGGAATGGCTTTAACCTGAAAGAGGGTAGGTTTAGATTAGATGTTAGGAAGGAAATTCACTGTGAGGCTGCTGAGACACTGAAACAGGTTGCCCAGAGAAATTGTGGATGCCCCATCCCTGGAAATGTTCAAGGCCAGGTTTGGTGGGATCCTGGGCAACCTGGCGTAGTGGGTGGTATCCCTGTCCATGGAAGGGGCTTGGAAGTAAATGATCTTTAAGGTCCCTTCCAACCCAAACCATTCCATGANAAAAAAAAAAAAGAAAAATTGAATACCTAGCTTCATTTAAAAGTAAAAGTTCTGTTTTATGTAGATCTGGTTAATGTTCAAGTACTTCTCAGACTATTACCTCTTTTTACTCTAAAAGCTTGTGTTTAATGAATTCTTCTCTGTAGAATTTATAACCATGAGAACAAACATAATGTCTATTTTATTTTTAGTATTCTGAGTGTAAAAATCAGAGAGATTAATATAGATTAATATAAATTTCTTATAGATAATAACAGTATGTTTTAAAATTTCAAACGAATTATTTGGATAACCTATTACAATAAAAACAAAATAACTTCTTGAAGTCATACTGTCTTCATCTGCTTTACTGTGATTGAAATGTAGACAATCTTACACGNGGTGTAACCCATATACATAGCAGGGAAAATTTAGATGCCGTGATGGCCTTTCTCTTTACATTTGCCAGGGTTTTTTTTTCAACTTACAAGAAATCCTGGTTTTCAAGAGAAAGGGGCTAATAGCACTTCCTGATCCTGGCACAGGAACAAATCACATTATCCTTACTCATGAGAATAATCTAATTAAACACCCCAGGAGTCCTCACATGGACATGGTAAAGCAAGCAGCATTTTGATGACAAATGAAAATTCTCTTCTTCTTTCAATCATGGTTCAGTTCTGATCTATATAATTTCATTATTAAAAAAAAACCACTTTTAAGAGTCAGTGTAAATATATGCCTGTACAGAGCAGTCCCTATTTACTGAAATAGTTCCATGTTTTGTAGCCAAGAGTCTGTCTTCTAAAGCATGTTCTTTCAAGCTTTCACAGTTGAATGATTACATAATCTTTTTACCCCAAAAATGAAGTAGTGTTCCTAGAATTTATTTTAGAACTGAAATAAAAATTGAGCTAAAACTTTAAACTTTGTCAGTTTTATTTTCTTCCCCATCTGCTTGTGGCAAACAAAGGAACATGGATAAAGGTCTTTTTCTTTGTTTTTTGATATTATATTTGTGAGCACCTTCTGGCATTTATGGAGAATGGAATCCGAGAAAATTTGAAGAATATCACAGGAAAAAAAAATCCCTCCCATCAGCTATTACAGCTGAGGGCAAAGCATGCTCTGGGAGCAAAGGGATTGCTTTCTCTCATTTCAGTGGGGAGCAAGTGTTGTAAAAGGTACAGAAAGAGACAGGATCAGATCCTGTTATCAGTCCTGTTTTTGTGAAGGATAAAGGAGTGCATAGCATCCTTTCACTCCTGCCACACCTAGTCTGGGCCTGTGTCAGTGGTTGATCTTGCATGCTGACCTAAAAATGGCTACAATTATGCAAATACTACGACTTGCTAATGCAGAGCACCTTGCTGGACTGAGATCCAACTAAACATCTCATGAATGAAATTGTTACTAAGAAATTCACAGTCTTTGGAATGAATACATCAATATCAAGAAGATGAGACAAACAATATTTTTAAAGGAAAGATATGACTCGTGTTCTATAGCATTTCTTGTGCATGTACTCTTACTTTAATTTTCAGTCTGATGAGGTGTTAGAATGGAAGCAAATGAACACCAGAGATGCAATTACTAAAGAGCTGAGATTAATGTTTCAAATCTGTTTTTCTTTCAGAGTGACAGTGCTACAATAATGTTCACATGAGTTGATGAATGGCTCACCTCAATGAAAGTTTGCTTGTCAAAAACAAACACTGTTGATTAGAGAAGACAGCTACTTCTTAACAATGCTCCAGCTTATAAAAATAAAGAGAACATGATTTTGTAAAAATTTATTTGTAAAACCAAGTATGAGTTTAAGAACTAAAGGAAGTCTCTCCTATTAAACATATTGTTGGATATTAACCTTCTTTTAATGCTTTTTTTCTGCTAAAACTACATATAGTATATTACATGATTTCAGCAGTGGAAATGTTAACTAGTTCAAACTGGATATTATATAATAAAGGATTTGACTAATATAACTTTTAAAGAAACTCAGGATTACAACTTTATCAGAAATTCAACGTGGAGGAAAGCACTGATAGTTGTGTGTGGAACAGCTGTAGCCAGGAATTACTGAAGCAGTTGGGTACATGGGCAAATGATGGAGTCTTCCATGAATAGTAGCATGAACTGTGGAATGGAAAATAAAATGTTTTAAACCATATTTTGTTATCCTGCTTTTCTAGAGAAAGAGCATTTATGTGGTTATGTGCTATTAGTTCATCTGCTCCACCACAAGGATGAACAAGTTACTGACAAATTTTAAGCAAATTTAACAATGGATCTCAAAGCTTCAAAGTTATTTTGGGATTTGTGAAAGTCAGTAGATAGAGATCCAATTTGATATACCTACCAGTAGAAAAGCAATTATAATTTAGCTTCCTACCCATTTGGCAAAGACAGGCAGTAACCAAGAGATGAATCAGAACAAGAAACCAGTCAACCCACCAGCCAACATGAAGCTTTCAACCAACAATACTATTTGTAGCAACATATCTCACCATATACATGTAGATGTGAGAATAATGAAAAGAACTGACTGTCGTGGGTTAGCTCCTAAAGGTGTTACAATTTTTAGTGACTGTTACAGAATTCTAGGCTTAGGTTTCAGTTTTGCAAAAGAGGTCATGTATTCCTGAAAGCAGTTAAGTGAGTGTGTATTCAGCTTTGCTAGTTCTGCTATGGGGCTGCTGAGAATGGAACCTTTGGCACCTCCATGAATATAAAAAATTAAAGTACACCTTTATTATGAATCATACATGACTGCTTGTGGCTGGTGCAAACTGTAAAGGAATTTCTTCCAAGAAAACTTTGTGCTTTTTTATCTCATATAAATGACCTTTTGGGTTTTCTTCCCATCTTTTGAAGCTTTCTGAAATAATGTTGGTTCTGTGTTTCACAGCTAACCACTGTTTTAGTCATGTCTATGTATCTGGGCTATATAGACAGGCACTTATGGACTTTGCCAGAAAGTAAACCTATCATACTGTATCTCCAAGTAGACAGAGCAAATGCATCTTAGTACAGAGCTGAGCTATTCTCTTTCTTTTGGTGGAGCTTAGAGCAGCTGCTGTAATCTGGGAGGATTTACTGATCCAGTTCTGCTGATTCATCGTGTTTATGCAGTTTATTACCTAAAGATGGATATAAGGAGGACCAGCTATTCAGCCAAAACCCCAAGTTTGGGGCTAGAGAGAGTCAGGATGAACGGTATTCTATGACCAGGTGGCAAACTTTGTTGTAAAATTAAACCCTGTGATGAGAGTCACTATGAAGCCAAGAACATCTTTTTTAACAGGTATAGATTAACCCCAGCACACCTAGAGCAAATATATACAACTTTATTCAATGCATACAACAACTATTAAAATAATTTGAGTACTCTCAAAGCATCAGATGTATTTCTGTTTCTCTAGTACTGGAGAGGCTTGACAAAAATGCTCATTGCCATGAGCATCACTACAACCAAGCAGCTGAGTAAAACTGCTGTTGACTGGACATTGCTGTATGCAAGACCACCACTAAGCAAGAAGAGTGCAAGTATTAGCAAGAACTCTGGGAATATATCCCTTTCCTTGAACAAGCAGAACATGAGTTCTCAGACTGGCTGACCCCAAGGTTACTCCCGTCCCTCTCCATACCAGAGGGGATCCCAGCTCAGGAGCAAGGCACACCCCCTGGCACCCTCACTCCAACCTCACCACTCTCTTAAGACTGGAGTTGCTACGGAAACCCACCCAAAAGGTCCCTACCCAAACACTTTCACAGAATCACAGAACCACAGAATCACAGAATGCATCAGGTTGGAAGCGACCACGGTGATCCAACCTCACTGCTCAAGCAGGGCCATCCTAGACCACATTGCATATGATTGTATAGAGACACTTGAATATCTCCAGTGAGGGAGGCTCCACAACCTCCCCGGGCAGTTTGCTCCAGTGCGCGGTCACTTTCCTCACACACAGCGCGGGGCCAGGGCGGAAACGGCACGGCAGACAGCACGGAGGCTGGAAGGTGCGGGAGCGGCCCGAGGGGCGCCGCACGGCTCTGCCCAGCCGGCCGGGGGCAGCGCAGGGCCCTGACCCGCGGGGCCCTGGGGGCGGCGAGGAGGCGGCACCTCCCGTCACCTGCAGCCCCGGGGGTGCGGAGGCGCCACCCGCCCCTCCCGCAAGGGGCGCCCTGGAGCGGCGGGGC
>VZTD01002293.1:841087-1099568 GCA_013397725.1 Rhagologus leucostigma
TCATCTCCGTCGGGGCCGGCAGTGGAGGCGGCGGCGGAGGCGGCAGCGGCAGCAGCGTCGCGGTGATGGGGGAGTTGAGGGCGTCGGGCTCCGGGTCCGTGGTGCTCCCCGCGGGGATGATTAACCCGTCGGTGCCGATCCGCAATATCCGGATGAAATTCGCCGTCCTCATCGGACTCATCCAGGTTGGGGAGGTCAGCAACCGGGACATCGTGGAGACGGTGCTGAACCTGGTAAGCGGCCCGGCACCCCGCCCCGGTGACGCCCCGGCGGGCACCGGCCCGCGCAGCCCACCTCCTCCCGGGGCTGCCCCCGCGCCCCTCCGCCCCTGTGCCACCCGACAGGGACCTGCATCCTCCCAGCCCCCGTGTCCCTCCTACACGTACGGCCCTTCTCCAACCATCCTTCCTTCCCAAACTCCTCTTGTGCCTCTCTCTCCTCGTTAATGCCGCGACCTGCTCATCTCTTCGTCGTGCGTGTGACAGAAGCCCCCTCAGCGCTCCCTAAACTCCACGTAGGACCCTGCCTAGTACAGACAGGCCACTCTTCCCCTTCCCAGTGCCTCGTCCTGGCCGCCTCCTGCAGAATGTAGTGTGTGCAATTTCCAGTGTGAAAAATAAGGAGATTAAGTAATTCCCAATTTCGTGTTATGGACGCTGCCCTTTAACCTAGTAGCTTCCTCTTGGGAAGAAGAGTGGCATGAATGTAGTGTCTGTTTTTAATTGAAAAACGTTAAAAAACCGCAGCCTGAGCTGGTATCTTTTCTTAGTAGCTGAAAAATGTGAAGGGTTTAACCCTGTTAGATCAGAGCTAGTTGAGCATTTTATGTGGAGGGAGGGGGAGGAGGGAGGTTTTTGCAAGGATTTAATACGTTTTAATATCTGTAATAAAGAGTTAGTTGTATTGCAGTATTGTACTGGGTTGCCCATGTCTTAGTAACCTGTCATGCTTCCCAAAACACGTTCTTGTCTGCAAAGTAAGTGTTGTTACTACTTTGGTCCAAGGTCTGTGCCTTGCAAAATACTATTGTACAGGGGTAAATAGCTGAAACAAGGAGAAAATGCTAAAATGTAGCTCCTTAGTCAGCTGCTCACTTCATGGAGTGAAAGAGTTACTGCAGGACTGTATGACTTAATGTTTTTGCGCTACCTACACCAAAGCCTGAGGAACCTACAGAAGCCAAGCGAGTGCATCTAAAAATGAATCACTTTCAATTATGTGCAATTTGGTGCTGTTCCTGAATGCAAGATTTGCTGCAGCAAAGCTTTTGAAGCAGTTCAGTCAGTGAAATATCCTCAAATTTTGCACATAGAATAGGATAGCAAAATGACTGCTCAAAACTGGATGGCAATTAATTGAAACTGCCTTTGTTTCAAATGAGTTTAATGCTTCTAACTTCCAATCATTTTATACAAAGTCATGTAAAGAATGTATTTTGTTTCAAACACTTTAAACAGATGTATTCTTCTGTTTGACAGTTATTTGCATTTGACCTAGCACACACTGAATGGAAAAGCTGCAGCATGCAGGGGAGGACGTAATTTGGTCAGATCATTTTAATATTTATGGCTTATCTGAACACACAGGGTTAAAACTGATAGTTTTGTGAATATGTCAAAACAGTAATCTGGTATATTTCCCATTCCTCTCTACAAGCTGTTTGACAGCTTGAAATGTGACTACTTGTAAATTTTATTTTTGTTCTTTGTACAAGTGTGGTACAAGTCATCATAACTTCATGGTTTATTACCCATTTCTTTAAAAGTAGAACTCAAAATAAGTGAATGACATGTAGTTATTTTATTAACTGGCTTTGTATAGATCATGACAGATACAAAGATGTTTAATCCTTTTCTGGTTTTCTTTCTTCTTTCATTCTTACTGATATTAAAGCTCATTTTAATTCTGACTGTTAGTGCACCAGCAGCTGGATTAACATTGGCTTGTCTTTGGTGGAGAGGTTAAGAGTATGATTTGGTATCTGTGTGGAGGACATCCACTGCTTGCATATAAGACAGACCTACTAATTAGTTCCTGTTGCTGAAAACAATGTTTCTATTTTAAAATACAAGAGCGTTTAACAGTTCTCCTAGCACTGGGAGACATATATGAATGTGAAACTGCTTGTGAGTCTGCTGCAGCAGCGATGCATCCTGGATCAGTCATTACTTAACAGATGGGCTCTAATATACAACAGTCAGTATTCCCAAAGCAGAGAGAGGTTATATTGTGTCTGTAAATTTTTCTTCTCAAGGCAGTAAATGTTTCAAATTTATGGTTTTATATTTTAAACTTAATTTACTCACAAGTAAAACAAACAGGGGATATGGCAGATACAAAGTAGAGCTGATGGCATATGCCTAAACTACTAAACATCGTCTGATTCTGTATTAAGGATTTTAGTAGCAGCTTGAAATAAAGTGCAGTTTTCTATTTTAGCATTCTTCAGGGGGTGCCTGGGGCTAGAGAGAACTATTTAGTTTGGTGTTTTTGTTGTTTTGTTTTTCTTCAGTCTTTACCTGTTCCTGAATGACTTTGGATGCAAGTGTGATAATGATTGAACAGTGCTAAAGAGCTGATCTTGTTTTGATACATCAGTTGATATGTTAAGTCTCTGAGAGAAATATAACCTGTACTATGCCGTATTGGGTTGCTATAAGCCATTTGGTAATAGCTTTTTAGTATAAGAATTCTGTATAGCTGAGATGTTTTATTATCAGAGAGAATCAGAAGTTAAAGATGGAGATACTTTTTAAATTTTCTTATCTGAGATTATTGCTGTCTTTTGTGTAAAGCTTAAATAAGTCTATTCATTCTTCCTGAATCTGTGTGGAAGCAGCAGTAAATGTCCGAGACAAAACTTTGTTTTGGTGTGCCCTTGTCATGGAGGTCGTCACTCTTCTTTCCTGTTAAGTTGTGCTTTTAGGATTTCTCTTCAAGAGTTTTTACCTTTAAATGTTTGTTTTGGTAGCCACACACTGTGAACTCTACTACTGCATTTTGGACTTAATAGTGTAGTGCCTTCTGATATTGATGGACATAGTGATTTATTGTATCTGTGAAGTGAGGAAGTGTATTTTTTACAGTGCTGAAAATCTTTCTGGTCTAATATCTTGTTGGATTTTCAGCTTTGCCAAATTTTAACAGTGGACTTCCAGCTCAGTATTTTGGTTTTGGGCATTCCTCCATTGTTTATGAGATTGGTTGTTTCTCTTGATACTACTCTTAGTGTTTCCTCAAAACTTGCTGTGTTCAAAGTTCTGTGAAACTGGTGAACTTGTTTAACGGAGTATCACTTTGTAGAATATCTAGTACTGCTTGTGTTATTTTTCATTGTTTAACATTATAGTGAAAGACATAATGGAGAGAGGATTCAGCCTTTTATATGCCAATGCCTATGAAGGACTCAGTTATCCTTAGGAAGACCTGCTGGTGTTAGTATTGTGAAGGTCAGAAGATCTGAAGAATCTATGAGCTGAATGCTTTTTTAGAAGGATTTTGTAGAATATTGTACTTTTTACATTTCTGCCTCACTGTATCACATGCGTTCTTCTGCGATGGTGCTTATTTTGGTTCTGGTCCATGGATTTAATATGAATTCCCAGGCTCAGCATGCTCTCTCTGAGAGGTGTATTCGCTGACCCTTGTGTACTGCAAAGCATGGAACTAGAAAGGGCTTTCCTTAAAGACAGTGTAATCCTCTAATTGCTGTGAGGGATTTCTCTTTGGGGATATTTTGGCATCAGTTCTGTGCTTCTGTTGATGAGGAGAAGGCCTTTCCTCTTTGAACAACTCTATTAGTTTTCTTAGGGTGATGTCAAGGATGTTGTTATTGCATGGTAGATGTGCTTGTTGCTGTTAGACTGATGTTTAAAATTAAGTTCTACACTGTGTGCTCCAGAAAATGTGATATTAAAGTGGAAGTAGTTCGGTCTGTCTACCTGTATTTTTCTACTTTGTCTACTTTTGTTTATCTTATTGCCTAGTGCAAAGTTTCCACACATAGCTTTAATTAGTTTTTTTTTAATATACCTTGATTGGTCTTTCCTTCCATTATTTTACTGACTTGCTTTCTCAAATCTCTGCTTTTCCAGTATTTTAGTGGTCTTGGGAGTTTTTTCTTCCGTTTATATTTTAACTGATTCTTGTTTGGCCATCTTTGATCAAACACAACTATGTGAGTTGCATTGTTTCTTAGCCTTTAGGAACCTTTCTGTGTTCCAGTTTGAATTTCCTAGCATTTTTGATTTTGGGTTTTGTAGTGCTGATTCTGTGGCAGTGCACAATAAGCAAGGTGAACAGGAAGCTGAATGATACTAAAAAGTTGTGACTGGTGCTGAAACATGCTGCTCATTTTGCCTGTGCATCTTGAACAGATGATGTGACGCAGATTTGAACAGATTTCAGTCTGATACAGGTGTAGCTGACCAGGGTTCTCCTTGTGCAATCTGGAAAGCTTTTATATATATTTTGTCAGGCTAGAGAGTGCTTGTAAGAAGTAGGTCAAACACCAGGCTTAGTTCAAAAAGTCTTTTTCTGTTCTTGTTGACTGCAGCCCACGCTTCTGCCTAGCTCTTCTCGTTTTCTTGGCTGTTCCATCCTACTTTAGTGTTAGTCACCCATCACAAGAGGTAAGCCATTTTTTAGTGCTCTGTCACATTGTGTACTCGTAGGAGTGGCATTTGCAGCTTCAGAGCAAATGGGTTGAATTATGTGAGAGATCTACAGGCTTTCTGTAGTAGTGGGCATAAGGAAAAATGGAAAGAGAGGCCTGTGTAAGAAAGATGGTTTTTGTTTTTTTACCTTTGGTACTTCTTTTCTTCAGAGGTTGGTTGAGGGTCTTCTTAGGCTATAGTTGGTTTTGGTATTTGTTGGCTTTGAATCCATTTACAGTTTTGGTTGCTACACTGTCCC
The DNA here is from genome assembly GCA_013397725.1 of Rhagologus leucostigma. Classification (NCBI taxonomy): domain Eukaryota; kingdom Metazoa; phylum Chordata; class Aves; order Passeriformes; genus Rhagologus; species Rhagologus leucostigma. The sequence goes on from VZTD01002293.1 coordinate 846,002, forward strand.
ATGGCACAGTTCTACTTTTATGTGGGGAGGAAGAAACACTTTTGTTCTTTGGATGCTGTTGTAGTCTGAGAAAGCATGGGCCTCCTGAGCTGTAGCCTCCATCATATGACTTCTGTTTTTCTTGTGGAACTAGCTTTGCAGGCTTGAGAATCTTATTCCATTTTCTTGATGAAAGCCTTCTCATTTTGAGTATAATTCTCATCTGATAGATGGTACTAATCAAAAAAGTGAAGTTTGGGGGAATTTTGAAGTTGGGATTTTTTGGGGCTTTTGTTTCGTTGCTTTTTGTTTAGGTGATACTTAACTGAAGGTGGCAGTCCTTGTCCAAGTTACTGTCTGTCCCACTGCTCTGTTGGTATCCTGCTCATCTATCCAACTAATCTGTGTTTGGACATTACTGTACAAGCTACCAGAGCCGAATAAAAAGAGAGTATCTAATGTGAGAGTTTGTCATAACATTCCATGTGCAGCTACTTTAGAGTACTGTAGCTGTTGTCATCATTTAATGCTTCTGTGGAAAACTTCGCTTTGGTTACAGAAAATCTTTAAATGATTGAATGTTCTTTTAATTATTTTAGTATAACTGATTTTTTGGGGGCTTTTTGATCTAATCTTTGGCAGTAAGTGTTTATGGCGGAGAAGTTTTTCAATCCTTCTATCAGTCGTAAAGCACTAATGGTGTCTCAGCAGGTGTCTTGGGATCTGCTGGGGTTCTGTTTGAGGGGTTGATACATTTCTATAGGCGATAACTTTTAAAAATCTGTCATGTTGAGCGTATAACTTGAGTGTTCCTTAATGCTTAACTCGGAATAGCTATTTTTTTCTTAGCTTTACATCTTACTTAACTTTACTTCTCACTTGTCTTTACAGGATTCAGTTCATGGATTATAAGGGAGGTGAATACTTAGAGACTTTTTTATTTTTGTCACACTGAAGTAATAAAGTTGTAAGACTGGTATTGAAAAAACACCTGCAATCCTTGGCCTTTCCCCCTACTCCCTCCTGAGACCCTACCTGTGTTTTATCCCTTTGCATCAAGCAAAGGGTTAGCACCTTTCTCTACCAATATGCTATTTTTACAAAATTGTGACCTGATTCCCCATTTAAGCCATGTGTTTTACAAGACTGTTTAGCTGTGTACTCGGTTATACACTAATCTTTCTCTCTATGCTCCGTATTTTCTCCTGTCCCTGCTTTCAGATGAGCTCTCAGAGAGGTAGAACTTGGGGGCATGGCTCATAACATTGATGAGGCTGAGATCTAAGAGGCTATGGTGCAGTTTTTTCTTTCATGTTAAGGGTTTTCAGTGTCTTCACTCGTACATCTTAAATATATGAATAACTGTCTATATTGCATCCTTAAAAAAATCCAACCAAAAACTAACACCCAAAACCTGCATAATCATCTCTGAATTCCTACCAAAGTGTTTGTTCCCATTTTGCACTGTATTGGATTCAGTCAAAGTGGAATGAAATCTGTGATTGGGTTAGTACCAAAACTGAATCTTTTCTGATAAATTCTGTGCACCGTATTAACAGAATGTTAACTTAATAAGCTGTCTAAGCTATTTTAAATCAACCTCTTAGTCTTACCTGTTCATTACTTGGTTCTGCACCTTTTCCATTTTGTATTTTAGCCTGTCTCAGTAAATCTATTTCAGATCAATTTGTGTTGCTCTTCTATTAGTGTACAGTGTTTTACTCTACTTTACACAGAACAGTATCATTGCAGCTACCTCATTATATATTCAATGTGCCTGGTGGCCAGAGGGTCACTGTAGTAGTGTGTGTTCATGCTGATGAAGTTCCATTTATTTTTTAGTGAAATTTGATCATTAATTACCATTTGTTTTTATGGAAGTACTCATTGTGGAGTTTTACTAATTCTTGCATGAACAGAACCTTTAAGCTTTCTTTAAGTCTGAATCAAATTTAGAACTTGCTTTTATAATCAGAGGCAGCAGATCTTTTGAAACATCAGTTTTGAATTTGACGACCTACCTCCCACATCTGTCTTGCAAGAGTTTGGCATAGATGTACTGTAATGATACAGTATCCGATATATGATTGTCAGCATAAAGATAATGAACAATTGAAAAATATTTTATTTGTGGAGAGTCACGTATTGCTTCCTTAATGATAGAAACATCCACTTCAACTATAGGATTGAGATGGATTTCAGCTATTTGAACTGTAATTTCATAACTTCCACTTTAAGAAGATTGTTAATGACATTAATGTTTTAGAGAAAAATTATCTGTTATTTCCAGTAGAGAAGCACCCTGACTTCTGATCAACCTACTCATTGTCCGCTAACATTGCATTCTGGTAATTTTTACAGTTTAGCATTTTTTGTACTTTTGACATAGATGGAAAATAATAACGTTTGGTAAAGTAGTTTTGGTGTTACTGAGGTTTGTACCAGCAATGTCAATTTATTTATTTTAACGCAACCCTATGATGTGATTACCCTGCTTTGCTTTAAAATTGGGTTGCATCACTGGAATTGTTCCAACATGACAATTCACTGAAAGCTTGTATAAATGCGAGTACTGCTAATGCTGTTCAACAGCTTACGAATGCTTGGCATCTGTCTTTGCAAAATGATATTTCTTTCACTTTTTTGCCCTTTTGTTTAACAGTTGAAAGCCTTCCTTAACTATGCAGAGTAAGTATTGAGTTTTGGAATTAGCTGGAAGTGAGATAGGGCAAAATATTCACTAACAAGTGAAGTTGATATTCATATCGTGCTTTTTGTTACCTCATGGCTTTTGTAGTACTGGGACAGTGTAGACAGGAGGATGGAAATAATCATTCTTTGAGCAGATTCTTCAAAACCAGTGAGGCATTGTAATCAGTTTTATGTGATCTCACTTCTTTTTTTGCTTTATAAGTATTCATATTCTGTGATAAATACTAAATTACATTAAGTTTTCCAACTTTTATTGAATTTTGATTGCCTGCTTTAAGTCACTATAGGAGGTTTGGGATTTTTAATTTTGTTTTATAAAAAGAAAATAGTTTGAATATTTATAAACACAAACATGAATTTGGAAACCTGTCCTTTGATTGAGAAAGGATCCCATACAAACCTGTTGCAACAGACCCCTACTACAGAGTTACAGAAAACGATAAAATATGCTTTCATTAAATATAGAATAGTAGCCATGAAATACACACTCAAGCTAGTAATGAACCAACTGAAGCCAAGCTGTTTTGTATTCTCATGCCTGACCAGTCAGAGTTTGCCCTTAATCTTCAGCAATATTTAGTGTAGCTCACTGCATTAAAAAAAAAAAAATTCTTGATTTAATTGGGAGGAAAAAATCCCACTATGTCACTGTTAATGTTAAAAACCTTTAATTAAAAAAAAAAAAAAAAGAGGGGGAAAAAGAGATTTGAAATCAGGGATGCATTCCTGCTTAAAGTCAAATGTATGTTTTTATAGCTGGCAGAACAGGAAAGCTGCCTGCACCTTCCAATAGGACACACACGTCAGAATGGACCTACAGAGCTATATCAGCTCCAGTTGCATAGCATCTTCATGATGGGAGCAAACATCAGCTAGTAGATAGGAGAATGCAGGGAGAGTGAGCTTCCCAGGGGTCTGGAGAATGGACTTGGGAATTCTGCATCTTTGCTAAGGGACATTAACTGCATCTGTTTAATTGCAGGAATTGGAATGTTGAGAGAATGGGTAAAGAGTTTTTGCCTGAAAAGAGAAGAAAGCCTATTTTATATGAAAAAAAAAATCAGCTTCATCCCTCTTCAAATCATAATGTTTATGTCAATAATGAAATCTAACGAGGGGCCTCTGAAATCTGCATTTTTGGCTATGTTAAGTTATGGAATAAGGAAGGAGGTAAAGAACCTTACTAAGTGGTGTGTTATACTTTCAAAGCTGGTGGCTTTTGCTGTTTTCTTTTGAGGTTGAGAGCTCCAATAAAAGCTCAGCACCCCCTCTTTTCCTCCTGTTGTTCCAGCAAAATAAATTATCTGTTTTTGTAAATGGCAAGGTGTGTGCAGTATTTATGAGTCGTATATCTGACTGATGGCTTCTTGGCTGTTAATATTCATCTACCGAATAGCTGAAACTTACGGAAACATTGGTGTAAGACTGCACTGAATTGAATAAGGTCTTCCAAGCAATATGCTCAGGAGATGGGAGCTATTTCATTCTTCTGTTTCCCCTCAAGAGACTTGTGGAGCCCTTGCCCTGTGTTTTAGTCTCTGGGGTTCTGAAAATCTTTGCTGCTGCTGCTTCTGTATCTTCAGCTATGGCATATATATCTTCAAAGCACCTGCAGAAGTCTGGTTTTTGTTTATTTTGTTTTATGTAGCTTATTGAGTGATTTGAAAGACTTTCTTATCCACTCTGTTTCTCATGGAAATGTTGCAGTGTTCATTGCATCTTTTGATACCTTAGTGATACACTGTGTGAATGCAGAAGTAGATTTACAAGAAGACCTTGTTAGAGTTGAGTCTACTAGCCAAGGCTGAGTGAATTGAGTCCATCTGAAGAGAAGCTTTGTCATACTATCCTGGGCTCATATACACCACTGAGAAGAGTCTGGCTCCCTTGTGCCTACTCCCTGCCCATCCTACCCCCCCTACAAATGCACATTTATAAGATCTCTTCAAACCTTCTCTTCTTAGCGCTAAATAATCCCAGCTCTCTTCAGCCTTTCTTTGTATGTCAGATGTTCCAATCCCTTAATCATTCACACATTTGGATCTTTATGCTCCTTGTGCAGATAACAATAAGTGGGAGGTGGAGTCTGGGAAGCCTTTTAATTATAGCAATCCTCTTCCTCATCTCACAGTATGAGCTGCAGTATCTACCACAAATAATCCAATGTAGCAATGCCTAACTCAGCAAAGGACAGTTTGCACCACATGCAGCCAAGAAAGAAAACAGACCTTGGTGAGCCACAGCAGTGAGCATTTGTTTTTCATCTGTTGCGCCTGCTTGTTAATAGATAGTCTTGGATGAAGCACAAACCCAAGGCTGTCTGTCAGTTCTGCAAGTCACAGTTATGGTTGTATGTAAGCTTTATTTCTTGGATTTCAGAAATACAAAGTGTAGCTACATTTGATATTTTGCTGAGAAAGTACGAAGTTAATGGCGTAATACTGAGTTAATGAAACTTTGTGGCTCCTTACATATACTATAAATACTACCTTATTCAACAAATTAGCATGAAATAAAATTAAACCAGAAGAGCTGTTAGCATAGTTTTCAAAGCTGTAGATGCTTGATATTAGAAGGAAAAATAAAAATACAAAATTCAGTATAGAGGCAAGGTTGTTGAAATTCTGCATTGGGTTTGTAAAAAATAATAGGTTCATGACTTTATATATAGTCTCATATTTATAGATTAAATATTCAATAGCACTTTATGTGCATATAACTGTATGCAACTTAGAAACTGTAATATATGAAAAAAAGATGATTGTGTAACAAAATTTTTATAGTTCATGTTTCATGAACAGAAAAGCATTTATTCAAAGTAACTTATAATGTACAGTAATAAACACATTGTAACTAGAACAAGGTGTAGGCTTAGTTCCTGAGAGGTAGTCAGTCTTTCATAGTTGATACAGCACAGTATTTGACATTTTAAACATAGTGTTCACTGAATAGGAGCTGATACAGTCTTTAAAATGAATGGTTCTTCAGTGAAGTTGATAATTACACGTTTTTTTCTAAAATCCAAAAGCAGGTAATTCCCAGTGCTCACAGTTGTGATCATTTCCCGTATTATTAGTATAAGGGTTTTTTACACTTTCAAGGCCAGATTGGATGGGGCTTCGAGCAACCTGGTCTAGTGGAAGGTGTCACTGCTTGTGGTAGGGGGGTTGGAATCAGATGATCTTCAAGGTCCCTTCAAATCCAAGCTGTTCTATGGTTCTGTGATGGTGCTATGAAAAGGGAAAATGAACTATAGTAAAATAGTTTGCGTTTGCATTTTTTTTTCCTTAATAAAGTGTGATTAAATTCTATTTAAGAACAAATTTGGATATACTCACTTATTTGCATGTCTTGTCTCAGTTAAAAAAGTAGCTTTCAAGTCTGTAATCCGTTTTGTCACTTGAAGTTGTAGTTTAAACTTTCTCTTTTTCAGAAACCCTCTCTTTTTCAGAAACTAATGCAAACACGTTTATAATGTATTAAGAGCCTATGGTGTACCTAAGCACAATCAAAAAGGATGGGAAAGGGGGAAAGCAGAAGTTTCAACTGATAACTTTTGGCTGTTAACTTTTACACTGTTGAAGTTGATGTTTTTCCAGCTGAGCCTTTTTTTTTTTTGACAGTACCAGAAATGTATCAAAATTACCCGAACTGTTAATTGTTTAGATGAAGTTTAGCTATTGAAAGATGGTACCATTGAAAGGAAGCTTTACATTAAAAAATAAAAACCTAACAGCATGAGTGGAAAATCCTGAGTACAACAGGTTATCTTCCTTCAGTGATGCAGTGTCCGCCTGAATTTACAGAGACCTTGAAATGACTTGTTACATGATGTTTTATTAATTTTTGAGGTGTCTGAGGGAATTAGCACCATCTGTTAATACCAGAGTCTAAGCTGACATGGGTTTCAAAGTGATTTGTGCTGAAATTTTTTAAGTAAGAACTCCTTCTCTTAAAACTAAATGCAATTAAGAGGTTTCAGAGTGGAAACAGAAAATACCTTTTATAGTCCAGATTTAAGCTCTTGGATCATTTGTCACAGCTTTGGTTTGTGGTCCTAGCCTGTCCTCTGACGTTAGGATGGCTGCAAGTACTTGTAATGGCGCTTTCCTCATACAGAAGTTAGGACGTAACTGGCTTTTCAACTTGCTTTAATTCAGTGGAGCTCTGTTTTAGCCAGAAATTACTTTACTCTGAAAAGAAAGCAGTACATAGATTGTATTTTATTTTGGCCGAGATCAATCCTGAATGTGTCTTGCACCAAAAATCTGGTATTATCCAGAAGTGCAGAAAAAAACAGTAGAAGTCTTGAAGTGTCATTACAATCTAAGTCCTTTCTGGAGGTCAGAGAAATCTTGGGAGCACTTTGTTTAAATTAATACTTCAAAATTCTTCTCTCATATGCCCCTTGTGGAGTTGTAGTAGATTTTAGGCCTTCCTTAGTAAGAAGCTGATGAAGCAACCTGAACATTTTTGAGGATGAGCATTGGGTTGTTTTTGCTTAAGCAGTACATCTGAACTTGCCGTGTGTATTTGTTGCATTAGTTTTTGAAAAATCATGGGGTTAAAAATTCTCTTATGTATACATTCTGTAGAGCATGAATAGTTGAGGAGACCACATACTTCATAGTACGAGCAGGACATGGCACAGCTGCAGCTGACAGTACAGCCAACATTAATTTTGATTTCAAATTCCTTTAAGAAGTCCTGAAGATTGCCTGGGATATAGGGAGATTTGTGGTCTAAAAGCAATCCTAACTTAAGAAAAACTCTCTGGCATTTCTATTTATTTAGAAAATGGAAATGCAACTAAATAGTCTATACTTAGTGTAGCAAAATGAGATCTTTAAAACACTGTAATGAAAGGCTACTTGGGCATTATTAAAAATTAATACAGCCAAGAGAGTTATTGAGAAAAGTAGCATTTAGCAGTAATTGTTAATTCATTTTGGTACTGCTATATGGTAAGTAGCTTCCAGCTTTATAGTCTGTGTTCTGTTTCCCCTGTAATATTTTTCATTATTTTTCAATGGTCTTTTTCTTCTTGTATATTTTTAAGTTAAGAATAACTATTCTAGGTCAATAGGTTTGTACTGTGACTGAAAACAAAGACTTGCCTGAAATCTTTTACTGTATAAGCATCAAAATTAGCTGTAGAAGGAAAATACTTTAAGTGATAAAACTGATCTTTGAGGAGTAGAATGTCATATAAAAAACTGTATTATGATGCTTGATGGGGATAATGTCTGGGATAATGCTCAGTTTTTGAAGGTGTGGGGTTTGGGAATTGGAGTGGATTAATCCTGGTCTCAGAGGATGTAGTGGGTTTATGTGCCCAGGCTTTGGTAGTGGGGGGGGCTACAGGGCTGATTTCTGTGAGAACCTGCCAGAAGCTTCTCCTGTGTCTGATAGAGCTGGTGCCAGCCAGCTCCAAGATAGACCTACTGCTGGCCATCAGCAATGGTGGCAGTGACTGTGGGCAACAGATTGAAGAAGTTACTGCAGAACAATGATTGCAGCTGGAGAGAGGAGTGAGAATATGTGAGTGGAACAGCCCAGCACATAGCAAGGTCAGTGAATGAAGAGAGGGAGGAGGAGGTGGTCCAGGTGCTGGAGCAGAGATTCTCTTGCAGACCATGGTGTGGCAGCTGTTCCTCTGCAGCCCGTGGAGGTCCATGAGGGAGCAGAGACCCACCTGCAGCCTGTGGAGGACCAGGAAGCAGAAGGATGCCCAAAGGAGGCAGTGGCCTCATGGAGAGCCTGTGTTGGAGCAGGTTTTCTGGCAGGACTTGTGACCTCATGGAGGACCTGTGCTGGAGCAGTCTATTCCTGAAGGACTGCACCCCACAGAAGGGACTCCTGCTGGGGCAGTTTGTGTAAGAACTGTAGCTCATGGAAGGGACCCATGCTGGAGAAGATCATGGAGGAATGTGTCCCGTGGGAGGGTCACTATGCTGGAGCATGGGAGGAGAACAAGAAGAAGTGATAGAGACATTATGAAATGGGCGAATGACAGCCCCCATTCCTTGTCCCTCTTCATCATTTGGGGGAAGGAGGGAGAGAATTTGGGAGTGAAGTTGAGCTTGGAAAAAAGGGATAGGGATGGAGGGGCAGTGTTTTAAGGTTTCATTTTATTTATAATTGTCTTACTCTTGGTTTTTAATAAATGTGTTTCCTCAAGTCATGCCTGTTTTTCCCATGATAATCTAATTGCTGAGTGGTCTCTTCTCTGTTCTGGCTCTTTTTCTTGACCTATGAGCCTTTTGTTGTGTTTTTTTCCCCCTGTTCAGCCAAGGAGGGCAGTGATAGAGTGGCTTGGTGGGCACCAGGTGTAAGGAGATACAGTAAACCTGTAGCTTAAATACTTTCATTTGTAGTTGTAAACAGAATTAGAGTTCTATGCAGGGATTGATTGTTGTACACTGCTATTAATTTGTCTGTATTTCAACAAACAGCTGCTTTTCAGCTTTTGGAATGTGGACTTTCTTAATTACATTGACGTTTGCAGTGGTAAGGTGTAATTAAAAAAAGGTGATTGATACTTTTGAGTGATGAATAACACTTAGCTCTGCATAGTGGCAGTCCTTGGTGCATTGTCATTTGTGATACCCCAATAGGTTCTGACTAGTTATGAGAACTGGCAGTGGCACCCAGCTCTTCACTGCTACTTCTGGAAAGTCTTGTTTGACAGAGCAGAATCAGCTTGTTGTCTTATGCAGGTTGCTGATATCTCTCTTCATACACGTGAAGCTATTCAAACGCTTCTTGGAGGACAGTGATACCAGTAAACAATTCGTATTAAATTTTTTGTGTTACTAATTCCACATTCCACTCCATGTGATGTGGATGAAAGTGCTTATGTTTGATGCTCTGTAGCTTTTATTTATGCATCTTGGGATTATATCCTACTAACTAACACCCCTTTTATGGCACATCTGCTGAAAACGCAAGCCCAGCTTTCACACAGAAGGCTCAGAACTTGCGGCTTGTAGGATTTTTATCCTATAGCTACATTGTGCTTTTAAAGCCTCTAGCTGAATAGAAAGAAGACTGTCTGTTCTCATTGTGACAAGTTCATAATGGGTGACATGTTTTACCCTGGCTTGTAATATTACAATTAAGTGTGTTAAAGAGGAAATTAAATGTTTTCAAGTCTTACCAGACAGTTACTGCTATTTAAAACTCTCTTCTTAGAAAACTGTCCTTTATTTGTTATGGTAGTAAACTGGTAAATTACAATTTAAATTTAACAAACAAATGGATTGGAATTTTGTAAGTTTGTCAGTTCTGTATATATTGAAAATGCACCCAACTAATTTTAAGTTAAGCATTACACTGCCATGGCATAGTTACTGTGGGATTTCTATTTTAAAGAGGAAGGCTGGAAGTTTTTTCTTTTTTCATGGAAGAAAAGCTCAGGGTCATGTTTGAATGCCTTCCTTCTTATCACTGTCAAATACTGTTTTCTGTTTTGGTTGACTGCTAAAGTCTAGTGTGTTCTAGACTTTAGATGTGTGTATTCTACCCGGAAACATTTGATTGTCTTTATCTGTATTTGGTAGTTATACCTTGGATGCTTACGTGAGATTTTTTTTGTGTGGGTGAGATTAACATTGTTTAATTTTGTGTGCCTTTAAAACTGCAGAGCCATTCCTTTGTCCTTGTACAGGACCAGTTAAGACTTTCACAGATGTCTGGCACATTTAATTGCAAACTACCATTTAACTGCACACACATTGTTTAGTTGGATTGTATTTTCTATTTTAAAAATTCATGGCAAAAATGAAAGAAAATGGAATGCCTAGTGAGCATCAGTAAATTATAATTGTAAATATAAGTATTTGGAGGCACTTCTATGGTATGAAAAAAGTATTAATGTAGATGCTGTTATTCAGTTTTGAATCACAAGATTCTGAAGTCTTAAGAGATTAACTATGAGCACTGGTTAAAATGATAAAAAAATAGTCTTGGATCAATTACAGAATGTTAAATCATGACTCACAGAACAATTTAAAATGGAAGGCATCTTATTGGTGGTCAAAACTGAGGAAGCATGTATTCAGCTGTAGGCTCTGGGGGGGAGGGCATGATGGAACACATGCAGTTCTAAAAATTTCATACCTTCCAAATACTGTGGTTTTCTTTTTTTTTTTTGTTCGCATACTTAAAAATATTTGGATTTACTTTCAAAAACGTGAAAAGATTGCTTGTTTTTAAAAAATGTGGCATTATTGGACTTCTTGTTCTCAACAAGTGGTTCTTCTTGGTTGGCTGCATTGGTGACACGTTACTTACAGGTGAAGAAAATTTGCTCCTTTGAGAGCAAGGGGCTCTACAGAGCTGTTTACAGTCAAAAAGTAACTAAAGAAGCTACATATCTGTCCTAAATAACATAAAACTGGATTAAAAAAGGGACATATCTGTTTAGTGAGTCGCTCTTAGTTGTTCTAGACATTTACTGGCCAGTGATTTTTTTACCATTTTTTACCTAGTTGGACTCTACTTTCTTCAGAATGGAAATTTGAAATAACTCACTTTTTAAGTACTTTCCCATCTTCACTGTTTAAATAAGCTAGCATTTTTAAAGTCTCCTTTTGATCTTCTGTAGTAATATTCAGTATAATCCTTATCATAAGTATTTCAAACAGTGGTTTATGGCTTTGCTCTCAAATTAAGTAAAAATTGAATTTTCATGAAAAACAAGTAGAAGATTCATTTCAGTGACTCTTTGTGGAATATGGGGTAGATATTATTAGCAGAGGAAACAGAAACTAAGTATCTGATGCAAGCTTTCAGTCTTTTTTTTGTTGTTGTAGGCCCATTCAGTTCAGTTTCCATAGCTTCACTATTACAGTTTATCAATAGTTAAAATGATTTTTTTTTTTTTTCAAAATTCTAATTTTAAATTGTTCTTCAAAGTCAGTATCATTGCTTATTGAATGAAAGTAAGGCTACTGTAGTGTTTTATCCTGAGTAAACATACATTTTTCTGTACTTAAATTTTCATGAGCATCAAAGCTGTATCTGTTCTAACATGATTTTGGGATAATTGTTTGGTTGGATTTTTTTATTAATGGATTTCAAATGAAAAATATGCGTATGTTTCTAACTCTGCATCGCTTAAAATAGAAACCATACTTTTCAAATAATCTTGGCGATATTAGAAACATTAAGTATTTCTTCTGACTGGAGTATTTCAGCAAAATATTCTTTCATAAAAATCTTTGATGTGCTTACATTCATTTTACTAAACTACTTTTCATATAGAACAGTGAAAAATCAGTTTCAGGATTGTGGGGTGATTTTGTTCTTTGTTTGGTTTTTGTTTTAATTTCCTTAAAATAGATATTTTTATGAAAGTAATAATGACAAACTGAAAAAAAACCCAAAAACACAAACCCAAACAAGTAATGAAACAATCTCAATTGACTAGAAATTAAGTAATTCTTTTTTAAACTTCTTTTTAAATAACTTTATTTGAACTAAAATTTTAAGCCAGTTATTGGTACAATAGGTTACTAAGGAGGTATCGGGAAGTCTCAGCTCTGGTTATGGTCTGTAGAAGTTTTCTTTCCATATTGCTTTGTGATAGGCTTTTAAAGGAGGAAGAGAATTTGGGGGTGTTGGTGGACAAGAAGCTTGATACGACCCAGCAAACTGCTCTTGCAGTCCAGAACAACCATATCATGGGCTACACTACGAGGAGTGTGGCCAGCAGGTCGAGAGAGGTGATTCTCCCCCTCTACTCTGCTACCATGAGACCTCTCCTGAAGTACTGGGGCCTCCGGTATAAGGAAGATGGCAACCTGTTGGAGCAAGACCACAGGAGGGACATGAGGATGATTGGGGGCTGGAGCACCTCTCCTGTGAGGGCAGGCTGAGAGAACTGGGGTTAGTTCGGCCAGGAGAAACGAAGGCTTGAGGGAGATCTTACTGCAGCCTTCCTGACACTAAAAGAGGCTTACAAGACAACTGGAGAGAGACTTCTTACAAGGGCATGTAGTGGTAGGACAAGGGGCAATGATTTAATTAGATATTATGCAGAAAGTCTTTACTGTGATGCTAATGAGGAGCTGAAACAGGTTGCCCAGAGAAACTGTGAATGCCACATCACTGGAAGAGTTCCAGGCTGGGTGGGCCTTTGAGCAGCCAGGTCTAGTGGAAGACGTCCCTGCTTATGGCACACAAGGGTTGAACTTGATCATCTTTTAAGGTTTCTTCCGATCCAAACCATTCCATGTTTATATGAGCACTCTCTGGAGATGAGAAATGGGTAGTTAATTTGCTTAGAAGATATAAATAGAAGCTGCAGTCTGTCCTTTACGTCCCTCTTGAGGATCTGTTTCTCTGGGATTAGTTTTTTTGTTGAGGGCTCAAGTGAAGCATGCAGTCAGTCTACTCAAGGTCCTTAGTCAGTGATCTCTGTTGTGTTTTTCCTAATTCATTGGTGAGTGAGATTTAAATGTAGTTGAAGTGGGTAGTGGAGGAGAGGAGTGCTTGTGACCCTGTGTAGGACTGTGCGGGGAAGTGTGTTATTGTTGTTGCAGTCACTTAAACCTATTAGCTAGGATTTTCAAATCTGCTGTGTTTCTGAAATACCTGCTCAGTCAGAAGATGAAGGGGGTATCTCTCATCTGAGCCTCATATTTCTTGTGAAATGGAGTTTATGTGCTAGGTACCTTTCTTTTCTAAACTTGCTTAAAACCTGGGATGGGCTGCCTGGGTTCCAGATTCAAGCATGAGTTGTGCTTGTGGGTGGTGGTTGTCATCAGATTGAGATGCTTCTCAGGCTGTGAACTGCATTAGGGTTGGCTGTGTTGAAGCTTTCCACCATGAGCTCTTCCTTGATCTGCTGTGTTCTCTTTCCCTGCACTCCTTCCATGCTGGGATAGTAAGTTGCTTACATTTCCAAGTAGGTTGTACCTCCATGGGATCTGAACTTGACAGTCAGTAGATTATTGACAATCCATTTGTTGTTTCACCTTTTCAGAGAACTACTGTCTCCACTGGAAGAATGCCTAGCTTTAACAGGAGGTTACGATTAGGCTGACTTTTTCTTCAGTAAAAATGGAATATCAGATCACTCATTCACAGTGAGGGTCATGACTGCATTTCTCCCCAGTTGAGTTTAATTTGTTTCTGTTTTTTTCACTGCCTGTCAGAGGCATTCATCTGTATTCTGGATCCAAGGAAACTACCTTCTTGCTGTGACAAACCGAGGTGTTGAAATTACCGTGTGTTTTTAAAGATGCAGCTATATTTGTCTAGAAGTTACCAAAATTGTGTTCTGTTGTGTCAAGACTTTATATAAAGCCATGAAAATGGATTCTGTTCAAAGTTGTAAAATTTTCCATATTGGACATCAGAAGGTTGCTACCTGCAGGTTTTTTATGATTTCTATCAAACTGTGTGCAGTCAAAAAATACCTGATAACAAAGCGTTTTTGATAGAGAGGTTTTACAATAACTTCTCGCATGCATTCTGAAAGATACTTCCGGTGAAATCATAAGATACTGCACAAGGATTGCTATTTCACTTGGAGCAAGTGTTGTTTGTACCTTACAGATTTAAAAATAAATAATTAAGACTTTCAAAAAGTTGTTCTTTTGAATATCTTAGTGTATGGGTGTCAAGTTGAGAAATTCAGAATCCCCTCTATGAAACCTCCAGCATGACAAAATCCAAGATATTTTGCTGAATTAATTTTAATTGTTATTTTTTTTAATTCTACTGAATTAACTTAGTCCTTTGGCTGATGCAGATGAGCTATTGGAAACCCAGTGATATGATAGTATTAGTGGAAGAGTGCTGGATATGTCAAGATCCTACAAGTCTTTGTTGATGCTTAGGTGTGGCTAGGCTTTGATTGCTTCTTTGGAACAGAGTTGTCTTGTTTTTCAGATAACCTCTGTCAGAAAAAGAAAAGATCCCACATTAGCTATCAGTGCTGGCACCAGGGAATCGTAAGACCACCACAAGTGTCCACATGATATGCATTTTAGAGGAAGTTACTTCAGATTAATTTTAGCCTGGTCCTGTTAACAACTAAAACATATTTTATTGTTGAAGATCTGGAGTTCCTCAGGTTGATTTTTGTGACTACTCCTGGAGTGCACCTTTTATTTTAGTCATCTAAAATATGATTTGTGCACTCCACATTGTGATATAAAGATGAAGGCAGCTTAATACATCAAAGGCTGCATGTGGAAGGAAAGGAAAATAGAAAATTTATTCTCTACTTCCCATCAGCAGGCAGGGTCCTGCTGCTTCCTGGGAAGCAGCACACGTAACAGCAGCTCTGGAAGGCCAACATCATTATAACAGAGGCCCCCCCTCCTCCTGTCTCATAGCTTTTATTGCTGAACTGATGTCATGGGGTATGGAATATCCCTCTGGACAGTTTGGATCAGCTGTCCTGACTGTGTCCCCTCCCAAGATCTTGCCTACCCCCAGCCCACTAGCCCTTGGGGTGGTGAGGGGGGAAAATGTTGGAGAGACAACCTTGATGCTGTGCCAGCTCTTCCCAGCAGTAGCCAAAACACTGGCATATTATCAGCACCTTTGTAGCTACAAATACAGAGTGCAGCACTGTGAGGGCTGCTAAGGAGAAAATTAACTTCCTCTCAGCCAAACCCAACACATCATTTTATTTCATAGAATGGTTAATGTTGGAAAAGACCACTGGAGGTCATCTCATCCAGCCCCCCCAGATCTGGCAGGGTCCCCTAAAGCATGTTACTCAGGATTGTGTCCATATAGCTTTTGAATACCTCCAGGGAAGGAGACTCCACAACCTCTCTGTGCAGCCTGTTCCAGTGCTCTGCCACCCTCACAGTAAAGTTCTTCCTCGTGTTGAAGGAGAACTCAGTGTATTTCAGATTTTTTTGTCTATTGCCTCTCATCACACATGTGTAACTTCATGTGCGTGGCCTTCTGCAGTCTTCCTCAGGAAGTGCTGACTGAGACACCTGTCTGAAGTAAGGTTCAGTTTGTGTGAGTGTGCATTGCTATGCATTTAAACCCATGCATTAGAGTCTGCTACAAGAAAATAAATGGTAGGAAATTGGTGCTGCCTTTACCAAATGAAATTTGTATGTGCTCTGGGAAACTAAATAGCCCGAGTCTGTCAGTACAACTGTTAAGTCCTCAACAGAGTGCCTCTTTTCACTGCAGATCTTAGTTTGTTATTTTGAGTCTGTGAGCATCTCCTTTCACAGGACAATCTTGATTTTTTTCATTAAAAAATATTGGCTTAGAACTCATTGTTTATGCCAAATTGCACTGAAGACGCATCTAGCCCACTGCGCTGTTTTTCAAGAGCGGATGCATTGATAAGAGTTAAAGAGCAGGGAGAGCTTGTAATAAAGACTTTTCCTATTGCTGCCCTAGCCACTAGCAGAACATGGCTCTGAGACTTTTTATTGGCCACCTTTGTACAGGTATTGGTTGATGCATTTCTTCTTCCTTCCTTCATTGAAATTTTTTGCTGCTTTGGAACATATCTAAAATATGTTTTAGCATGTATAAAATATGTTTAGCATGTTTTTAGTGGGAAGGAATTCAAAACATTTTTGTGTAGCATTTCTTTTAAAACCTACCTTCTCCACTTTAATGTGATATGCCTTAGCTCTTATGTTTCAAGAGCTATTGATTTTTGACTGGACCTCCCATTATTTAAGGAGCTCTCTTTTTCTTTTCCTCAGATGCCTTCTTCAAGCCAAGGAGTCCTGATTTACTTAGTTCTTGTAGTAGATTACTCCGTATTTAAACAGAAAAATGGTAGAAGTGGTGAATTGAAAAATGTTTTACATCCAGCATTTCAGTTCTTAACTGGAGTGAAAAGTGTTTTCTAGAATTATACCTTTCAGTCTTAGCTGCTGTTTGGGTTCTGGGTTTCTTATTCATGAGCTTTCTGGAATGGATTGAAGTCATAATCCCTGAGTTTTAAATCCCCTAGTTTTGAAAACATTCTGTTTGGTCCTGTGCGTTGTGCTTCCCCCCCTGCTTCCTGCTTAAGTGTGTGATACATGGAACAAATCCCTATTTGTTTGGTTTACATTCTCCTTCTGCCTTACTGGGCCTTGCAGCCCTGCTGACACTGGATAGATCTTTTTGTCACAAATGATTGCAATAATGATGTAGGGATGCAAGAGAGAGTATTTTACTGGGAACTAAATTTTATGACTGTTCATTTTTTCAGTGGAAAGAGACTACTGCGGAAATTTGCAAAGGCCATTACTAAAATTAAATTGGAGGACTTGCACAAGCCTGATGTGGATTACACTGGTTACTTACAGGTAGCTAAGATTGTTGCCTACAGTGACATCTCCAGAATCTAGTAGTGGTACTACATTAATTCTTTTGGCTGGATTTAGCTACCTGTAACTTTGTTACCGTGACATTGTTTATCAGATGATACTGAACTTCGGTAATTTATCCAAAGTTTTCATTTGAGTGGAATTCTTTTCCTGATGCTTGTATGGCAATCACTATTAGAAAGTAAGATAAAACTCATTTCTTGGCCTTGTACAGGGCATAAGGATCTGTATATTCAATTAGCACTTCACAATAGGCTTTTTTTTTATTCTAAAATATTAAAATACTTTAAATGTCAGATTACCTATTCTTTTCTATGACTCTGTTGTAAAGACACTTGGAAGCACAGAGGTACTAGCATGTTGTTTCTGGTCTTTTTAAACAACATCTCAAGATGCTGCTTTTTTTTTCATATTCCCTTGGTTCCTGGCAGGAGAATTTAAAAGAAGATTGGCATTTGTTAAATCTTTAGTATTTCTCATAGCAGCTTCTTAATTTTTTCTTTCCTTTTTTTTTTTTTTTTTTTGCAAGGTAATTTACACGGATGAAGGAGAGATACGGCTTTTTCTGCCTAGATATGTCAAATTGCCAGGTTGTAATGGTTCGGTCTTGAGTATAGACAAAATGTGGCTATTTTTCAGTGCCTTTAGTTTGCAAGTAGATCTGGTCAGATGATTGTATAACTCTTCACTAGTTTAGCTTCTCCTAATTTGGGGCACTTTTTTCAATCTTGTTGGTTTAATTGTTTGTAATAGCCTAACCTGCTTTTATGAATCATTTGCAAAATTTACTGTGTTTTTTCACACTTTTAGACTAATCCTGCTACTAAGCAGTGTGTTAACATAGCTATTAACTGATCAATGCTCACAGTGATGTCACCAATTAAGATGTATTTAGATTGCATTTACCATGTAACAGAATGGGGAAATACCATAGTTTTCTATATTTCAGCAAAACCTAAATGAAGCAAAGTAAAAAACAAAACTACTATCCTGTAAAAGAGAAGATGTTGTCTCCTGTCCTGTGATCAAAGCCCTTTGCTGAAGGGCTATGGAATGAGTAATTTCAGATACAGTGGAGTAGCTCATCTTTTCCTGGAGTTGAGTCATACACCTGTTACCAGATAGTGAGATTGTGTAGTTTGAAGTGTATCAAGCACCAAATCATGGATTCTCTGACAGACCTTTTACTGACACTCTGATAACTTGCAAATGTGTTGTCAGGGGAGGATAAAATGAAGTTGGAGTGTTGATGATGATTAGAGTATGTAATAGGTACCACATCTGAGGCTGTCATCTCTATAGATGTACTTCATAGCCTTTCAAAGAAGGGAAGAGATGGAGAAGGACTCTTATATAGGTGGGAAAATGCCCGAGTTAGAATCTTTCTTTCAGTTGACCTTAGAAAAGCTTATTTTTCCATTTCCCTTGTCACAAGAGATTAGTCATTTATTTAGGAACCAAATTAGATCTCTCAAATTTGGTGATGCACATATTTTCCTAATCAGCTAGTGATTAATTTTCAGTTAATTTGAGATCCACTGTTGTATAGTCAACATCACCTGTCTTCTTGTGGTATAGTTAGTGGTACTGACATATTCAAATCAAATCTGGGATTTGAACTTCATTGTTTTCTTCTTAGAGCTTTACAACAGTTCTTGATTTTTTTAACCCAGACTTTTCTATTGAAGTCTATTTTTGATTGGCTATGCAAATTGTACTGGTTTTGCTGAGCAATTTTGTTATGCTTGATATAAAACATATCTTTAACTTTCTAATAGAAAAGCTATGAATATATATGATTTCAGACTCTGTGTAGAATAAAATCAGTGGAATGTCAAGTTTATTTTGCCTCTTTAGGCATTGTGCATCTGTCTCCTGAGTACTCTTCCTTGTTACAGGACAGTTGCCTAGTTAAAATCAGTGAGTTTATTTTTTGGCCCAAATGCAGTCACTTATGAGTGGGTGGGTTTTTCTTGGTTGGTTGGTTGGGTTTTTTTAGCTTTGCTTAAATAATAAAGCTTTTCTTGCAAAATAATTCTATTTAGGCAAAAAGCAATTTTGTTCTCTTGTTTTCATAAGGTTTCAAGCCCAGAGTTACTAACAGTGATACCCTTCTTTAGAGACTGAAGACTGTATCAATTGGAAGTCAGTTTCATTTATTACATTATCCTTAGAAGTCATAATGCTTTTAAAAATATGTAAGTAATAATCTGTTCTTGCATCTTTTAAAAAACTGCCATTTGTTATGTGTAAATCCGAGTAATGGTTTTTGAGCATGGGTAATGGATTTGTACAGTTAAGTGTTGTCAAAGCTGTAACTTAAACAGCTTTATAAAATAACTTTTGGGTACCAAAAGCCAAAAAGAAGTAGGATGTGCAATGTATTCTTATGGTAGTTTTGTGGGAAAAAAACCCCACTCTGTTTTTAAACAACAACAAGAAGTTTTAAATCCTTGTCTTTAATTGTTTGTCTGTTCTGCACTGAATACCTAGCCTGAGGCTTGTATTTTGTTCTCTGCTTCAGTGATGTTATAATTGAGCATGTCTAAGGAGACTGATGGAGATATTAATTAGGAGTGATTCCTAAACGAAAGTGTTGAACACTGGAGGGCAACATTACTGTTTGCTGGAAGCAGTCAACCTCTGCATGTAGGAGAAGCTGTACTCACACTCAGTGCTCTATGCTGGCTACCTTTTCTATTTCTTGCCCTGTTTTAGAGTTTTTCACATGTAAGTTAGAATTAATGTGACTGTTGGAGCTGGTTGCTAATGTGGCCTTTGTTTTGCTGTTTCCTGCAGCATAGTGATTTAATGAAATTGAGTACTCAGTTTTAGTCAAACCTTAAAATTACGTCCAGAAGTGTAATCTTTTAATTTATCATTTATGTCTGCTCGATAATCGAAAAGTTATTTTCCATTCCATATAAGCTGTGGGGTTTTATCTTTGATTCAATGAGTATTTTCAAAATGTATATCAAAAGTATAAATTCCTTTACTAGACAGCTGAGATGTGTGTCAAACGGAATTTGGATGACAATTGGATTTTGCTCAAATATATGAAATGGCATTTTAAAAAGTTCTAAAAATAATATTGCTTGTTTTATGAAATTTTAGAGTCATATGCTCAATAGTTTAATATTTTTCAACATACTGATTTGAAATTTGAAAAATTAATGTGGTCAGTGTTTCAGAACAGCTTACACGTACCTTTAGTATCAATTAGATAGCCAGGTGCCTCTGAAACAGTGGCTCCACGTCTCTTTAGGGTTTATTTTTTTTTAATTTGTATGTCACATATAAACTTAATGTCTTATAAACTGGTTTTTTGGAACACTGGTTTTGTGTTATTCACAACTAGTTCATATAAAATATTCTGCTTTACATTAAATAGGATAAGCCATTATCTCTTTGCCTCCTTTAAAAACATGGTGCTTAGCTTGTGTTGTAGCTTCTGTCTCTGTTTGCTTTGATATGGGACTTGACTTTTAATTCCTAAATTCTAATTCCTGATGCAAAAATGTTTTTGCAAAGATGCTGCCAAATAGCATTTTCTTACTGATATCTCTTTAAGGTTAGCTGTTTCTTCGTGGACCTGCTTCAGCATAGCCAAAATTACTTTTTGCAGGTAGAGAATTGTTTGTTTCTTTACCTAAAGTCACATGGGATGTCTTCTTGTTTATGTGTAGATTTGGTCTAAAATCAAGTCTACATACACCAGATTTCTACAGCATATCAATATATATGTAGTTATTGAATTCAGTGAGTGGTTTGCATTCAAATTTTTTGAACAGGTGTGTATGAGTTACAGCTGTGGAATGGCTTTGCAAAAGTTAGATGTCGAGGTCTTCATCTCCACCTGACTGCTGAAACAGTTGTCTGACCTGAAGTTTCAGTCTCTGTGATTAAAGGAGAATGCCATGAGTAATTCAGTTCTGAGATGGATTCATTTTCTGACAAAAAACTATTGGCAGTATAAGGTGTGTGCTTTTTAGATGTTGCCCACTGAAAGTGCCTTGTGGTATATCAGTAGGGTGAGATTCGCCTTGGCCAAATTTAAGGATTGTCAGGAATAATGTGCCAAATTCTTCTGCTACAATAAATATTTAGAAGACCCTGATGTTCCTATTGCTTCATAAATATATTCTAATAACATTGTATTGAGGTTTGGGAGAAAGGCATTGTGTGAAGTATGAATGAGGAACTGATGGGTAAAAAAAATTAGCTATTTTGGTAGAAATGGGTAGAAGAGAGGAAAAAGAGAGCAAAGAGAAATAAGGTGACATTTGAGTGACAGTGCAAAGAAAGGATTTGGAATACAGGAGAGGGATTCAAGAGGCATCATTTTATCAAAAGGAAAGATTAATATGCTTGGAAACATGGAAGATACACAAAAAATTATATAAACCACAAGAAAAACAGAGAATAAAAATAAGGATAGTCCTAAAATTTGAGGAGTGGGAGGAGGAGAGAGGAGAAATGCAGATAAATAAGGAAGGAACAGTTAAACACTAAGCTTTGATTATGACTGAAAAAATGCTATCTTGAACAGTTTATTTGGTCTGAGGATATGTCTTGACACTCTATTGTAATATCCTTGATTTACAGTTTTGTTTTATGCATGCAGTTCTGAAAAATAACAGAGCAATCTGGTCAGAGTATGGTTAGTTGTGAAAGGTATTCCAGGCTACTTGCATTTCCTTTCCTTAGATCAGTGAACCACTTAAACTGGAATCATGCTGTGAGTTCTTCCACCGTTGTCCAGTATTCAATAGGAACGAAGGAAGCTCTTGTGTTTTCTACACATCTAATCAGGTTTGACTCTACGCACTTCCCTCCACTCTGTCAAATGCTCAGTGCACTTCTGGAGTCACCTTTTCCTTTCTTCCTAAAGCCCTGCATGGGCTACCCATTGCAACCCATCTGAGAACGTTTGCCTGTTTGGCTCCACTGTGCACACATCTAGACCCACTGCCATTATATCATGATAAAAAGTGAAATTGTTCCAAATCCAGGAAATACAGCATTTAAACAGGAGGTAGCTTGTTGTATTTGAAAGCTAGTATGTCTTAATCTTCTACTTGGTATTTGCATCTTGAAAAATAACATCTATCTTGTGAAGCGTAATACTTTTGAAAGCAATATGTGAGCAAGTTATTTAACATTTTGGAACTAAATACATTATTCTGCAACATACAGATTACAGTTTTATGTGTGGATCTTTGCATAACTAAATATTTTATTTTAGGATTCCTTTAATTGTCATGTAGCCTGTATGATTTATGGTATCTAGATTTCATAGGACAAAATAAATCATGGAGGGGTTCTAAGAAAGCTAGATTGGTATATGTGCTTCACTGTATCTCACCATTTGGAAGTGTGGTTTTAATGTGTTTGAAAATTCCATAATTTGCCTTAACATCCGATTTCTCTGAAGGTTGAACTGTTAATTATGTAAAAATTGTATCTGTAGTCTCTTATACACATAATTACACACCTAAAAACTGGTTGAAGGAAAATACAGTTTTTATGTTGTTTTGCTGATTTGTATAGATTTGAAAAACAATGCTTATACTTTTAATGGTTATCTTCTTATTTTTTTAATAAGCTTTTCTGATTTAACGCCTGCAAACAATGGCTTTTTTAGAGATTAGCTGGAGTTTACGTCTGCATGTCCTGGAAGAATAAAATAGGGTTAGGAATGTTTGTTTTACGAAGTCATTTAAATTACACACGCTTCTTTTACAGAGTGTAATTGTATACCTTCAAAAACCTAAGTCACATAATTAAAAGACTGATATGTTTGTAAAGGTCACAAACTTATCTTTAATTATTCTTATCCAGTGTTTTTTTTAACAAGTAAGCTTTGTTCTCCAGGGATTTAATTCCCTAAAAGTAAGTGTATGAAAACCCTAATGGTGTTTTTACTTGCAGTTATAGGGTAAGTGCTTGCATTTTAGCAAGGCATGCTCAACAGAGATGCTGAAAGCTATGTTTGTACAAGCTCAGTTAGTTGCCAGTTAAGAAATTCGAGTTGTTGACCTGGTATTTTATTTTAAATGTCCTACTTGTCCATTTGCTTTTGGAACATTTCAGAAATGTTTCTCAAGGCTTTTCTCAAGCAATATTGTTACTTTTGACTGGAATCTAAGAACCTTTTTAAAGAACAATGAAAATAGGATGTTCTTCAGGAGTTTTTGTACAATCCGACATGTATAGGATGACGAAGCTTGTGGCATTAACTTCAGAAACTTGTTCCTGAACTATATCTGCTGAAAAAGTCAATGCATCTCCTCACACAGAGTTTAGAAGCAAGGAAGACTGTCTTTTTTTATTCTTTCTAAGTCCTAGGGTTGTTGTAAACTTGCATTACCTTCAGAGTTTGAATTGCTTTCTTTTGCTATTTCTGTGATACTTTCATATAGGGGAAGAAAAAGGTTATGTGCCACCTGCAGGGTACATACCTTATCTCTGTCAGCAAAGGTGGAAGCATTGCCTTTGGCTGTTCTTAAGGAGCAGTCAGCCAGAATCAAAATCCAACCACGGTTACAGTGGTGGAGCTTTAAGAGCTTGTAGCACTGGATGATTACATTGTATTTCTGTTACAGCATCACCATTATGTCCTACTTTGTCCATCATCTTTTCTGGATCTTTCTTCGACGGTATATCGTTGTACAGCACGTAACCTTTTACATTACGATACAGCACATTACGTTCTGCCACTGCAGCCTGGTGAGCTGCAGGTCTTTATTGACATAGTGATAACTGAAGAAACTTTTTTCAACTTAAAAAAGTTGAAAACAAACTAACGAAAATCACTATACTGCTAGATCTTAGAGAATGTATTTTACTTAGTAAATTTAAAAATTATTAAGATGAGGAAGAGCTAGATCTTGCCACTGATGAACAGGTCTTTGGACTGAACAAATTGGTATCTTAGATAAAGTGTTGAACACTTCAAAAGTAAAAAGATTTTGGGGGGGCATGGGGGAGGATGGGAGGGGTGGGGAGGGAGCAGGGCGGGGAAAGTTTGTCGTTTGGTTTGTCATACCACTAGAATGCACCAAGAACTGCTTAAATCATTTAGATAGACCAGGAAAAATACTCAAAATATCTAGAGTCTTACTCTGTATCACTTATAACACTAAGGATTGCCTAATTTCTAAATTTTCATTGTAAAGATAAAGTAGCCACAAAAAAGTTATTGCTTCTTCACTGGACATGAATGACTGTAAATTAAATGTGAAATTAAATTTGCTTTGGAATAAGGTGTTTCAAGAAGGATTTTAATTTACTGGTAAGATTATTAAAGATTTTCTGTTAGAAATGAGATTAACCTGCAATTGGAGGCTGTGGGGATTATTTACATATATTCAGCATCCGGAGAAAGAACACTGTTTTGCCTGTACTCCTTTCTTTTCAGATTTTATTTTACCATAACCTTTTTCTCAGCAACTAGCTAATAAGTAATAAAGGTGACAATGAAAATCTATGTAAATAGGGAATTAGGGGTTTTTCAACTAGAAGACATAACAGGTATGGGTGGTGTAAAATTAAAAAGGTAAGTGAAAACAGTCCTGAGGAAGTGTGCCAAAGTAGTTTTGCATCAGTGTAGTAGCTTTGTTGTAATGAACACAAAAGTTGGAATATCCAGAGTTGTCTGAATTTTAAAAGATTATGATGCTTCACATCATCACAATTGCACCTAAAAATTTGCCTGAGAGAACATATTTATTATTATTCTTATTGTAATGCGTCGAAGCTGAAAGAATCAGGCATGTCTCTTTTAAGCTGCCATTGAAAAGTCTGGTTGAGGCTTAGTTTTACCTACTTCAGGTGACAAGATTTGACCAAGGTCGCTCTGGGTATTGGCATTTCTGAGGAAGGCATGATCTTTTTTGACTAGCAGTGAAGAACAATTACTTATAAGAATTTATGTTTGGAAAGCATATGATTTATACTTTTATGAGTGTTGCAATTTACAGTTCATGAAGTTGTATTAAAGTTTATATGGAAAGTTATAAATAGTAAGCCAACTGTGTTCAAATACTCAATGCAGTGACTGTTAAAAGGTACCTAAAAACAAAATGTTTGTTTTGATGTGCATATTCTGAAGGTGGCTGTCCAAGTAGATTGATGTTCTAAGTCTTGAGAAGTATCAGGTTCTATTTGATCCCTTTTTCTTCACTTTAATGTTAGAATATGTAAAGTGATTTTTAAATAATAATTTAAAAAACACTGCTCCCATATGTGAAGTTCTTATTCTTCTTCTAAAGGGGCTTAATGCTGGCTTTTTTAGAGTCAGAGGTTGATTAAATAAAAACTGAAAAGCTTTATGAATCTAATACAGACCCCAGCTAATGTAGTACTAGGACTTGGTAATTCTTCAACAACAGTCTGGTGTTTCAGTGTTGCCTGCAGTCTGTTCAATGCAGTGTGATGTCACAAAATCAGATTGGAAATATTCCAAACAGTGCCTGTAATGTCCTCCTCTACGGTAACTAGTGACAGATAAAATCATCAGACTGTTGTTTCCACTTGCTGATAAATGAGTGCAACATCTGTTACTTAATGAGTATCTTAGGGATCAGAGAAAAAGAGGGAATGTTAAAGACTTTTTTTTTCTTCAACCCACATTGACCTGTATATTAACCTAGTATGCTTCATTTAATTTTTATCAAGGGAATGTGTAGTTTTATTTGGGGAGATTGGTGTCTGTTCTTGGGTTTTGTCTAAATAAAGTAGGACATGTCCTACAACATGTGGAAATTTTATTGTTGGGAAGCAAGTGTGCAAAGAAAATTATGGACCTGATTCCATATCTGATTCTATAGCTGTTGTCTGACTTTTGAGGGAGCTGTTTCTTACATCACCCTCCTCTCTTGCGGAGGACTGCATATCACATAGTGTGGATTGACCTTCCAGCAGTCCCTCAACAGTGTGACAGGTGTGAGGTGTGTGCATTTTCTCCCAGGGCTAAAAAACTGAATCAGAGCAGAATCCCTCATTTGAACTACTACCTTAAAAATAAACAAATAAAGAAATTTCTTGACCCTAAACTATTATCTTGAGGTCTTTGTTGCTCCCAAGTTTGAGATTCACAGCATTATTCCAGTTTCAGGGTGATTCCGTTAAAGGTGAGTGTGTGTTACCGAGGACCCACCAGCTGTTGGGCTGCATGAGTCAGCTGGGATTTGCAGCACAGTGTTCCTTGCTGCGTGAGTGAGTCAGCAGCATGCTCAGCAGCATGAGACCTTTCTTTCTTCAGCATTTGCCTGTTGTGCTGCTTGCTTGATCCAGTCTGCTGGCCCTAGCAGGAACTGTACATGTCATCCCATTAGCAGCAACTAATGAGTAAAAGTCATCTTCACCAGCCTTTCTGAGTTCAAATATGAAGAAATGCGTTTATAGTATATAATAATGAATATGGTTCTCAGGACATCAGTGGAGGTGCAGGTCAGTATATCTGTAAGTATACTGGCAAGCAGCTAGAAATTGCAGTTCAAAATAAGGGAGCATGTGAGTGAACACTGAAAGCATTTCAACATATTTTAAGGAGCAGCATTTTCTGAAGGAAACTGTATATGAACACTTAATATCATCAAAAGGTTTTGGCTAGTTTTTTTACCAGAGGCTCTTAAAAGAATTTGAACTACCATGATATAATGAGAAAATCTTACATGTGTAAAAACTGCTTAAAATGTACAATGAAAAGGACAAAAATAAGTGCCCTGATTTCATACTGAAGGGAGGTCATCAATGGAATCCCATAAGGATCTGAACTGAGGCCTGTGTTCTTAATATATTCATAAATTATTTAGAAGAATGAATAATGAAGTGTCAGAGTTTGCAGATACTACAGAATAATTCAGGATAAGTAAAAAAAATCCAACTGGTAAAATGCAGTTCAATGTAAATAAGTATGTATTTGGAGAGGGAATAATCCTAATATTACATATTGATCTAATGTCCCTCAGTTGATTGTTACTACTCAGAGAAGGAAACCTTGTAATTGAGAGAAATTAATGAAAATGTTAGTTCAATCCTCAGTCACAGAAAGGGAAATTTAGGGAATCATTACAAATGTGATTGAAAGGAAAAGATCAGAACAGCATGCCAGTAGGGTAGAGTTCTGCTGAAATAATGATACAGAGAGTTGAACAGATTTGCTATTGCTTCTAACTAGAAGTTATGTTAATCTAACAAGTAAAGATCATTCGAAATTCAAGATGCTTTTCAACATCATGTGTAGTTAAGTTCTGAGACAATTTGCTATGGGCTTTTGCAGTAGCAGCCATCAAATACAAATATATACGCACTAGCTCTAGAAGTTTCAAGAAATTACTGGAGGTTCTGGAGAGGAAATTAGGCCAAGCACTGTAAGTGCTTACCCTATGCTTATATTTTTTCCATGGTAGCTTTTGATGTCTTGTTAATAAACAGGTGTTTTTCTAGATATATGTGTTTTTGTCTGACCTAGTATGGCAGTTTTTATGAACTCTTTCAGTATGAAAACCCTTATTCTGGCCTCAGGCTTTAATTAAACCTCTAATTAAATTTCTCTCAGGAGGGAGAGGTGAGAGGGAAGACAGAAGTAATATCTTTGATACCTCTTCTCCTATGTGGTGGTATTAATGTACATTTCTCTTCTACTTGTGCTGACATGGGTGATCTGACATTACCTCTGATATTCTTTTTGTCATACAGCTCTATGTAGGTGGGAAGTGTTCTGTTTGCTTTCCTGTTAATATGCTAATCCTGTTCTCCCACTACAGCACTACAGTTCCAGCATGCATAGTACTTCTTTAATTCTTCAGCTCCTTTTATCAGATTTAAGAAGCTGAAGGGAAGCTGTAATGGTCTGCTAGAAATAGATGTTTGCTTCCCGCTTTTGCTGTGGAGCAGGACAAAAGGCTTCAAGCTGTACTTATTTTAAGGTCTATATAATATATAAATTAGCCTATTTATAAGTATTATTCCCTCTCCTCTCTCTAAACTAATTCAAATTAGAGCAGGATAACCAAACTGGTTAATGAAACATTATTATCCTAAATGGGAACTTCAGCTAGGAGAACTTAACTAGCTGTTCCTGAACCAAAGAAGAAAGCTGTTCTGTGCCATGGCTCATTAGCTTTGGAGACAATATCTGTGAGGTTGGGGTTGTTTGGGGCTTGCTAAGAAACAGTCTCACTGAAAATAAGATTAAGTCAGAGACATGCCTTGTGTCAAAATTGGGGAGATTTTTGATGATCCTTGGTTTGGATGACATTAATTTGTCTTGACCTGACTCTTTTAGAAATGTCTGCAATACAGTAAAAGAAAGGCTTCATTTTTATGTTTCAAAAATTGTTGGCTGTAACTTTAAATGCAAAATTGTAGGCGATCTTTTTAAAATAAAAAAAGAAGAAAAAGAAACCCTAGAACATCACTAATAAAAAGAATACATCTTTAATTTTGAGTATAGTATTCTGAGAAAGCAATACCAGAAGTGGAAGGTCAGATGTGATATGCTCATAGCATTTGTTTTCTAGGCACTGAAGAATGTGCCCTGACATGTTCTTCCACTGTTGTGTAGCCAGACAAGGGCAAGTTATCATGTGTTTAGATAGATCTACTTCATTATCTGAATTTGAGATACTGTAAAGAGTAATTCTGAAGTACAGGCTGAATTTTCCTTTTTTCAGCCATTAAGGATTTCAGTGTAGACTGAAAACCCTTCACAATCCTTTTCTCCTTCCGTGAGACAAACTCCTGTGCTAGCAGAAGATGACTCTTTGTACTTCCTGATCAGTTCTGGAAAATTTATTTGACTTAATTATCATGATGTATTCATAAATACATTAATAACAAAAGGAAGTCTTAGGTCAATCTCCATGCTTTTTTGGATAGTGGCAAAAGAAGAGGAAGAGGTTGAGGTACTTAATGACATCTTTGACTCAGCCTTTAATAGTAGGACTGGTTGACCTCAGGGTACTCAGACCCCTGAGCTGGATGACAGGGAGCAGAATGAATGATCCAAGGAGAAATGGTCAGCAACCTGCTACAACACTCAGATACACATAAGTGTGTGGAACTGTATAGGATCCATCCCAAAGATACTGAGGGAGCTGGCAAAAGTGCTCACTGAGCTACTTTCCATCATTTACCAATAGCTCTGGCTAACTGGGCAGGTCCCAGTTGACTAAAGGTTAGCAAATATGATACCAACTTACAAGAAGGGCTGGAAGAAGGATCTGGGGAACTACAGGCCTGTCAACCTGACCTTGGTGCTGGGGAAGGTCATGGAATAGATCATGTTGAGTACCGTCACAAGGCATGTACAGGGCAAGCAGGGCATCAGGCTTAGCCTGCAGGGGTTTGTGAAAGACAAGTCCTGCTTGACCAAGCTAATCCCTTTCTGTGACAGGGTGACCCACTTAGTGGATGAGGGAAGAGCTGTGGATGGTGTCTGTCTAGACTTCAGTAAAGCTTTTCACACTGTTTCTCACAGCATTATCCTGGAGAAACTGGCTGATCATGGCTTGGACAAGTGCGCTCTTTGCTGGGTAGAAAACTGACTAGATGGCCAGGCCCAGAGAGTGGTGGAGAGTGGAGTTACATTCAGCTGGTGGCCAGACATCAGTGGTATTCCCTAGGGCTCAGTACTGGGGCCAGCCCTGTTTAATGTCTTTATCAATGACCTGAACAAGGGGATCGAGTGCACTCAGTCAGTTTGCAGGTGAGGCCAAATTGGGCAGGAGTGTTGATCTGGTGGAGGGCAGGAAGGCTCTGCAGAGAGATCTGGACAGGCTGGATCAAAGGGCTGAGGCCAGTTGTACGAGGTTAAACAAGGAGGTGCGCAGTGTCCTGCACTTGGGTCACAACAACCCCATGCAGCACTACAGACTGGGGCAGTAGTAGAAAGCTGCCTGGTGGAAAAGGACCTGAGGGTGCTGGTCAACAGCAGCTGGACATGATCCAGCCCAAGTTCTTGGTCAGTGTCATCCTGGCCTGTATCAGCACCAGTTCAGTCAGCAGGACCAGGNAAACAAGGAGGTGTGCAGTGTCCTGCACTTGGGTCACAACAACCCCATGCAGCACTACAGACTGGGGCAGTAGTAGAAAGCTGCCTGGTGGAAAAGGACCTGAGGGTGCTGGTCAACAGCAGCTGGACATGATCCAGCCCAAGTTCTTGGTCAGTGTCATCCTGGCCTGTATCAGCACCAGTTCAGTCAGCAGGACCAGGGCAGTGATTGTACCCCTGTACTTGGCATTGTTGAGGCAACACATCAAATCCTATGTCCAGTTCTGAGCCCCTCACTACAAGAAGGACATTGAGGTGCTGGAGCATGTCCAGAGAAGGGCAATGGAGCTGGGGAAGGGTCTGGAGCACAAGTCCTATGAGGAACAGCTGAGGGAGCTGGGGTTGTTTAGCCTGGAGAAAAGGAGGCTCAGGAGAGGCCTTACTATTCTCTGCAA
Source organism: Rhagologus leucostigma (assembly GCA_013397725.1). Lineage (NCBI taxonomy): Eukaryota > Metazoa > Chordata > Aves > Passeriformes > Rhagologus > Rhagologus leucostigma. The sequence continues at coordinate 876,466 of VZTD01002293.1, forward strand.
CCACCTGAAAGGAGGGCTTAGGCTCTTCTCCCAGGTGGTAGCAAGTGATAGGATTGAGAGGAAGTATCCTTAAGTTGCACCAGTGGAGGTTTAGACTGGATAGGTAGGAAAAATTTCTTTACAGAGAAGATTGTCAAGCATTGGAACATGCTGCTGAGGGAAATGGTTAAGTTTCTGTCCTTGGAGGTATTTAAAAGATATGTAGATGTGGCACTGCGGGATATGGTTTAGTGGTGAACTTGACAGTACTGGGTTAACAGGTGAACTTGGTGATCTTAAAGGTCTTTCACAACCTAAATGATTCTACAATTACCGTATTTGTAGAAATTTACTTAAAAGCATTTAACTAAGCTTACTTTAAACCTTACTACTCATTCTTTGGACTGAAGCATTTAGAATTGCACTATATTACTGAGTAAAGGAAGTGGCTGGTTATTTTATCTGCTCTTTTTGCTGACTTTTGAAGTGTGCAGATAATAGTGTGTGTGCATGCACACCAGTATGCAAATTGAAAACATCTTTGAAATCTTGTGAAACCATGTCTAGATCTAAAGTGGGTTTTATGTATTTTGAGATCTGCATCTCTCAAGCATTCCAGTGTTGCTAAATACGGCAAAAGTAAATTTTGTCTTTAGTATAAAAGACAATTTCTACTCAAGTATGTGTACACCTGAGGCCATTGGGGCCTGTAGTTGCCTGAAGAACAGAAACCCCTGAGAGGCTGAAGCCCATGAACAATTTATACCAGAGCAGGGACAGCCCTGAGTTTCTATTATATAATGATCCTTTTATTGATGGACATAAAATGCATAATATAAACAGTATTTTTCCTGGATTCTTAAAAAACTGCTTCAGAGATCTGATGAGGAAAAAAAAAAATAAATTAAAACATCAGGCATGTCTTGCATGCAGCCCAAATTAGGCGGTTTAACCCCTCATGTCTAGACAAGCAATATGTTGCTCTAAAATGAACTTAATCTGCTAAACAGACCAGAAATTTATTCCATTAATATTTCATTTTATTTCAATACCTTTTTACTGTATTAAATTGTGGATGGTGTGGCACTTGTGGATATGGCTTAGGGATGTTTATGGTGGTGTTACGTTAACATTTGAACTAGATGATCTTAAAGGTCTCTTCCAACCTTGATGATTCTGTGTTTTGTTGTTTGCTCTTGTGGAACTTCTTCATCTGGTGTGTCATTGACTTAAAGACAAGGCCGTATTAGACATGATAGGAGCACAATATTTTAAAATATTATCCAGTCACCCAAAATAGTCTGAAGTTTAGTGTTTAGTTCTAAAAGAACATTTATTTTTGGAATGATAAAGTTGGCTGTTTTCTTGGAATATCTTGACTTAGGTTAAGTGTATCAGTGTTACAAAATACTTGAAGGGTTTTTTGTAGGGTCGTGCAAACACAGGAGATGTGTATTTCCTAGTTTCTGTAGATGCTTTTACAGGAGACTCATTATCCTGATTTAAGAAAAGGCAGATAATATAATTTATTTAGAGTGTTCACGTATGAATGCCATTGATGAAAAATTTGCATTAACTTTTAATATTTGTACTAAGTAACCCCGTCTTGCCCTAGGGTTCACATTTCATATTATGGATACCTGAGCAGTCAAGGAGTGGCTATATGAGTATTATAGTGAGCAGTGGTGTAACACAGCTCATGGTGTAATATCAATAAATCAGGAGCTAGAATTTAAAGCTTACTAGCCATGACTTTCATCATGTACCACAGCATACTAAGCTGTAACTACTATCAGTGTTAAGTGGTTGTATATTTATGATATATCGTTAAGTAGCATGACTAATTGTCCATGAAAGTATGTATCTATACACATTCAAAGAAATTGTTCAGTACCTTTGTTGTGTTCAGTGTGTATGTGCTATTTTTGTACCTATTCTGACTTGTTTGAATTAAAAAGCATGCGTGTAATACAAATTACTAGTGTAGCTGTTCTTGATAGCATCTTAACACTAGATGCAGTCCTGCAGCAACCAACAGTTTTCATGCTAATTGTTGCTGAATATGATTTTCCCAGTCTTTTAAACTTCACCTTTACTTTTCTTCAGAATGACTCAGTATTTAGAGATCAGGACTATTTTTCATTCGCTAAAGACAGATTCAGTATCAGTTAAAATTTCTTGTTATTTAGTACTAGGCAGGCTGCAGAGCCTACAGTGTGAAGTGCAGGATACTCATTCAGAATTTAAAAGGGGATACCAAATGAAGGGGGTACTATGCATGCTTATGCAGTATTGTTGCATAAAAGTGTAGCAATGCAGTGAAACCAATGATAAAGAAGTTCTGTATCATTGTAGTCATCCCATTTTGCACTTGAGAACCACCTCCTCAGGTTTTTTCACAGATGCTGTTACTCAGCTAAATCTCTCATTTCTTTCTTCTCTTTTTCGGGTTCGCCACTGGAAATATGGGAAAATAGAATCAGAATCATAGAACAAGCTGAGTTGGAAGGGACCCTTCAGGGTCCTTGAGTCCAACTGCTGGTCCTGCACAGGACACTCCAAGAGTTACACCATGTGCCTGAGAGCAGTGTCCAAATGCTTCTTTAACTCCGTTAGGCTTGGTGGTGTGACCACTTCCTTGGGGAGCCTGTTCCAGTGCCCAGCCACCCTCTGGGAGAAAAACTTTTTCCTGATATCCAGCATAAACCTCCCCTGATTCAGCTTCGTGCTGTTTCCTTGAGTCCTGTCACCAGTCACAAGAGGGAAGAGATAAGTACCTGCCCCTCCACTTCCCCTCATGAGGATGCTGAAGACCACAGTGAGGTCTCCCCTCAGTCTCCTCCAGGATGAACAGACCAAGTGACCTCAGCCACTCTTCATATGGCTTCCTCTCCAGAACCTCCACCATCCTCATGGCCCTCTGTTGGGCACTCTCTAATAGCTTAATGTCTTTTTAATTTTTTGGTGCCCAAAACTGCACACAGGACTTGAGGTGAAGCTGCCCCAGTGCAGACCAGAGCAGGACAATGCCCTCCCTTGTCCGGCTGGCGATGCTGTGCCTGATACACCCCAGGACACACTTGGCCCTCCTGGCTGCCAGGGCACTGCTGACTTACATTCAACTTGTCATCGAGCAGGACCCCCAGGTCCTTTTCTGTGGTGCTGCTCTCCAGCTACTCGTTGCCCAGTCTATACACATGGCTAGGGTTTCCCCATTCCAGGTATAGAATCTGGCACTTTTCCTTGTTAAACCTTGTATGGTTTGTCATTACCCATTTCTCTGATTTCTCAAGGTCTCTCTGCAGGGCCTCTCTGCCCCCTAGGGATTCGACAGCTCTTCCCAGTGTGGTGTCATTGGCCAACTTAATACTCCTCCAGGTCCTGTGTCCAGGTCATTAATAAAGATGTTGAAGAGAACAGGGCTGAGGATGGAGCCCTGCAGAACCCCACTAGTGACCAGTCATCAGCCTGATGTCACCCCATTCACTAAAACTCTTTGTGCCTGAGTTGTGAGCCAGTTGCCCACCGATCGTGTAGTAGCTATCCAGCTGAATGTGGACACTTTGTCCAGAGGGATAGTGCTAGAAAAACACTATCAAAAGCTCTTCTGCAGTCCAAAAATATTGCATGTAATGACTTTCCGAGATTAAGCAGGTGGGTTACCCTATTGTAGAAGGAAAACAGGTTTGACAAACAGGACAAATAAGTTAGCTGGGAACTCTCCAGATTCCTAAGACCATCCCTGGGAACTCTCCAGATTCCCAAGACCATCCCGTCATAGAGAGAGGCTTTGCAGTGACATCAGTGAGCTCTTTTAGGATTCTCTGATGAATCCCATCAGGCCCTATAGATTTGTAGGGATCCAGCTAGAGCAGTAGATCCTGTACAAGGTCAGGGTCAACTGGGAGTTGACTATTCTCTCAGTCCTGGTCTTACAGCATGGGATCAAATTGCCATGATTTCATTCTAGTCATCCATTAATTTGCCAGCACTATTTTCAGACTACTCCCAGGCAACGTTGATAAATGCTATTAATAAATTTGTTACCATGTGAGTCTTTTTCGTAGATGAATATGATTTTTCCCTTTATGGGAGAAAGAGGGGATAAGCACTGTTTAACACACTTCACTGTATCATTTGATGGATGAACTGTTTGCCTCTGCATGCTTTGTCTGAAGACATTTCCTCTGAGCACAGGGTACTTCTGTCAAGGAAGTTTGTCTTTTCTATCATCTGTATGCTCAGTTACTGCTTGTCATCAGAGAATGCTCAAAAGAGCTGCAGGATAAGTTGCGTTCAATCGAGTTTTTTTTTCTAGGTTAGACCTTTTGATTACTCTTTTGCACAGATGTTCATGTCTTGCTGGACTGCAGTTTCCTGTACAGGAGCTGCATGGGTATTTACATATATTTCATATGGATCACATGCCTGGCTTTTTAGAGACGGTCATTTATCAGTGCCACGTGTATGTGCATGTGGAGTTATCCTACTAAAGGATTTCATCGTTTCTAACTTGTTATACCACCTCACTTAATGACGATATGAAGATGAAGCATAATTTTATTTAATGGATACTGCTCAGGAGACACATCTAGGATCTGCCTATGCCATAACACAGGCAGTAAGCACAGCAGCAGTCTGATAAACACAGCAGCTTAGAAAAGTTTTATTCTAGTCGAAAGCCTTTAACTGGTAGCAGCTCCATGCTTCATAAACTTGTCAACTGTAATAGGCTTTTTGTCTGTTAAGAGATTATTTCCGTCCAATTACTGGTAAGATTGTGCAAGGTATTTATCACCTGAATAACATATGAAAAGTTCAAGTCTCCTTCTGAAAGAATATCTTTCCAGTCATGGTCAGCAGAGGGACTCCACTTTTCTGTACCAGTTGCATTTTTGTTTTTGTTACATAGAATGGACAGTAAATAAAGCCTTTGTCCTGCTGGGAAAATTCTTTAATTCCAGATTCAACACAGAAGATGTCATAATGACTCACGTGGTCTTTTAGTGGACCTCAAAGATTTTAGCGCAGATAGGTGCAATGTCTTTTATGGATATCAGCTCTTCATTGACAGTAAAGCTCATCCATGAGAACTATTCATTTTGAAAGCGAGGCAATTTAGTGGTTGGTGTGTCTTATGTGGAGGAGAGGTGACAAAGAAATACTAAGTATCAAACAGTTTCAAAAGAACAGCTATTTTTTTGTGGCAGTGCTTTTTCTAAAATTGAGTACTGCTTTTAGATCCCCTGCTGTCATTTACAGATCAACACAAATTATTCTGTGAAACTAGAAGTCTTTGGTGATTATTTTTAAAGATGTAAGAGTTCATACTCTCTTAAAATGCGCATTTTGATTTGGACCATTTACCTTATGAAGTTTCGTGTTAGCTAAAATCTGAACATGTTTTAAAAAAAGCTGTAAGCTAGCATAGGCCATTTTTTTATTATTTTGTCTCTGTATTTGTTTCTGCAATAAAAACAATGCGTTTTATAAGGTTTTAACTCTTGTAATGCTAATTTCTTGAGCAAAGCAGGGCATTCAAGTCAGTATCTGGGAATACAAAACATGCAGGAATAGCTGTGAGTTTTAATCCAATGAGATATGAATATGCATATCTAATGCAGATCTTAGCACAATATGATTAAGTGTCTAAATTTTGTAGCAGGTGAAAAGAGATTTTTTCATTTGCCTAGCATCCAGATGGTACATGGAGGAAAATAGGTTAATCCCTATTTTGTATACGGAACTAGTACATACTGATTAGCAGATTTTTCCATGGAAATTTCAGTCTGGTTACAGTAGAGCTCTGTTCCATTGTTGTTCCAGCATTTCTGTTTTTATAAGGATATTGCATAACATCTAGATCTCTGTGATCCTGAAATTCTTGAATGCTATGATACAGCTTTTCTTAATTAAATCCTTCATAAGAAACACAGTATTAAAGGGTGTTTTGAATGTAGTTCACTCTGTCATGGATGTTCTGCTGTGAACTATCAAAAAGAATAGTCTACTTCACTGAAAATGCTGTTTGCAAAAATAAAGTCCTTCACTCATGGTAGAAAGAGAAAGGGAAGTTTGAAGGTAATCATACTTGAAAACACTGTCCTGATCCCTTATCTTAAATATTTGTATCTACTTTGCTTTGACTTAATAGTAGTTGTAATTTGCTTTGGAAATTTATGTGTGCATCTATCCAAAGGTTTTTTTCCACAGGCTGTTATGTGCTTAAGAGAAACCAGTCCACATAAAGGAGGTGTGCAGCAACTTACAGAGAGTTACATAGGGCGAAGTAGATACTTCTCAGTTTGTGAGTTGCGAATCACTCTCTGATACTGAGATGTTGCCAGAAAGGCCGCAAAAACAGAAGAGGCTTCTAATCAGCCTTTTCCCAGAGCAGTGGTTGGATATTTGGTGGATACCAGATATGGAATAATCTTGTTGTGAGACAGCTGGAATAATTCCAGAAGAGTCAGGAATGTCTACATTAGTTGAAAGCAGTCACAATCCTTTTCCATAGATGAGATAGTCAGTTGAAGCTAAAAAATAAGTTTTACAAGTTTGGGTTTTTTTTATTGCTTAGGTTTTTTTTTTTTTCTTTGTTCTCAGGTTTTTAAGTAAGTCATATCACTTTAAATTGATGTGCTAAGCTCTTGGTTTGTCAAAGTTTTAATGTCTTTCCAAAGTGTCATACTTATTGCAAGTGTCAAAATTAGCCTCTTTTTTCTCCTCATATTGCTGGAATACACCCTTGTGATTTTTTAATTTTTTTTGTCAACAGCCTGACTATTTAAACATTACATGAAATTACTATGCGTTCCTTACAGATAATACAGTGATAATTGTAAATGTTTAAAATGGCTTTCAGTAAGAAGAGTTCAAATTAACTTTTTCACTTCAAGAATACAGACTGCAAATATTTCTAGGTCAAATGAAGTGGTAGTTTCAGCAACCATAATGGCAGGTTTCCGAAACAGAAAACTTACTTCTAAGAAAAGGATAAGTTTTGGCTTTAAATATTTTAACATGAAATTTCCCTTCCTAAATTACTTGTTTGTTTTTAGCCTTTTAGAATATTAAATGCAGGCCTAAGAAGAGGCTGATAGTGTCTGTGGAGGAAAAATCACTGCTTTTTTTGTTTAAAAGTCAGAAATGTAAAAAACTTCACAGTTCTCCAGTAATCTTATTGGTAAAGCCTTTTTCTTTGACTTAGATCAAAATCCATGGTTGTTTTCAGGGCCTAGTTTTTAGAATCTTACCTCATTTTCTTGCCTTTTCTCACAAGAGATTTGGAAAAGGCTATAGAGAAGTTTCTCTTGCATATAAAATCAAATCAGTGCTTACAATTAGTTGTCAGCACTGAGGAAGGCTGCAAACCTAGACAGAAACACCAGGGATTTCTAATGTTCCTGCAGGTTTTTTTTCCCCTGAATGAAATAAAAACCTAGATTATTTTTTAATTATATGACTTAAGAAATCAGAGCTAATTTGAATGTAACCATTTAGTGGTATACTTTCCTGAATTTGCTGATTTTTGGGAGACTTTTTGGGTGGGAGGAAGAGGGGTATGTACATATCCAAGCCTTTGGGAGTTTGATAAGGAATTTTCTAAAATTAGGTCATAAACTTAATTCAAAGTTATTTATTAAAGGGTTACATGTTTATTTTCAGTGTATCAGACTTATATTAATTGTACTGTGTTTGGGGTGTCACTGTATCTTCTACTTCTGTGCTTTTTCAGTTACATTTCATAAAGGAAAGCTCAGTGCTTGTTGCCATTAAGATGTTCTAATATACCCCTAAATAAAGCCTCATTCTGAGCTTGAAGCTGTCTTTCTGTCAGTGAGCATCAAAGCCTAGTATTTTAGAACTGCTTTTGTTGGTAAAAATATGTGTAATTTTAGGTGTTCTAATTAGATTTCCTCGAAATCTTTGCATTTAAAACAGCTGCTGAAATAGTGCAGGCGGTTTGAGACTCGGTTAACTAAGTTCCCAGTTCTTCATGACATCAGAACTTGTAGGTCTGCCTTTTCACTTATATTCATAAATTAAAAAGGGACATGGTTTTTTGGGGTTTTTTTTGTATCTTAGCCTGGTTCAGAAATTTGAATGAACTGATAATGATGAAGGTACTACTGAACTTTAATAACAAATAGACTAAAAGTAGTTATTTTCCGGAACTTTTCTGTTACTTCATAAAAGAGACTTCTTTGTTGAGGGATGGTTTAGGCCTTCAGCAAGCAGACTTCGATATGTATGCAATGACTTTTGTCTGTTCAGCTAAATTTATTTCTTAGATGCTTTACTTAATTAGACCATTCATTACTACAATGTGTTTACAGTTTATGTGATAATTTCAAATGTAATTTAAAATTTAGTTTTAATTTAACTGTTTACTATTAAAGAATAAAGTTCTCAATGATTTAAGCAGTTTTAAACATGAGGAACTGAACTGACTTGTTATAGATACATGTTATTTTCTTTGTTTAGTCTTGAATGACTTACAGATATGGGACATTGTCTCTTTTTATCCTCTTGCTGAAATTCAGGCCAGGCTCTCTAAAGGCAGGGAGAATTTTTCTATTCACGATGTTGCTGGTTTGAGTTCCTTCTTTAACTATTCTGCTAAAAGAAAAATATTTGTTAAGCATCCAAATACAAAAAGTTATTTTACAGTGATAGAAAGGAGACCTTTTTTGCAACAAGTAATAAGAAAGAACAACAGAAAATTCTGTTGCTATTTTCTGTTTGGCTTTTGTCTGTCTCTTGAGCAATTACTATGCTGCTTTATATATAGAGAACCTTACTCTACTGGAAATCTTGGTAATGATCCTTCAGGGCACAGCATCTGTAGGTCTTCTCAGAAACATAACTGTGTTTTTGCAAGCAAGTATAAGCTGCTGCTTTGTCACCTGTCCTTTCTTCATGCAAAGGCAAATACTAGAAGTCTGAGGAGAGAGGAAAAAGGAGGAAGACCCAGCAAGGTGCTGAGGCTCTACAAGACTTGCAGGATGGAAACTTTAGTGTAGTCCAACAATGTTTTTCTTTTTAGCAGAAAGAAAAGGAGATCCTAATATATAACATGCACTCATTTTAATCAACCAGAATATGCACCTTGTGGAGGAGAAGGTAAATAGTGCTAATCGTGTCTATACACAGCACATTAGAGGTAGCATTTTTGTGGTGTTTTCCTTAGAGAAATGACTCAACAATTAGTTTTGCTTTGATATTTTGTAGTTTTGGGGTTTTTTTAAACTGCCTTGGTAATAAAAGGAAATTCACTGACTTCCATCTTTGTTAATTAGGTGTTTGTGCTTTCTCCTGATTACTGAAGGAAACTTGAGGAATGCCTTCCTAGTGACTTTACATTTGAAACTCCTAACATTGATCATTGCCGCTGGATGGAAGTAAACCATCCCTATCCTGTCCTAAACTGTAACTGCGTCGGCAAATACTTTTTTTAGAGACCAAACAATGCAGTTTTTGAGATTGTAACTTCTTGAGAAAAAAACGTGGTCTATACCCATCAAACTTCCCTTACTGTAACAATAAGAATAGGAGGATGGGAAGTTTCTTTTAAAAAAATAAAATAATCTTTTCTGTATTAAAAATTGGAAGTATAGTTAAAGAAGACAAGACAGAAAAGAATCTAAATCATGCTTTATCTTTCAGATTAATAATTGAGTCATTGGTTCATCATTTGCCCTACCAACCGAAAACAACCATTGATGAAGTTGGTTTGAGCTTTTAGTTCCTTTGGATTGTCATGTAGTAATTTCTGTGTTTAGTGCCAAATAAACATCTCAGTTTGGGATTTATACTGTGTCTGGCTATGAAAATCTATGTTTTAGTCAAATTTCATGATGAAATGAAAAAAATTTAAAAAGCAGATGTAATAAACAGAGCGTTTCCCTCCTGTCTTTTACCTTGAGATGGTGCTTTCCGCCTTCTTTCTGAGAGTTTTCTCAACATTGCATTTCAAATGTGTTATTTAATTAGATAGAAATTATAGTTTTCATCAAGTCATGAAATCTTCAAGAGCATGGACAATTCTGTAAATAGTTAATGGCAAAATATTTACTCTAGATACATCTTACTGAACTTGAAAATTATGGTGTCTTCCCACATTGACCACAGTAGGCAGTGAAACTTGTCAGTTTGACTCTTTTTTTTGTATACCATACTGCCCTGCTATGGCCTCATTTGGGAGTCCAGCTATCACAGTTGTTTAAAGGCTTAAATTGAAGGCTTAGATTAGTTAGATGAAGAAAAGCAAGTGACTACGAAATTGCTAATCAGTCCAAGAAGAGGAACTGCTGAAGATGTTAAGTGAAATAAGCAAATATATCGCTTTTATTTTGCTCCTGGAAGTCATTAAACTCTTGTATGTTGTGATAGCTTAATTTTAACCTCTGTGTTTTGTTTCAAATTAAAAACCAAGAAGGCAAGTCTAGTTCAAATAATGGGTACTGACTTTGTTGTGACTGGGGTTTTCAGGAATTTGGAACTAAAAGTAGAAATTTTGGCCAAAAGAGAATGTCATTAGTTTATTCCAACTTGAATAAATAATTAAATATTTACACAATCTTGAATCCTTTGAATGAGTTCCTGCAGTGCTGCTGCCAGTTCCTTCTCGATGATTGGAGAAAGAATGAAAGCTGGAGAGGATAGGGAAAGTGGAACAGCACAGTCAGCCCAGAGAAGTAGGTTGCTCCATATATCCCACCATTTTGCTGTGGTCTCCACTGATCAGCAATCACCCCTCATTCTGGTGTTTTTCTAGACATTACCATGTGCTTCAACATCAGTATTATCCTGTAATCTGTGTGCTTCTATACTAAAGCATTGTCATTCCAACAACTCCAGACCTCTGACTATTTCTGGAATTGAAGCAAGTTCTGAAGCGGTAACTTAATCCTTTTTGCCACTCTGAATTCCCTTTGAGTATTGGTGTCACTTAGATGAAGGGGAGAGATGATTGCTCCAGCTAACATCATGGGAATTACAGAATACTGAACAAGCATGAAGCTATTTGAAGGAGAGGATGGCTGTGGGAGCAAGGATGGGGAGAATTCTGGTCTGGTGAAATTTTCAAAACTCTGTACAAATAACTTCTCTGTGACTTTGTTGCAGGAAAATGTGCTACATTAATAGCAAGAAAATACATTAATGTATCTCTGTTTGCATAGTATTAAACTAGTTTACACCATTAATAGCTTTTGCTTAACTGGAAATTATGTCTGCTTTCTCTAGATTGCATGAATTTTACAGTAAACTAACAGTTTGAAAGAGCTGAATTCATTCAGAGTAGTTGAATAGGCAGAAATTTCAGGGTCAGAATGAATATAGTAAACAAGAATGAAATATATAGCTAAAGAGGAAATGCTGTCTCTTCAGTTTGAATGACATATATAGGTAAGGTTTTAGCTGAGTAAGCTTCTAGAAAGTGATGCATGTGCAAAAGGCAGTTTGAATGCTTGACATGTTGCTTTTTTAAAAAATAAAACTTTCACCATGCATGTGTTCAGTCTTTTCTTTCTTTTTTAAGATTAGAATCTTTCCCAGGGTAAATTTTTTTTTTTTGTTCAGTATTACTTTATTGAATTTAATCTAGGGGAAAAGATGAAATAATCCCAGTCTAAACAATGATATTATAAATACTTTGTTAATTTATAGAAAGGAAGGGGTGGGTTGCATGATTGCAAGAGAATGTAAGCGATACTTATCTTTCATTTTGTTCTCTAGTACATGTGTCAGAATCTACTAGACATTCTGCTTTGTAGAGGAAAGGGAAGTCCAATGCTCAAGTGTGTTTATGTGACTTTGTTTCATTGTGGTAATCATTATTGTTGCTTTCATGTCCATTTCTTATTAGAGAGAAAACACAGTTTGAGTTTAGGTGTATGTCAACCATAATTTGTATTTAACAGACTGTGACCGTGAAGTAGAGGTAATTATTAGATGTTATGTAGGCAGATTTTTTTATAAGCTGCAGCCTGAACACCATGAGTACAATGCTAGAATTGTTCTACTGAAATTGATCTTTTGTGTGCGTGCTTGCACATGCACACCAAACAAAACAACAAAGGTTTCTGTTAAAGATTTACAGTAAAAAGCGTAGTATTAAAAAATGTGTAATAGTGCCATCTGCTGACCCCTGTCATAGCATAACTAAATTGTATGAGTGGACACTGAAAATGTCACTGCAGAGAGTTGACCTAAACTGAGAAATGAGCCAAATCTGGTGAGAGAAGTTGATACATTTTGAGCTTATGCTAATGTAATGAAAATCAAACCCGAATAAAACTGGAAGTGAGTGTTGATCACAATGAGAATTTTCTTGGGAATTTTTTTGGTGTGTTTGTTGACAAATGATGAAATTTCACAATTAAGGTCAATCCGATGCTTTCTTGCTGTTCAGAAATGTTTGACTTTGTTGCAGCAGTCAACATAAAGATTTTTGTTGTCGTGTGATGAAAGAGAGGCATCTAGAAAATTCATCCAGCATGACAGAATATAGAAACTTATGGCTAGAAGAGAAGAAGCTGATAAAACTCTTTGTTTCAATGACAGTGCATTGTTCAACTGTCTTAAGTTGGTCACATGGTCATCTTCATTAAAGACTCATTTGAATCATTTGAACCAACATAAGAAAGATGTGGACCTCTTGGAGTGGGTCCAGAAAAGGGGCATAATGATGATCAGAGGGCTGGAGCACCTCTTCTCTTAAGACAGGCTAAGAGAGTTGGGGTTGTTCAGCCTGGAGGAGAAAAGGCTCAGGAAGATCTGTAACAGCCTTCCATTACCTAAAGGAGCCTGAAAGAGACCTGGAGAGGGACTTTTTACAAAGGCATGCAGTGATAGGACAGCTCTACTTAGGGGTAGGTTTTAGTTAGATTAGATATTAGAAAGAAAATCTTTACTGTGAGGGTGATGAGACACTGGTACAGGTTACCCAGAGAGTTGCCCCATCCTTGGAAGTGTTCAAGGCCAGGCTGGATGGGGCTTTAAACAACCTGGTCTAGTGGAAGTCATCCCTGCCCATGGCAGAGGATTGGAGCATTTAAAGACTTTAAGGTCCCCTCTGACCCAAACCATTCTGTGACTCTATGATCCTCAACATCTTGTGGCTATTTTACCTCTGTCGTGCTTCTATCCTGAGCACCTTTCCTGAGGTTTTCATTGTAGCATACCTACTCTTGAGGCAACTTCATGTAAAGCTTGCTCTCACAGTTATGTAGAAATGTATTTACCACTTGGGCTGAGTTAAGGAATAAACTGGAGGGGGATACTTAAAGTATTTGGGTGCAGTATCTGAAAGAGCAAGGATCTTGGAACTGAAGTTGATATCAGAAGATTGTTTTAAAGTCCTGAAAACTGTCTAGAAGCCTGGATAGTGAAGATTACTGCAGGTTTGTACATGTTTGGAAGGACAGGCAATATTCAGTATTAGGTCAGACGTTTTTATTGGCATTGTTTTTACTCAGCATGTAGCAATATCCATTTTATTTTGTTACTGGTTTCGTGGCTCTTCTTTTTATTGGAAATGCGAGAGTTTTTATGTTTAATTTTTACTTTGTGTGCTTTAGACATTGAGTCTTGTGCTCAGGCTCTATATGAATAAGGCAAGGAATTGTCATACAGTTTCCTCCAATCTTCAAGAATGGCAAGAAGGATCCATGGGTCTACAGCTTCACCTCAGTCTCTGGGAGAGTGATGGAGTAGCTAATCCTGGAGACCATTTCCAGGCACATGAAGGTTGAGAAAGTCATCAGGAGCAGTCAGCATGGTTTGACCAAGGGGAAGTCATGCTTGTCCTACCCAATAACGTTCTATGATGAAATCACTAGATGAGGGAAGAGCAGTGGATATTGTCTATATCTGAACTTTACTGAGGCTTTCAACACTGTCTACTGCAAGATCCTCATAGGAAAGCTGTTGATATGCATTCTGAATGAACAGACAGTGAGGTGGCTTGAAACCCAGCTGAATGGCTGTTCCAGAGAGTGGTGATCAGTGGCTTGCAGTCTAGCTCAAGGGCAATAACCAGCAGTGACCCCAAGGGTCAATATTGTGCGGCATCTTCATTAATGATCTTGATGATGGGACAGAGTGTACCCTTAGCAAGTTTGCAGATGACACCCAACTGGAAGGAGTGGCTGATACCCCAGAAGGTCATGCTGCCATCAATAACCTGAAGAAATGGGCTGACAGGAACCTCATGGTGTTCAGCAAGGGGAGCTGCAAAATAATGCACCTGGGGAAGAACAACCTCATACACCAATACATTGCAGGGGGAAATCAAATGGAAATCAACTTTTCAAAAAAAGGCCCTGAGGCTTCTGGTGAACACCAAGTTGAACATGAGCCAGCAATATGACCTTGCAGCAAAGAAGGCAAATGCTACCCTGAGCTGCATTAAGCAAATTACTGCCAGCAGGTCGTTTATTATTCTCCATTATTCAGCACTGGTGAGGTCACACCTCGAGTTCTGCGTCTGGTGCTGGACACCCCAGTACAAAAGAGAATTGGACATACTGGAGAGAATCTAATAAGGGACCACTAAAATCATGAAGGAGGTAGAATCTCTCTCCTATGACAAAAATCTGAGACAGCTGCTATCTTTCAGCCTGGAGAAGGCTGAGGAGGGGTCTTATTAATGTATAAATACCTGATTAGAGAGTGTATAGAAGATGCAGCCAGTCTTTTTTCAGCATTGCCCGGTGACAGGTCCAGAGGCAATGGGCACAAGCTGGAACACAGGAGGTTCCTCCTGAACATCAAGAAACACTTTATTTTGAGGTTGGCAGAGCACTGGCACAGGTTATCCAGAGAGGTGGTGCAGTCTCTCACTTTATGGATTGTCAGAAGCTGTCTGGACATGACCCTGGTCAACCTGTTCTAGGTGGCCTTGCTTGAGCAGGGGACCTGGCCTGATTGTCCAGCTTTCAACCTTAAGCATTTTGTGATTTTGTGATAACCTTTGAATTTTTAATAATGAACTAACAAAATAGGGGTAACTTGTAACATGCTAACTTTGCTTGTTGTTTAATCTTTTTTAACCAAGTCATTGAGGTATTATTTTGTTTTAAAGTTTTTGGCTTTTGGTGGTATTAATCTGGGATGATATAGCTGTAAAACAAATATAAAAACAATGCACTCCCCCAAACACCCCCAAATCCAGCAGTGCTAAAAACCCTTGAAAAGATTATTTGAAAAAGAACAATTTACATTCTCCTTGAACTCCTTAATTGATATCCTTGTGGCTGTGAAAAATTGCAAAAGTTCAGTGAAGACCAGTTGTCTGGATGACATTGTCTCTGCTGTCCCCGCGATCACTGAACACTTCTGTATATCTTCATAACATGCAAATCTATATGTGATGAACTGAATAGTTCTTGGGATTTTGCTGACTGAGTTGCCAAGATTTTTACTGTCAAGAATGAGTACTTACATAGACAGCTGACATGTAGATATTTAGATTAAGAGCATGTTTAAGCTGTGCTGAAGTTCCAGCTGGCATACCTATAAGACCTCAAAGTTCTTCCATATTGCTTCTCTTCTGGAAGCTGTGCCCATCCAGGTTTCTGGGGGATTTCCAGTTGACTTTGCCTAACAGTCCCATTTTTAAACAACTTCTTTTTTATGTATGCCTGGATACTGTTCAGAATTTTTTCTGTTTGTCTTTTCTAAGTTCTTCTTTTACATTTCTGGAGAATCACAGGTTTTCTTTTCACTTCTACTGCATGTAACTATTTTTTTTTTCTTTTAGTACATATTTTTTATAGTAAAGAGGGTAAAATTTGTCTCCCCATTCTTTTTTCTTCTATCTTGTTTGACAATTTATGCTCATGTATTTTTTCTCTTTTTTTCTATTTAAATTCTTTTTCCCTTTTGCTCTCTAACATTGTTAAAATTATTTTAATTAACTCTTTTTCTTTCTATTTTCTTTCTTAACCGAAGTGCCAAGACACCTTTGTTAACTCGTCTCTGAGGTGTTAAAGTACATTCTTCAAAATTCACTGCTTAGGCCAAAATTGTTCCATTTTTTCTGGCCATATTTTACACCATTTTACGTCCAGTTAGTAACCTTATTTTGATTTTTCTATTTGAATGTAAACTCAGTTTAATAACTAATCAGTTGATGATGAACCGCCTTGTTCATTGACTGTCTGCCTGGCATGCTGCTATTAATACAACTGAGGTTTTATTCTTATTGACCCCTTCTGGTTTTTTAGAGTACTGTATTATTTTCTTCCCAGTGTTGTAAAAGTAGTACTGACTTCTTTTCAAAGTACGCTGTTGATGCCTGGCTTGCAGAACACATCATAGGGCAACTTGAGGTCTATCCTTTAGCCTAAACTATATTTTAAAATTTAAAAATAATTTTATGTCCTCATGCAATTACAAAAAAAACAACAAAGCAACTAAACAACAAAATTAACAAAATTGCAGCATATGTTTCATTATCATGGAGATTTTGTTGTGAAGCCCTCAGCTTTCAGGTAAAGGCTAGTTAGATTCATTATAGGAAATAATAAAGAAATGTACCTTAGGTATTACCAATACCTATCTGAAGAGGGAGTCTGATGGGAGTTTTAAAAATGTGGTTTCCCCTCCCCCATCCTCTGCCACTTTTTCTCTTATTTTTGAAAGCAGTAAGATCAGTCTCCTGGAGCCAAGGATGTGCTGACTTGGGGCCCCAATGCATGTATTGGGCTAAAAGTCTTAAAAACCTGATGTGCTTCACTTTTGTGGTGGTAGATGGGTGGTGTTTGAGGGGCTTCTTTTTGTAATGCTTTTGGTAATGGTGATTGTTTGATATTTGCTTTGAAATTTGTGTTTAGCTTTGGCCTATGGCTCTGGTATTGCTGCTTCTCACTTTCAGGTTTGCCTTTCTCTGCACTTAATTTTCAGTTATAATTCTTTGTTGTTGCTAGGGGAATCTGGGGCCGTAGTAGCTCTTGCTATTTTACTGTCTTACAATGGGTGTAAGTGCTTGCAACACAGCATGTTTTCTAAGTTACTTACTTTTGCTCTCCAGTGAATTTTTAGGTGTTATAACTTAATTTACCTGTCTTCTAAAATCCAATAGATTTTAGAACTGTAAAGAACTGTAAAGAACTGTAAAATTTTGATGATTATTACATTTTATTATTAATTTTTAAAGATATTTCGTTTTGGAACACAGCCTTAAAGAATGCATTTTATTTGTAAAGATGGAAGTTACATTTTTCAAGGAATTTTAACATGTGGTAGTTTCTCTGTGTGAGTTTTTTTAATGTTAACTGAGATCAGATGCCTTAAAGGAATTGCATCAGAACGCCAAGGGATTTCATACTTACATAGCTTAAAGAATAGTGGAAACCTTGTTGTTTCCAAATTTGTCAAATATTTATTTTTTTGTTCCTTATTCCATTAGGTATAGCTGAATACTTCTAAACTGTTACTTGTATTGCTGGAGAGAAAGGAAAGCACTGTGAAATTAAAAATAAAATAGAGTGAGGGCAAGGATTGGACCTCTTTCAGTTTGTTACAGATTTTTTTTTTTCTTTGTCTCTTACTTATTTTCCAGGCACTTCACTAAATCTAGCCAAAGAGCTTTAGGCGTAAATAGTTTTGCCACTACCTGGTATGCCAGAAATATGAGAAGAGGGCTGGTCATGCATGGTAGAATGTGAAAAGTAATAGGGTTAACTACCAGTGTCTAGCTATTGCGGAATGCCTTCACCATTGTCATGCTTTGGTTGGATGGGTTGGATGGTCTTGCCTACTCATTGGGGTTCTTGTGGAGTTTGCTGGTAAAATATAGGACATAGTTGCACTTTTCGAATTCTCTCTCTCTTTTTAAAATTTTTTAAATTTTTAAATTTTTTTTTGTGATACTAAAAATGAAAGATAATCTCCATATGTTTTTTTCAAAGCTCTTATATTTGACAAGTGTTTATGAGCTGCTGTGTAGACCTTCCAAAAGACTCAGACTAATGACTCCTGATTGATGAAATTTGCACTCCTATTCCATGGTTTGTGTGGAACATCATTTTATTGATGCAGGGACTTCTTAAGGCACTACTCTACGAATGTAGGTTCAGAAATTTTCATGTGCATGGTGCCAGACGGGTAGTTTTTATAGAAGAAAAGGACAAATTCTCAAATACCTTATGAAGTGTGTTTCTCAAGGGAATCTTCTCTTTCTTTAAACCATTTCTTTGAGTAAATGCCTGGTTCCTCACTAACAGGGTAGGCTAAGCAGAAGCTTTTTTCAGTGTTATTTGGAATCTCAAAAAAGACAGTATTATTTTTTCTTTTTCAATATGGAAAATGTACTGAAGTTAAATGAAATTCTTAGCATTGACTCAAATATCTGTTGAATGCAAATATATGGAAAATAATATTTCTAATATAAAGATACAGTAATAAATTTTCACTGTGGAATCAAAATTATTGATGGTTTGACATTACAAATTCTTTCATCCTTGAAGTGCTTCTCTTTCCAGATCTGTTAAAAGATATTACAAAGGAAATATTTGTCATAATTTTGTTTAGTAATGCATGACAGTCTCTATGTAAATAGTTTTCTTACCTATGAAAATTTGTTTGAGTGCATAAAAATTTTCATTTTTTCAGCATTACGGAGAAGGGAGTCTAAAGGAAGCCAGCTGGGCCTGGGCAAAAGGCACATTGTGTATCTCTGGTTGCATTACAGCAAGGTCATTTGGAACAGGCAGAGAACAAAAAGCCTGTGGGATACTAGAGGGTCTTTTGTTAATGCTTAATAAGCATAATGTAAGGGCAACTGGCAGTGGAAGCAGTTGAAATGCTGAAAGTAATTACAAAAAGATTTGAGAACTGCCATTGGTAAAAGTGAGTGAATAAACTGAGAACATGAATATTTTACTTTATAGGTTTTACCATGAGAATTTTTAAGTCTACTTTGGTGAAAATAGAGGGAATGCTAAAACAACAAATCTTTATGCTCTTCAGCTAAAATCACTTAGTATCTAGGATCTGTATATGCAATGTTAAGTGTGCTTTGCAGTTCTGTATGGTATGCATACAGCTTTACTGTACTCTTAATTTACAACTTTCTAGCAAATACTGGACAAATAAGGCACACATTATTATAATAGCACGGACTGGTTATATGTCTGAAAATGCTACCATTAGCTATTTAAATAAACCCAAGAGACCAGGCTCAATAGTTAAGTCTTTTTGTCAGCTCTTTCTGTCATCAGCAATCTAAAATTTCTTTCAATGAAAAAATGGTTTACTTTGATATGACGTTTCTCTGAATAAAATAGAATGGTTGTGTGATCATAACTGAAAATAGTTTTAGACAGGATTATGGGATTCTCTCAAATTTTTGAAGACAAAATTAGCTACCTCAGTTCTGGTTCTCTGGGCGTGTCTCTACAAATAGTCATAGTACTTTTTCTGCCTTTTTTCCTTAACTTGTATATTAGCTTCAGATAGTGTTCTCACTTTGTACCTTTACTTGATTTCCTTTTTCCTCTGAGTATTATATCTCTAATGCAGAAAAGTATTTGAGGTGAGGTGAGCCAGCTTGCACAGAGGGATTGGCTCAAGTCCTTGTCACATTAATCAACCACACCTTCAAATCTGTTACTGCATACTGATTTATGGTTAGTATGAAAATGGGTTATGCACTGCTGAGATTTAAAGGAAGATATTTGCTCCATTACTAATCCAATTTTCCTAATAGTTAAAAAGCCAAAGCCTTAGGTGCCCTTGCACATTGCACCTTCTGATCTGGTGAGTTTTTTTCTTACAGAAGCCTGGGTAAATGACATTGTTCTGCTTGTCTAATAAGGTGTTGTGAGCAAAGCAGCCTTTATTTGGGTATTTTTTACTTAATTCATTGCCGGTTAACAGAACCTTTGGTCACTGATTTGAGTATTGGAGACAACTAAATAATCAAACACTTAGACAAACACTTTCTTCCATCTACTCCAAGCTGAAGGCAAGCTGAATGCCTGTCCTCCCTCCAGCCCCAGCTTGCCCTACTGTCACCATGCACGGTTGTAGGTGCACCCCAGCTCCTCCAGCAGGCAGCACAGCCGGGGTCATTTTCATTGCAATACCCATCTGACATTTCTTGCTTCTCACCTATCTCCTCCACTGTACTTCATTTGCTCATTTTCTCCTGCAGCCTTTTGCTTATTCATAGTTTTCCCCCGACACACAGGGCTTCTTCAGGATTTTCCTCAGTGGCAGTTGCTTGGGGTGCTGCTGCTCTGGCAGGACTCATCTGCGGCTGCTATCCCTGGGGGAGGCACATGCCTGCTGAAGTGAGATGTTCCTCACCCCAAGAGCTTGTTGGTGTCTGCTGCCCCTGTGGCTGCTGCCTCAGGCTTACAGACAGCTGAGCAGACGATCAGCATCCTGCTCAGGGGGTGTCTGTTTTGGGTGCTACAGGTTAGTCACAGTAGTTTGGGGGCTGGCTGGAAATGGCAGTGACCAGACCAGGGCGGTTCACATCCACTCCCACCTTTTGATACCAAAACTTGGAGAACCTGTAGTGAATGTATAGGAAAAATAACCTCCTGTAAAGTAGCAACAATTCCTTTAGGTCCTAAATTGCTAGACTAGATGACTTTAAGTGATGGACTGAAGGGCATTTATTGTGTTTTCATTCAAAATTCTAATAATTATTTTGTGGTAAATCTTGAGAATTATATATTGATAGAGACATTGTAGACTAGAAGCAAGATTTTCACTAATCTAAATTTATTTATTTATAAAAAGGTAAAGATAAGAATAAAAAAAAAAAACCAAAAAACAAAAAACCAACAAACAGAAAAAACCTATGCACTGAAAAAATAGCCTAGATATAACCATTGTTCAGATAAGAGCCTGAGGATTTCTTTTGTATAGGGAATAAAAAGTAAGGAATAGGTAATGAAGGAGCACTTAGAAACCAATATATGGGTAAAACTTAGCATTAATATATAAGACAGTCCACACAATCCTCCCTATTTCTTACTTGTATTTGCATGCATATTTTTATACACTACTTTTACATATATTAGCTCTGTTCAATAATTAGAGTAATTTCAGTGATTCTTCTTCTGGTATATCTTTAGAAAAACTCTTCCCAGTTCAACAAGTGAATACAAAAAGAAAGCTATTTTAGTATTCATTCAGAAAATAGTAGAAATTAAAGTTAAAACATTATATTTGGTTTTATAAACAAATTTTGAATACTATCATTTAGCTGTATTCACGGAACAAAAAGAACTTGCATAAGAAATGAAAAATGGGAGGATAATGTGAAGAAGAAAGAACAGTGAATTAGGAAGGAAGAAGATAAGGACATTTTTAAATACAAGCAAGGGGAGGAGAGACTAAAAAGAGGATCTCCTTTATATCTTTGTTAAGATTACATGAAAGAAAAATAGTTGAGTCGCTTAGCAATTTGGCAGAATTAAATGGAATTAAGCCTTTGTATTTGCTGGGCTCAGATGAGTGAGGAACTCTGGGATGCGATTGTTTTTCTAAAGAATTAAACAAAAAAGTGTGATTGAGAGGGTTTTTTTCATGTTTATTTTCTTGGAGGGTATCCTGAGTGCTGCTTAGGAGAAAAAGTTTTTTCAATATGCATTTGTTTAGGTTTATTTGTTGTTAAAAGGATGATAAAGTTCTAAAAGTAAATGGTTGTTAGGTTTCTCCCAACTTCTCCTTTCTTTTTTCTTTCTTTTTTTTTCTAATATTTGTGCATAAATTCTTTAAAAATATATACTCGTGTAAGTTTCTCTGTAACAGAATGTATATTACACATTTTAAACTTTTTTTTTTTTAATTTTAGTTTGATTCGCTGGTATGCCTAAAGCTTCTTCTTTTATTTTTTCTCCTGTCTACTAGCCTTCAAAAGTAATTTGTTTTATATCTGTGAGAGAACATCTTGCAGGAAATGACATAAAGCTCAGTCAGATGAACTTATCAAAAGAGATGAGGTGAGACTTGATCTGAAGTGTGTAGGGACTTCTTTGTGGTAAGATTTTCTGTAACAAAAGTCTTGTTAATTTAGTGACAAGAAACATCAGAAGAACAAATGGGCAAAATCTGCATGGGCAAATTAGAAATGAGATGTACATTTTTAACAGAATGAAAATCACTGCAAGAATTTGCCGAGGAGTTAGTAAAGTATCCATGTCTTCTTACTACATATTTTTAAATTAAGATTTTGGATCTGTTTATATGTTTTTTACCAGATCTAAGCACAGGCATTCTCATGTTTCTTTTGGAAGAACTTTATAATTTGCTTAAATTTGAATACAACATCAAAAATTCATTCTGACAACTGCTGGATTTTAGAATACCATTCAGAGAGGAGAAAATGAGCATTTTGCAAGTGGCTTAGGGGATGCAAACAGTTTTTTCCGTTGCTATTTTGTCAGTATCACAGGTATTCAGTCCAGAGCAGAGACAAATGGTTGTATCTAATATCAGCATCAGGTCCTTAACCTAAAATCCCATTTGAAAAGGAGTTTTCTGAGCATTACACTGTAATCATCATGTAAGTGGAGGTCTGAGTATGTTTGTAATCAAGCTTTCACATGGAAGTAAACATCATGTTATGCTAATTACTTTTGTTAGGTGTGTGCATCTGATGATGTAAACTTTTACTCAGTGTCTCTGCTTTTGTTCTTAATGTCTTTGTTGTAGAGTAGTAGAACTTGTCTTATATTTCCTTCAATTGTACATATTTATGAACCATATTGTGACATAAGGTATTTTTTCTTGATGTCATCCCATCTGATAAAGCCATGACCTCAGTGAGCAATTTTGTATGATAAGTGCCATGGTATTCCCTCTACTGTATGCAGGAATCAGAGGAAACCATTTTTTACAGTGGATAGTCTTTTTAATCACCTGTCCTTCTAGTCAGAAGGCTCTTTCTTGTCAAATGGGCATAAATCAAAATAAACGGATAGAAGAACATAGTCTTGCAAGGTGGAAGAGTCAAGTAACAAAAAGCGTTTGTATGGGTGCTCTTGATATGGAGGGGCATTAGTTCTATTTAGATAAAGATGCATCAGTTAGAAAGCTTTAATATATCTTTCTTACAAACGTTACATAAAAATGCATAAGTATTAATAATTTCTACCAATTTTGTAAAACCATCCTATAGTTTAAGAAGTTAATTACCAAATTTGTGATCAAATAAAGTGAATCAAACGCAGTCAGATACATGTTTCTATTTGAGTGTTTCTTTAGTGTGATGATTGACACAGCAAATAGCCTAAAAACTTCAAAGATAACTGGACATAACTGGACTTCTTAATTGCACCAAATTTGCTAAGCTTCATCAGAACTGATTTTTTTACTGTAGCAGTAGCATTGGTTGATGCTGTACACCAGTCTCTGAAGCTTGTGTTGAAGTACAGAAAGTAACCTAGTTTGTCATCTCCTTCTCATAATGAAAACCCAAAGTAAAGGCCTTTTATAAGCGTATTTTGTAATGGAAATTTTAGCAGCCTTTTGAATGAACAATTATGTCTTTGTTTCCATGGAGCTAGCATTAAAATAGCTCAACATCAGTGTGGTGGTATTAAGAATCTTATGTTAGGCTTCTTTGGGGAACTTGCCACTTGTCCTGGTCAAGGCTGTTTCAATTAAAGAAACTGTCAGCAAAATGTTAGCTCAAATTATCAAAAGTAAAATTCTGGAGGATATTTGTTTTATTCAAGCTTTATTTAGTAAATGTTTTCTGTGCTCCTCCTTTCCTTGAAGCCTTCCCATCAGCAAAAGGAAATGTTTCACTTTTGTGTATAAACACTGCAGTGGTAGCTTCACTCACAGTCTCTCACCCACAGGAGGTATGTGATGAAACCCAGGAGTTTGGGGAAGTGTATGCCTCTGTTTATTAAGAATTTTACTTGAACTCTTTGAAAAATTTGGATTTCACCTTGTGAAATTGGAGTGAGAGTGGGATGGTGGTGTGATGAGTTTATTTATCTATTTAAAGTTTGGGGTGATTAAACTGGGAGTTTTTTTAGCTCTCTATATGACTGTTTATGATGTCTCTAAGGGTAGAATTGTGGAATCATTTAGATTGGAAAAGACCTCTAAGGTTATTGAGTCCAAACATTAACCTAGCACTGCCAAGTTCGTGGACTAAACCATATCCTTCAGTTCCACACCTATAAGTCTTTTAAATACCTCTAAGGGTGGGGACTCAACCACATCCCTGAGCAGCCTGTTCCAATGCTCAATAACCTTTCTGTGAAGAATTTTTTCTAAAGAGTTTAGTGCTTCAAATCTCCTCATTTTTCAGGTGGTAGAGCCTGAAACTGAAATCCTGAACCTGATGATTATTTTAGGATTGGTTTTTAGTCATTGTTTTTCAGCATGAGGAGAGTAATTGCAAGTGACTAGTTGATACAGAAAGTGTTGTGTGTTTTCACGTGTGGGAGTCAGTTCAAGGGTTTGAAATATCTTCTGTTGTTTTGTGGTCCCTAATGACTATGGAAGTGTGTATTTCTCTCACGGGGCCTCTTGTTTGCTAAGGAAGAAGTTTCTTACTCTCCTCTCTTCCTACTCTGTTAAAACTTTTTCCCAGCACCAGCCCAGGGTTGCTGTATCTTTTCTTAAATGGAAAGAGAGCCCTTAACATAGACGTCACTGCTTATTGCCAGATTCTGATCTGTTTTTAGGAAAGTGTGAAGTTTGTATCACAGCAGGGAATATCAGAAGAAAACAAAAAAGAATTTGCTTTTTTTGTCCTCCTCCATTTTAACCACAGACTGGTAGCCCTAATGCATCATGTTAGAACATGTAATCAGATTATTAAACACGGTAGAAGTAAAAAAACCCATCGAAACAAAAGCAAAACAAAACTTCAGGAAATCTGAGAAAATAACAGATGGATCCCAGACATATTCTTTGTAGCTTGCAGAAAAAAAGCAATGCATGTTTAGTGTCAGATGTTTAACTAATTATTTCAAAGGACTTTAAAAAATGTTACAGAGTAGGTATCCTAACACTATGTAATGGCTGATTTTTTTCTGGCTGAGTCACTGTAGTCTATTTAATCTGACCAATCTGTAGTTCCTTTGTTTTCAGACAGTCTCGTACATACGGATTTGGGAGATACCTGGGGCTTCAGCAGCTGTGGCTCTTAAAATGCCTTTCTAAGATTCCTGTTCTGTAGGTGAATAAGGCAGATGTATGCTCTGAATACTTGCTAAAGCACCTGGTTGTCTGACCTTCATCCAGCCATCTTTTTTTTTTTTTCACTTGTTTGGTGCAGCCCTTGACTTTTCTCACTACCCAACTTTCAGCTCAAACCTTGGCTGTGTTCCTACCTTGCTCTTTGAATCAGGTTCATCCAACTAGTGACTAGTGACTTTAATTGTTCATTTGGACTGTGTTGCATTAAACTTCTATAGCTGAAGAAACTTTGTTTAGCAAATAGTGAGAAGACAATAGTTGCAACTGTCATGTATTTATCAAATATTTATTTATACCAGTAGTCAAAATCCTTAAGAATCAGATGGGTAAGCCTGTATAAGTCACAATTTTATCTGCCCATTAAACATCTTGAGGAGCCTGTGTGTACTTCCATAGCTTTCCTAGCATCTTTCCTGTATCTGAACTTGGCAATAGGCATCCCTTATGTATACCGTCTTCAGTTACTAAATGTCGACTATATTTCCATTTTCAATGTGATAAATTCTAGACATCTTCAGGAAATAAATATTTATGGAAAGAAAATAAATATTTGTAGGAAGAAATTGAGAAGCATGCTTAGTATCTGCAGTTAAGATGATTTCTGCATGTTATAAATGGCTATTTATTGAAGAGCTGAGAGGTTCATGTAGCTTATACAGCTAGTAGAACATTACAAAGATTTGTCAGTATGTTCAACTTTGAACGTGTACTTTCAGAATTTTCTCAGATTGGCTCTTGTGTTTCACAACCGTTTGGAAGACTGCTAATATCTGGACAGTACTTTTATAAAGACATCTTAATAGATTTACTTAGTAACTATGTGGAATATTCTGCTTTCTGTAATTTGAAGCTTCCTGAGCTGTTTTTGTTGATTTTTGCACTTTGAGAAGATGGAAATTACTTTACTTTTTAGTTTTTTCCAGATTTGCCAATTTCAAATTAAAGGGAAGGAAAAATACCCTCTGATGCTCTAGTGGCCTAAAGCTTGTGTGTGAAACTGTTAGCATCTGACTATAATGGCTTTTGTTATAAAATGTGATAGATAAGGCATTTGGTCCTTCATGTCTTTTGTCACTATTTCTTCATGTTTTCACATATTGTGAGTGCTAAGTCTAGTTTGGTTGTAACCACATACATCTTAAAATGCCTTTTCTAAAGACTATCATATTTTAATGATTTTCACAGCATGCAACTTTTAACCTTGGACATTTTCATATTTATTTTATTAAACATGATTACAAATTGATGTTTATCATCTTGTGATTCTGGTTGCTATTGATGTAACAGTAAATACTTTTGTGCTGCATGAAAGAATACATAGCATTTAAAATATGAAGCACATTCAAGTGCTCAGTCTCTGAAAAGACTTAAACAGCTTTTCCTAAGGTCCAGTCTGAGCTTTCCCTGATGCAGCTTCATTCTGTTTCCTCATGTCATATTGCTGGTCACCACAGAGAAAGATCCGCACTTCCCACTCTGCTGCCCGCCTTCAGGAAGGTGTATAATGCAACGAGGTCACCTCTTGGCAATGAGGTCACCCGTCAGCCTTCTGTCCCCCAAGCTGAACAAACCAGGTGACCTCAGCCACTTCTCATAAGTCTTTGCCCTCAAGATGTTTCACTGTCCTGGTTGCCCTCCACTGGACACACTCTAATATTTGGCATCCTTATATTGTGATGCCCAAAGCTGCGTTCTCAAGGTGAGGCCGCCCCAGTGCAGAGCAGA
Source organism: Rhagologus leucostigma (assembly GCA_013397725.1). Taxonomy (NCBI): domain Eukaryota; kingdom Metazoa; phylum Chordata; class Aves; order Passeriformes; genus Rhagologus; species Rhagologus leucostigma. The sequence continues at coordinate 903,361 of VZTD01002293.1, forward strand.
GTGGGACAATCCCCTCGCCTGAACAACTGGTGATGCTGTGCCAGATGCACCTGAGGATATAGCTGGCCCTTTTGACTGCCAGGGCACGCTGCTGACTTCAACTTGCCATCAACCAGGACCCCTGAATTCCTTTCTGCAGGGCTGTTCTCCAGCCGTTCGTCCCCCAGTTTGTGCATGTAACCAGGATTACACCCATCTCAGGTGGAGAATCCAGTACTTGCTCTTGTTAAATTTCATACACTTCTTCATTGCCCAGCTCTCTAGTCTATCCATATCTCTCTGTAAGGCCTCTCTACTCCTCTCAAGGGAGTCTATAACTCCTCCTAATTTAATATCATCAGCAAAGTTACTTAATGTACATTCAATTCCTTCATCAAGATCATTTATAAAAACATTGCAGAGCACTGGCCCTAATACTGAGCTGCAGAGAACCCCACTAGTGGCTGGCCACTAGCCTGATGTGACCTGATTTAATACAAACCTTTGAGCCCAACCTGTCAGCCAATTGCTCATCCAGCTTATTATGGACTTGTCTAGCCATACCCTGGACATTTAGTCCAGAAGGGCACTATAAGAGATCATATCAAAACTTTGCTGAAATAAAAAAAAGCCACATCTACTGACTTTGTTTGGTCAACTAGTTGGGTGACCTTGTCATAAAAGGAAATTAAGTTTGTAAAACAGAAACACATAATAATGAACTGCCATGTGATGAAGTATTAGAAAATGTACTAAGCATGAAACACCTGTACTGCAGCTGATGGCACACCATTTGAAATAGAAAATATTTATTCAGCTAATTCATACTAACAGTCTTCATGTGTCTATGTGCCTAGCTTTTATGGTTTAAGATAAAATTCAGGTTATTTATTTCAGGGAAAATAGGTTTTATGTCATTGATTAAATAACTTTATTAGTGGCTTTAATAAATAGTTTTTAATTTTAAAAGACAGATTATTAAATATATATGCTTATAGGCAACTGTAGTGTCTCATAAATATTATGACAATTGTTTTAAGAAGATGGGCATCATAAAATAATAAAAGAAAAAGTGAGAAAAAAAAATCAACTTTCTTGTAACATTTTGCAGGATTTTTAAAAATTCCATTCTACCAGTGATCTGAAGTAAGCTTCAAATATTACTTACGATATTTAATTATTTAATTATACATTAAATGCATGTAGTCAAAAAATGTAAATATTTTTATTATAGTGTTTTTATACTGCTATTAAGACTATCACTATTAAGTCTGAGCATGATAAATCCTTTTTATAAAATACATTTAGATGCATTTTTAAGAATGCTGTACATTTATTTTTCTGAAGAAATTGATGTAATTTGAAAATAATTAACAATGAAGTAATATCTAAAAGGACCTATATAATGTCTTTTGAAAATTGTGTTGTATATGTGATTTGGTCAGGAATCTGGCATTTCAAGAAATTAATCAGATGAGAGAGCTTTGTGGAAATTACTGTTTAGTCTTCTAAGATATTTTAAATGTCTTGAGCTGAGAGAGCAAGGGTTATGGGAATTTTTATAATAGGGTACTTTGCACCAAATTGGTTTGCTTTTGCATACTTGATATGTTGTCATGTATTGTTAAAGATAGTTTGGATAACTCTTTCGATTTTTTTTACCTGTGAGCATTAATGAAAGGGCATGCTGTCTTCTATTATGTTCCTCAGACTGTGATGCATTTTTATATGTAAACTTAGCCTTTTTTATATACCTTGTCTGTTAGTTTTTACATTTTTATTTTAATTGGAGTAACTCTGAAATCACTTCTTAGAAGTGCAATTAGTGTGACTTTTGTTGATTAACAGCACAGTACATTTGTTAGAATTCTCACTAAAATCAGAGCAGATGTTATTAACAAAACTGTTTCACGTGGTAATTGCACTTGAGTGTTTGTCAAGATGAAGTCTCCTTTAAATGTACTCGTGGCCTAAGTGAATAATTTTACTTAAGTGTATCCTCTGCCCACTGCGTGTCCATTTGTTTTGGTACAAGCCTAAAAAGTAGGAAAACCATGACTGTCTCTGCTCCTCTGTTCTATGAAGTGAGCAAGATGGGATCTAATAGTGTTCAATCCATGATACTGCAGTCTCACATCTTTAACCCGTTCCAAAACAAAACAGACAAGAAAATCACCACCCAGAAAAACTCCACCCAAGGCACTGTAATCTTAAATCAGCCTTTGAATTCTTTATAATCTTTATTGACTTTAAATTAAGTAAACAACCTCCTGTAGTGCCAGTATAGAGTAGTTGACATGGCCCTTAAACTAGAGTGAAAATGGGCAAGGAAGTATTTATCCCTCTCTCCCACCCCATCCATTCTCCCCATATTACACATGGGTGTCTGTGGTTGGACTGAGGGCTGGCACAGCCTCCTTCAGCATGTCCACTGCTACCAAAACCTCAGGGGCGAATTTGTGCGTGTGTCAAGATGCTCTTGAGTTGCGTTGCAGTAACTACTTAGCTTGGATTGACAATCAGGTTAGGAGGGAGGCTGGTAAAAAAGCATCTTTATGAATGAGGGAAAAATCAAATTTAAATTTCTCAGTGTCAATCAAACCTTCCGTATGTTAGCAAAACGTGGATTTGAGTCATTAGCAAAGGGAGGGGGAAGTGTTTAGGCTAGATCAAATTTGCATCAGTATTGTCACTGGTATTGAAAATAGTATTATTTACAGTACTAGAGATTACTTTTCAACACGAAAGAGGCATTTGGAAGTTGTGTGACAGTACCTGAATGGATGATTCTTTCTACATAGAACTCCATAGGAGAAGTGTTCAGAAGTGAACCCTCAACTCTCTGGGACTGAGGAGGAAGTGACATATGCTGCTTAAGGTTAAGTTAAGGTTAAATTTGACACCAGAAGTTTCACTGGCACTTCTTGAAGGACAAATTGATACAGATTCAGGTGGTTTTAAGTGATAAATGTTTTTGATACTGCCATACTTGATTTGCAAACGGTGTGGTTCTGAGTAGGTGTAATAACCTTGTTACAAAAAAGTTAGAGCATGCTCTGTTTTTCTTTGGGAGTGATGCCCACTTTATGATTGAGCTATTAATTTTCTTCTGGTTGTTAAGAGCAGTCACGGTTTGGTTTTGCAACTTTTCATGTGCTTTAATTGTGTTTAGCTAGTTATGACTAGATACATTTTTTTGTGCATTTTCCTGCTACCTAGACAAATGAGAAATGTACAGCAAATACAGAAATGAAGAGTAATTGGTAAATTACTTAGACCTTTAGAATCAGAACAAAACCATCTTTTGTTTAAAAGATACAAAAAGTAGAAGAACTTAATCTGGCTACTGGTGTTCGAAGTCCTGGTAGTGCTGTGGTTGGAAAAAGGTGGATTTTTTCCTCCTTCATGTATTTCTGTAACTTCTGTTATGAAGAGGATTTAAATGTGACATTTTTTGAGGAGGTAAACCCCAACTATATCTTAAATGGAAATGTCCCAAGAAGAACTAAGGGAATAATTAGTTGTTTTGTTAACTGAAACAACTGAGTGAAGCAGTTTATCTGGAGAACACAATTACAGTTATTGCCTGTATTCAGTAAGCTAAAAATATAATTAGATTTGCCATGTAATAAAAGTTGGGAGGAATACTAGAAGGAGAAGTGCTTGAACTTTTGATCAAGATTTTGCAGTCATTTTACTGACTATGTTCTTGCAAAGTTGTTCTCATCTGTTTACACATGGGATGAATTGGCATACTGCTTCTGATTATTATCTATTTGATTAAAGAGCACTGGAATAAATTTTCTATTTTGCTAGTTCATAATTGTTTCTGAAGACCTCACTTAGGAAACAGCTTTTATGGATTATGATTATTTAAATAGCTGTGTTTTTCCCATTTATATAACTGTTCCATTTCCTCTGAAGTTACATTTTCACCTAAATTAAGTACTTATTCTGTTTTACACCAGACAAAAGGGGAAAACCACACTCTCCTTGTTGATCGTAATAAAGTAAGACATAGGCCTGTGGATATATTTGTAGACATTTTAATGTAGATTAAAATATAATGTATATACTATACTTTATTAATTAGTTATAAATAATATAAATTAATGTTAAATATTCAAAATAAAATAATGCATTTCATAAGGTAAAAATACAGAATAGCAAACTAATACTTTTATATTGCCTTTCTCAAAGTATCTTTGTTGCTCTTTAACATTCACGTATGCATATTTCAGTTTGGAGTGTTTAAAATGAGATCTGAAAAGTCCTTTTGATCTATTCTGCTGGATTTATGGCATTAGATATTTTTAAAGGCTGAACTGTAACTATAGTTCCTTTTTATGTCTTTTCCTGCTTTCTAAATTATATAAGAAGTTGAAAGTAACTGAATCCAGCCGTTTGAGAAGACCTTGTTTAGAAGTTCTTTTATTTACTGCTTAGTATTTTATACTTTTCTCCCCCAAAAAAATGTGTTTAAGTTCTTTTGAGATGATGCAAAACCAGTCAAATATCAAGTTTGACTGGTGTCTCATGCGAATGACTTCTAATTTGGTTTAATTTTTTTTCTTACTTTCTCATTTAAGTGTGACTATAATGCTGGGGTTTTTTGGGGGGTTTTTTTTGCATTTTTTAATAAGGTAGGTGTATTAAATCCTTTGTGTTCTAATTTCTTTTCTAAAATATGATTGAAGAATATGTTCGGCGTTGCCAAACATAATTACTTCAAATGACAACTGAATATTTTAGAACCAAAGTCTTTGTTAATAAAACATGGCTACATAGAAGGACTGTGATTGAGAATGTTTTCTAATACTGTTAAAACCCTCTTTTATTACAGACTTCTCCTTCTATTTTTTGTTAATTCTTCTTACTAATAAGTTGATAATTTGCTTCTGATGATTAGAGGAAAATCTTATTTATGTACTGAGAAAAAAATTACCATAAAATTTTTTGTACTTTGGCAATTTTTGAGGATTTTTAACCAAGCAGAGTACAAATTTCTCTTTTAATGTAATTAAGAAGAGTTGAATTTCCTCTACTATGTAAGATCTACCCCTGTAATTATTGACACTTCATCTGTAGTTGTCTTGTAATCAAATCAAATGATATGTGATTTTGGTTTTACTCAGTTACACGATGCCTTGAAAAGAATGCTTAGTACAGATGGAGCTCTGTAATTAGATTTGCAGATGAAGTGTTTGAAACTCAGACCACTGTGATATTGTTTTCAAAATTTGACACTGAGTCTTTGAGAGAAGATAAAAGTGTATCCTTAAGTGTTCCCTCCAAGCTTCATTAGTTGAGTGAATGATGAATAGGAATAGTATCAAAAGATGGAAGAAATGTTAAGGAGTGATGGAGTATTTTGCTGAGAAAATATTGTTGCCTCTTCACCATATTTTTTGTAAGCACTTGTCTTGGTTGACTTTTTTTTTCAGTGAACCAGCTAAGAGATAATGTACTGATGAGAGGAAGGAGAGAGTTTATTATCCTAATTCTTTATTAGTAGAACTATCCTTTCATTTGAAATTTGGTTTAGCAATTATGTATAAATGTAGCTTATGATGGGAATCATGAATGGGAAGGGTTTTGTGTTGTTTACAGAGAAGTATGGTGCTTATGTTACTACATTTATGTTGTGTACGTTATAAGAAGGTTTTTCAGAAGTCTATTTTCTCCTTATCTCATAGGGAGTAACAGAAGTTCTAACTTCATATCTGCTACCCTATATTAACTGTGCACTCTCACAAACATTATTATAAATGGCCTCACAGTGATGTTAGCTTTGTGGAAACTGTTTTGGTTCTTAGTAGCAGTCAGGAAAGCCAATTAAATATAAGGAAGCATTAATAAGGAAAAATGAGCAATACAGGAGTAATTTTTATGAAACTCTGTAAACTAATAATATGTCTGTATTTTGAATGTTGTATGAAGTTCTGGTGATTTCCAGTCTCAAAAGAATATATTAGGACTAGCAAAAAATATGAAGGATAAGAAGTGTGATTAAATATAGATTTCAGATGAGGAGTGATTTAACAAAGTATGATTGTTCAGCTTGGAAAAGAGATGACCAAGTGTATTTGAAATGTAAGTGAATAAAGGGAAGAATGTGATAGAAAACACCTGATTTCTGCTTTTCAAAATGCAAGTAGCAGAGGGCTGAAATTAAATAATCCTGTGACAGGTGTATAGCAAGATATTTTTACACAAATCATGAGGAAAATGTGGGACTCCTTACTATGGGCTGTGAAGGCTCCAAAAAGTTGAGAGTTCAGAAAATAATCAGAGAAATTATTGAAGAAAATCTATTGGCTTATTGAAACAAAGATGTTATTTCTGGAGCAAGAGATTCCTGTGTCACAAGTAATGGGAGGTTGGGATGCTGTAATGGAGAAAATTCAGTATATGCCCAGGCTATACCCTTACACTTTTTGTAGATACTTGACTGTGTCACTGAGTTTCAAATGCTGAAATACTTTGTGTAATGGAGATCCAACAAGCTTCTTACATAAGGGAAACTGACCACTAATAAATTGTTTCTTACAGTTATTTATCTGCCTTTCAGTTTCCTCCTCTAAAATAGTCCTTTGTGATTAGATTTGCATCTCCTGTATTACTGTATAATTCTGGCCTTTGTTCTCAGCTGTGTTATCATCTATAAGTTAAAGAACAGATTTTATTGGATGAAGAACTGCATAATAAATTAAGAAGAAGCTTGGGGAAAGGCAATTAGGATGCACTTAAAGGTTTGTAAAACAGTTCATTATGGTCTGTGTGGTGCCTCCTTTAGCAGTTGAGGTTTTGGATTTTTTCATGGCACAAAAAAAATCTTAAATCATTAATGACAGCTAAAACCCTGTGGGAGTCCAGTCACAAACTAGAACAATTTTCTTACGCTATTTGAGAGTTATTTAGAGAAGCAAAGGGGACAAATATTGACAAATCTGGTTAAAAAATCCTAGCTTTACAAAACTTGGTATCAGAAATTGCCCTTATAACCAAGGGGAGCCTCTTCTTGTAAGGACTTGAAAAGAATAAATTGGATTAGAAAAGTTTAAAGAGTTTTTAAAGCACAATTCCTGTCCTTTATCTTGTGCACTTTTGAGGACAAGAAAAATATAACAAATAGTATAACTTGTCTTGATTTTCTTGAAGAAACACAGAACCTTATAGAATGTATGGACTGTCTTTGCTTGAAAATTTACAAGCTATCAAAACTGAAAAGCAACAGGAGTTATATAGCCATTGTTAAGGAGTCTGGCTATTGATTTTTCCAACCCTGACACTTTAAATTCATGTATATGTATTCTGCACTTTTTCACCTACTAGGCAACATTATGCTTTTGCAAATTATGGTATTTCTTAAGAAATTATTTGGTTTGGTAAAAACTAATTAGATTTAGAAGGGTTTTGCTAGCTATAAATTAAAATTTATATGGCAAAATACACTTATCAAGGGAACAAAATAAGTTTTGAGGTAAAACCATGCTGGTTTTATACATTTGATTGTGCTTATTTATAAAATGTAGTTAATGGGCATTTCAGTCTTAATAAGAATTAGATAGATTCTACAGGAAGCCTTTGCTTAAGCTCCATTGGTAAGTTTTAACTCTGTAATAAACATTGTTTTGTTAGTATTTCCTGCAATCTGTATATCTTTTTAACAGGGAAAATTCTGCTTGGCACTTCCTCATTTACTGTTGGCTTTTACCTAGTTATGTCACATGAAGAGAATTAAAGGGAACTATATCACATGTCCAATATTAGTTCTATAGTCACTAAAGAGTCACTAAAGAGTCACTGCTCAGAAATGAGTGAGGGCTTTTCACTGTGCCAAACACTGAGTTGTTTTCTCCCATATTAACTTCTTGGGGAAGAGGACTGCATAGTAAGTAGTTAATTAAAAATGAAATATTGGTGAAAATGAGCATGTTGAAATTGAATGTAGAGCTTCTCTAGTTGGTGATGAACACTGCTACTGGAAAGTCTCAAAATGCTGATACCAACCAAAAATGTTACTACATATCTCAAAATTATTGATGTAAGCAAGCAGCAGGATGTTGAGAACTAAGGGCACTGTTCTTCCCATTAAGCTCCTGCTTTTCAGCAAAATGAAGTTGAGAGTAAGACCAGTTCTGTGCACATCTCCCTTCAGTGTTTGAGATTGCTTATACCTGTGTGCCGGTTTGGCCAAAATCTGGTAATATAGCCCCTGAGAGAAAACCAGGTTGCAACCACCCTTCCCCCCCACAGGGTTCGGGAAAAAAAGAAATTTTTCCTCGAAGGAAAGTGAAAGAGATAAAAACTATTTATTTTAACAAACACACAGGAAAAGGATAATGATGCTAAATAATGAATTAAAACCCCTGCTATAGAGAGAAACCTGGGAAGATTTCAGAGTCCTTCTGTAGGTGTGGTCTCTCTCCTCCTCGGAGCTGGTCGGTGAGGGCGTGGGCCCACCCCCGGGCCTCGGGGAGAAAATTCTCCTGATGTGTTCTGATGTTGTTGAAACAGTTCAGAAGAGAAGAAGGGAAAAAAAAAAAACCAAAGTCCCAGGAAACAAAATTCATCTCTCCGTCTCCTGCCAAGAGGGAAAAAAAAACCAGCTGGCGGAAGAAAAAGCAAGCAGGGTGCTCCCTTCGTGCCTTCCGCAGTCAGAAAAACACTGAGGAGTATATCTCTGTGTCCTTGAGAAGCTGCTTTGGAAAGTTCATCTGGGTTTTTTTTTTTTTCAAGCTCAGTTTAAAGGCACAGAAAAGGCACAATATTACTTTTTGGGCATAGAGCATGATAGGGGATACACGAGTCACCCCAAGACAATCTGGCACTGTGGTTTGCTTGGGCTATCAATCTGTCATTAATCATTAATGTACACCTATAGGTATCAGCTGGAAAATGGCACTGTCATTAACTAAGTTCACTGGAATTGTTTTGGTTTTAAATATTGCATAGCCATGATTTATAGTTTCTGGGCTTTTAAGAGTTGTACAGTGTTTTGTGACAAGAGGTAAATGAAACATTTCAAGATGAAAGCAGTGACAGGCCCTAAAGAAAACCAAAACTTAAGAGAGAGATGGACAACAGAACGGGATAGTTTAAAAATGAATTATTTAATTTTAGAAATTAAAGTAGGTAATAGATAGCTTAATCTTAATAGAGAAATATAAGTAATTCCTTTTTTTACCGAACAACAGTGCAGTGGTATAAAAAAAAGCAAGCTGGGTTTATGGCAAGTGGTATTTAGCAAGGTAAGTGGCACATAAGAGAGCTCCTGAATAGTGAGGAAAAACAGGTAATGCCCTCAGAGAGCAACCACTTTGTCTTCCTGTTTGTACCTCATGGGAAAGAAGGGGACAATAAGAGAGCCTGCAGACTACTCGTTTTGGGTTTACAGACTAAGGGTCCATGTATGATGGCTGCTTAGAAGAAGATAGTGGGCCAGTACATGGGGCTAGTGGCCTTTGTCCTGATGGTATGTCACTATTTTTGTGATCTTAGCCGAAGTGTGTAGGTACCACACACACCATAATCCTCACGATCAACATCCTTTGTCATGTTTTTCTTCTTGAATTGTTATGTGTCCTTGTTGTACCTGGGAACAATCCCACAGACTATTCTGAAATAAGCCCCATCAATTTCCAAGACTAAAATTCCATTAACTGTATTGTTGCAATTTATTCTAGTCACAGAATGCATCTGTGAGTTAACATACAGAATAGAAATTGCTTTGACAAGTATGTTTGAATAATAACAAATGAATAAAATAAACAAAAAAACAAAATTAAAAAAACCCACCAATTGTTCTGAGTTACTGGCAACTTCTGTTGACTAAAATTGTCTATTAGTATTTATTGCAAATACGTTCTGTTTGCTCCTGTATGTGGAGTTTGGAAAACAGGTGTGTGTCCATTGAGGGATTTTTCAGTTGTTTTCTTTTGAAAACAGATATTGCTGTTTGCACAAATATGCTGTGTGACATTGTTTGCTGTGCAATACAAATTAGATTTAAATCAATGTGTAATTGTTGAAAATTTAATGTTTCTTAGAGTTTCAATTTTTTGGTGATGCTCTCTGATAACTGTTAAACCTCTGCAAGGTTTGCTTTACAGAGATAAAATATCATTCAAATTACATAAAAAAGAAAAAACCCAAAAAAACTCCTTATAGTTTGTGACTCTTTAAAAATAACTAAGGGATGCTGCTGACCTGTTAGATTTGGCTGTGCAAGTTTCAGCAGTACAAGTGTGTAGTCTTATTAGTAGAAGAGGCTACGAAAGTAGCTGCAAAAAACATTTATTTTTTCAGAGTACATTTCATTTTTAACTTTGGTAACTCTCAGTTATTTCAATTTCTTTTGCTTCTTTTCTGGCTTGGAAACAAAGAGGATACTTTAAAGCAAAAACAACAACAACAAAAAAGCACAATTCCGAAACACCACCAAGTAACTACTTCTTTTAAAATATATCTGGTTATTGAAACTCGGAAATTAGAAGCATGAGCTTATACTGTACTTGCATCTGTACCTTGATCTTAAAGTTATTTTTGGAAGCGAGAGAAGACAAGCAAGAATGGGCTATGAAGTATTAAAAGCAAAATGAACCAGTAATATCTATTAGTAATACTATTTTTCATGCTCTTAAGCTGTGCTCATTTATCAACTCCTATATAGTCCATAAAAATCAATTTTGAAATTTTGCTTTCAGACACGTGACAAACCTAAACCATGTGGTAAAACCTGCTTGGTTTTATTTATTAAAATAAATTTTCAGTAACTGTTCCCTTTTTTGAGGTAAGAAAGTCCCTTATCTAACTGGCTGATCTCTTTTGTGATTAAGTCAAGATCAGAAGTAATTTATAGGAGAAACTGAACTAGATAAACTGAAAACAAATTAGTTCCAAGTTTGAGAATGGTTTTAATTTTACTTCACTGAAAATAAACCTGCAAGTTTTGTTTCTTAGTCTTTAATTCTTCAGGTCCAACATCTTGAATTAAAAGCTCATATTCTCCTCTGGCCAAAAATGATTTGGCGGAGATGGAAGTAAAAAATAGGAAGAGTGTCTCCTTCTAGTGACACAGGAACAATAGACCAGGAGGAGGACTTCTGGGTTTGTGTTTTGGGTTAGGTACTTTTATGTAAAGTTCTTTTATTAGTCTTCATTTCTGTTAGAAGTGATTGGATTACTTTACAAATTCTTGTAAGTGGGTAAGATTTGTTGTGTGTCACACTTTAAAAATCTCTTTTTAGCATCCCTCTAAGGCAGGACTTTTTATTTCAAGGAATCTGAGTCTTGTGCTAAAGAAGCTTTTATGAAGGCAGGTATTTGAACTTTATCAGACTAATTCCTATCCTACCCCAAAATAGTGTTTTTTACAGTTAGGTAAAGAACAGCTTAAGAAATTTGTGCCAAATAGCCCATTTTGGTAGTTTTTTTTTGTTTGGTTTGTGGTTTGGGGTGTTTTTTTCTTTTTTCTCTTTAAGCCTCCATAATACTTAGAAAAAGTCTGACATTGTTAAGTATGTATTTAAGAGAGCAGAGGAGAGAAGGAGTTGTAATTTTCTCCTAGCAAACTATTAAGTCAAACTATTAGCTCTAGGTTATACAGCCTTGTGGTCTGTCCAAGTATAATTGATACTTGTCTCAGTAAATCATATGTATGTGCAGTTGATCTACCACTGGAGTTGATCTGCCTGCAGGAGTATCCTCCTCCCTCAAAGGAAAATGGAAGAAAATAAAAGTAAATCACTGAGATATTTTTAAGCTTGTGTAATAACAAGCTCATTCTTGAAAGTACTAGATGCTGACCATGTTACTTCATTTGTGTTGTCTCAGTGAATATGAAAACCATTTGAATTCATTTCTCAGATTACTTTAAAATTGTCAATAGACTTACTAGGTAGCATTCCCTTAATGACAAACTGTGAGTATGTGCAATATACTATCCAGAATAAAAATGTTTTTGAAGTTAAAATGAAGGAAGGCTCTTTTAAAAGGAATATGTTAATGTGCAGAATTAGATCCTGTTGTAATGATTCACATGAGAATCAGTCTTTTTAGTGCTGTCATTTGGTTATAAACCATACTGTGAGCACATTGGTTAAGATTTATCTGACATAACTTTAGATATGCCTGTCTGAACTCATTGTCCTTTTATAGTCAGTAAAAAGTACTACATTCCCTGAAAAAGATTTATTTCATTCTGATGTTGCATCTAAAACCACTGAGATGAACCACTTCCCTGAAGCATCTTTCACTTTCCAATGATGGTAAAGAGAATTGTGAAAATTAGCCCAGATACACATAGCTGTAATTCAAATCTCTAAGGACTACCATTCACCAATTTAAATTTACCATTTAAAAATAAATAAAGAATGTGTACCAGTTATGAAACATACCTTCTTAAGTTTTTTTCAGCTGTGATTTCTCTTTAGTTCTATTGATATATTTAGGTTAACAAGTGCATATGATCAGCACACATTTCTGTCACTGAACAGTTTAATTTATTCCATTTAGCATTCTAAATGCTTTTGCCTAAAGAAATCTTCTTTTATGCAGTTGAAGAAGAATCTTCGTAAAAATCTGAATTAATTGTTTAGAAATTTACTGGTTTAGTTAATGACCAGAAAATAGTAACTTGTTTTTTTCCTGCCTGGGTCCCCTACTGCTTTTCTCTGACAACTGTGTTTTAATGCTTATACTGTTGCCCTGTCTTTGTAAAAGAAACAGTAGCAGTCTGATTTCACGTATTTTGAATTCTCACTGGTGATTATGAAATCAGTTCAGTGTTGTTTTGTAGAAAAATGTTCCAGTTTTGACAAGAATTATTCTTCAATGTTATATGATGGCTTTAGTTATCAAGAGTTAAATGTTTACTAATTTTCCTCTTCAAAACAAGTAATTGATTTGGGATTGTAAGAGATTTTCAATCCTATTCTAGTAGGTTTTTCTCAGCTCCTTTCCTGTGGAAATGTGTGTCAAATGCTAAGTCAACTGCTTTGCAATGCCTGAAAAGGTAGAAGAGCATCAGGGAGAGGAAGAAAAATAATAACTTTGTTTCCAAACTGTTTACCTCCTATATAGCTACAAGGAAAGGCTTTTTTAATCTGGTTGTATATGTATATATGTGAACCTAAAGTGCTTCAGTCCAAAACAGATGAGGATTGCTGTCATGTTCACTGTGATATGCCCTCATTTATTTTTGCCTTTAGAAAAAGCAGAGCAAATGTGATAGTAGTTAATTAGGAGAGAGAATGTAGGAGTGACTTGGTGCCGATTAGGCCTTGGTGTGATTAGGACTGTAATAATTATACTGTTATGATACTTGAGTTTTTCAGTGGCACTGTCTGTCTAGTACTGGAATTCATATTCTTGATTTTTTGTTTAAATAAATGCAAATAGGACTCAAATTTGAAGGAAGCTAGAAAATGCTTCTTTGACAGCAGTTAATCTCTCTGCAAATTTAGATATTTAAATGCTTGAAGACTTTGGTTTATATAGTTCTAACATACTTTCTTTAATCATTGCTGTCTACAGCTTCCTGAGGAAAGAAAGTGGAGAAGGAAGTTTTGAGCTCTTCTCCGTGGTATCCAGTGCCAGGATGCATGGGAATTGTTCAAAGCTGCATCAAGGGGAATTTAAATTGGATGTTAGGAAGCATTTCTTTGTGAATAAGGTGGTCAAACACTGGAACGAGCTTTCTTAAAAGGTGTTTGATGCCCCAAGCCTGTTACTGTTTAAGAGGCATTTGGATAATGATGTTGTCAACATGCTTGGACTTTCAGACAGTCCCGGAGTGGTCAGGCACTTGGACCAGGTGATTCTTCTAGGTCCCTTCCAACTGAAATATTCTATTCTCTGTTAATTTCAATCCGTTCTTCCAAACTTGATTTAAAGAATCTGATACTAAAAAATTCCAGTTTTCGAAAGTCAACAATTTAATTCTAAATGTTCAGCAGCACGCATTTTATTGCGTTTCAAGAGCTGGTATGAATCTACTATCTGAGATATGTAGACAACTTCTCATGTTTGGGGCAGTATTTCTTCTCTGTTCAGGATCAAAAGGGCATAAAAGGCCTGCCTAAGTTCTGCAGAGATGTGGCAACTTAGGAAGAAACACCTGTATTGCATAGCATGATGAATGGTAGAAACTTACTGAGGAATGGTCACAATATTGACAAAAATGGAGATTCCGAGTAGAGCAGCTGCTTTTGAGAATGGTGGTGTAGATTAAGGTAGGTTCTTGGAGCAATTTGCAAGGAGTGTCAACCTGTTGTTATAAACAATCTCAGCGTGGGGAGTATAGTCTAACTTGCTTATTACTGGCAATTCAGTACCACTTTGGAAGGAATTATTTGTTCACCACAGTCAAAAACTTGGAACCATGATCTGAACGTTAGGTTGGCGCTTCATTTCTTACAACTGTGCTGTGAAAGATGCAAAATGTGACAAAGTACAAGCAATACTTCAAGATACTTAATCACAGTGAAAGCATGGTCTTCACTGAATGTTAAATATTCCCTTGAAGAATGCAAAGACTTGGTGTTTGACATAAAAAAAGATTGTATTTGAGATGTATGATATAAGAGCACTGATTTATGGTATGGTATACTGGCTTCTGTAAGGATTTCTATCAAAATGTTCATGTTGTACTCCAGCTAAAATTTGTCTTATTACAGAAGTCTTCCACAGGCTATATTAAAATTAAGTTGCTTTATGGAAGTATGATTTAACTTTTTGGTATGTGGTGTTACATCCACAGTTTTACCCAATTTAGAAAGTTGCAAATTCATTATGAATATTTAGTTGCTTATTTGCAGTTTTTAATATGGCATAATTCTTTGAAGCAGCACCCTCAGGGGCTCCAAGATCTCTTTTCTGGATGATAATATCAGGCTTTGGAGCCTGTCGTCTTGTACACATGAGGAAAACTATGATAATGTGGTATTACTTTGCATTTACTAATTTTGAATTTTTAGGCATTGTTGCCTGGACAGTTGATATCTGAAAAATCTTTGCAGCTCTCAGTAGCTGGTGTTTTTTAACTGCATTTAATGATTTCCGGCTCTTCGGCAAAGTTTATCCTTTCATTAGTGTCAGCATGTTAACAGCTCATTGTCACTGTGGTTCTCCACCAGTTACCTCCCCCTGTTGTGGGAACTAGTTAGTCCTCTTTACCTACTGTCTTCCTCAGGAAGTCCGGGTGCAGAAATGTTGTTAGAGGATACTTTTTTTGTAGTGAATGATCTTCTTTTATCGGCTGAATTCCATTTGATTGTGCACATTGTAAAGCAGAGGTGCCTGCTTTATTGCTTGAACACAAATTAACCATGTTCATTTATTTCTATATACTTACTTCACTTTTGTTTAGCTTTTCCTTGTCATCTTAGACTTCTTTTATCATGACTATTAATATTTTTAATTCATGATGAATTTAGGATGACTACTTTAAAGAAGTCACTTCCCCCTGCCTTCCTAAATTTTTGCTATCATTGTCAATTAGTTCATTAATTTGTTTCCTTTATTAAGGAAGTTGATTTTAATGATAATTATATGTTAATTTTTGCTGTCTGAAATAAACTGAAGTTAAGGGCAAATAGGAACATTTTAATGTTTTCTTTGGTGAAATAAGCAGTCAACCTGATGGGCTATACATTTCTTGTTGCGAACTGTACAAGTAAAATAATTGTAGCACCTCCTGGATAGTCTGTAGCCCAGTAGAAGATTCTCCATAAAACCGATTTTATTAGCGTTCAGTGTATTTTTTGATGCAGATTTTCTGAGATGTTTTATAGAGTGAGACATCTTGGTTTTACTAATATAGAAATATCCTGTCACTTCAGACTGACACAGGAGCTTCATTTCAGTCTCTTGAATGTTACATATTAGTATATTGATTTACATTAGAAAACAAATACAATTTGACTTATTTTAGTCTTTAATGAGTTATTTCCATCTGTTTTACTCATTCTATATTAATTTATTAATTTAAATTAACTAGAATTTTACAATGAATAGTGTTTGAGGAAAGGGGATCAATCTGTATTGCACCTCTTCATTCCGACTGAGGCGTTACTGGATTTTTCCTTGTTTTTAAGTCCATCTTATCAAAACCAAATGATGGGATTCATGTCACCTGAATTAGGTAGTATATCTAGTCTGAAGGTAGTATATCTAAATACTATCACAGAATTTTTGAGGTTGGAACAGAAGTCTGGAAGTTCTCTGATCCAACCCCCCTGCAAAAGCCAGGCCAACTAGGGCTGGCTGTCCAGATCTGTGACCACATGGCTTTTAAATGTATCCAGTGATGAAGACTCCACAGATACAATTTTTCATCCTAGACATCCTCCACTAAAGGAAATGGAAGAAAGTAGATACTTCCAGGAGGTGTTTAATTTCCTCTTGGGATAAGCATCTAAGACGCTTCAATTGAATGACTTCTGCAAGTGGCTGTTTTACTTCTGTGTGTTTTTAACATAATCTCAGAGAGGCTTATCCTGGTGAAGAGATATCTGAGAACACAACAACCCAGATTGCTGATGAAGTATGCACAAGTTGCTGCTGTTTTCAGGGACAGAAACTCCACTTGGGTTTCTTGAAAAGAGAGTAAAACTCTATAAAACTATTTCATGATTCTAAAGAACGAACATAGAAATACTGTGCTTCTAATCTTGAAATTTTTTTTGCCTTCCTTTGGTACACATTATGTGTTTACCAAATATGCAAATATATGATATGCAGTCACAAGTTTTAAATTAAAATACTAATTATAATTAGGATAATAGTTTTATTTGAATGTAATTAAATGTCTCAGGAGAACTAAGGAGGTAGTCAGTTTATAGATTTAGCATATTAGAAGCTTTTATGTTACAAAATTATAAATTGGTTATTAGCAATTAATTGATAGAGGAAAAAGTAATTTGAAAGTGAATGAAAAGTATGAATTAGGGTGGAAGCCAAAGATTGTCCTTGCTTACTTGTATTAATTGTCTGAAGATTGGGTATGAAAGAAGTCTTTGAATATTTGGCTAGGTTTATCCATCGAAAAAAGGTTTGCACAGTATTTCAACTTGCTTATTTTTTAGAGTTTTAATTTGAAGGCAATACCAACTGCTTTTAAATAGGCCACGGAATTGTCTTCTATTAAAAATGACTGTTGAAATTATGCAATTATAAGAGATAATTCTTTGAATATCTTTAAAACATATTATTGAAATTTTAATTATATAACTCCGTGAAACAAATAGAACAGAAAGTCTTACAATTATTTTAATATTAATTTATTCCATTATTTTGCGTAATATATTTACAGTCTCTGAAATTGCTGTTACTGACAGGCTGAGAGAGTTGGGTTTGTTCAGCCTGAAGACTCCAGGGAGGCCTTATAGCACCTTCCAGTACCTAAAAGGGACCTAAAATAGAGCTGGACAGGGAGTTTTTACAAGGACATGTACGGATAAGTTGCAGGAGGGAAGGCAGTAAACTGAAGGAGGGAAGGTCTAGATTAGATATTAGGAAGAAATTCTTTACTGTGAGAGTGGAGAAGCACTGGAACAGGTTGCCCAGAGAGATTGACCAAGGCTGGATGGCACTCTGAGTAACCTGGTCAAGTGGAAAGTTCCTGTCCATGGCAGTGGTGTTGGAAGTAGATGATCTTTAACATCCCTTCCAACCCAAGCCATTCTGTGATTCCATGACTCTATGAAATTTCACATTGGTGCTTTCAAAATTCTTTAAAGTTACTGGCATAAAGTAGGATGCATGAGAGTCAGGCTGTGTTTCCTTCGGAATTGAAGGATGTTTATACTGTAAAAAGGGGATTGTTTTTTTAAACTGAATTTCATATTCCATTCAGTAGGTTGTCTTGAGTTCAGCTTTTTTAAGTTACACAAATGACTGATCGAAATTGTTGAATTCTATTCCTGGAGATGTATTTGGTCTTGACTGTACCCTCTTTTGCTGGTTTGCTTTTCCCTCCCTCTGATTTCATGCCTGGTAGTTATGCTATTTAACTGGAGCTCAGGACTTTGGATAGTGTTTTGCCAGTACCAGGATAGACAGGAGTCAGCTGTCATTTCATCAGTACTGCTGTAAGCTCACTTCTCATCTGAGTGCTTGTTCCTCTCTTGGTGCAGTCTCTCCCTTGCACCAGCAATAGGTTTCCTTGACCACACAATGAGCTGATCTGTGGTGTAGTAATATAAGTTTTCTATGTCTGTTTTGGTCCAGAGCAGATCACTGGTTATTTTTCTGGGCATGGCTGCATGACTGTTTGGGCGGGACAATGGAAAAGGCAGTAAGGTCTTCCAAACACATAACTAAGGGCAAATGTTGCCTTATATCAGGAGAAAAAGCTAAGTTAGTTTTAGTGTCTTTTTGAGTAGGCAAATTTCAGAGAATGGTGGAAAAGCCTCAATTGCTTCTTAAGCTTTTCAGGTTCTGCATTATCTCTGTCTGGACCAGGCTACCATTTAAATTACTTCATAGGAAGGAATACTTCAAATATATTTTGATTTTATTTTATTGAGATGCTGTATTCTGCACTGCAACAAAACTGAAGGTAGTGTTTTATGATATTAGTGTGTATATTTTTTACAAGCTTTGTTTTGCATAGCATGATTGTTAATTTGCTCTTACAGAGCATAGCTGTGAGTTTCTCTTATCAAAATTACCTCTCTAATCATGTAAAACATATTCTGTATTGGTCACAATGAAGGTATGAGAGTCACTAAAGTGTGGATTTCACATTGTAATGCTGTTCTTGTTTTCTTTTTTAGCTGGTTGGTGGTGAATTTGATCTAGAGATGAACTTTATAATCCAGGATGCAGAGAGCATTACATGCATGTCAGAGCTTTTGGAGCACTGTGATGTAACATGCCAAGCAGAAATCTGGAGTATGTTCACTGCAATTCTGCGTAAAAGTGTCCGTAATTTACAGACTAGCACGGAAGTTGGCTTAATTGAACAGGTACTGCTGAAGATGAGTACTGTGGACGACATGATTGCAGGTATAAATTGCCAACTGATAAAATAATTAATGCATTCTTGAGCTGTCCGTGTTTTGTGATTATGGAAGGGTGTGGGATGTTTTGCTTTTTTACTTAAAGTGATGTTTTCATTAGTACTGCTATTGAGTCAGAAGTACTTCTTTATTTTTTTCAGGAAAATGACAAAAATATGTTCTTAGTTTGAAATCGATGTAGATACATTGTGTAAAATAACTGGTTGTTAATTCATCTGAGAAGATACTGTTATCTTAGTGATAAAAAAATAAATTTTTAACATAATTAAAAACAGTATGTTAGACTTTTTAACTACAAGGCAATATTTTAGTTTTTAAATACATTGCTCATTTGTAATTATGATGTCAGAATTGCTAGATCCATTTTAAACATAACCTCATCTGACAGCATAACAGATATTATTTATAGGTTTGAATGCTGAACATATGGATTATGTTAAACAATCATTCCATAATGTATATCTGTGATCCCTATAATATTTCAGTTTTTTATACTTGTGTGTTTTAACATCCTGTAACTTTTTGCATCATTAAAAAAATAGCATGCTTTGTTTGTTTACTGAAAATAAGTGATGAAGTTATTGCCCAGTTAAGGTTTTCATAGTATGTTTGAAGGAGTTTATGATATTCCACGCTACATCCTCTCAGTAACAGAGTACAGATTATAATCCTGATTACTTGGATAAAGAACAGGTTTGCTCATCACATTTAAATATGGCATATGAAGAGATACATATGATTACTATTTATTTTCCCTGAAGGTAAAAAAGGCAGTTTCTTTCAACACAGTGTGAAAGTAGTTCTTAATTTTTATATAGTTTGTAACTGATGGTAGGATACTTATATTGTGAGACATTTTTGAAAGATTCCAGAGGTTTACCTTCCATAATTCTAATATTTTAGTTGATGATCTGATTCTTGACACATATGACAGGTTTTGTGGAACAGTAAACTAGCAAGGATTTCAGTTGAGAAACAAGATGATGATAACAGTAGGATGAAAACTCGATTACTGAGGAGTGGTTTTCTCCTTGGCTTTTTTTTTCCCCCAATATAAATGTGTGTGTAATATTAAATATTTGGAAAAGCTACATTCTGTTTTTCAAAGCAAGTCATAATCAACATCTTGTTGATTAGAAATGTACCTGTAAATGCTAAAAATCATAAGTGTTGTTCTAAATACTCTACTGTGAAATTCAGACTGAAGAATAACAGACCAATAGGTTCACAAACGATGGTTTTCACCAAGTATGTTTTGTTTTACAGTATTTGTAAGTATGTCAGAATAGTGTAAGGGTGAATATACTCTTTTATTCCATGTTAAATATAACACATTATGTGAACAAACATTTTTATCTTAAAGTTTTTCAGAGTTTTACTCATGGAAATAATGTTCTTACATGAGTAATCACACCAACAAAATTTGTCCTATTTAAGTTCCCAAAAGTGATACTTCTATACGTGGCATACAAGACTGTAATGATGTCTCCATTAGAGATATTTTTTTTTCTTTTTAAACTGCCTAGCTAATTCTAGAAGTCAAAAATCAAGTGCATAGGATCTGACTTTTAGGAGAATTTGGGAATTGAAAACTCACTCTGAATTTACACATATTAATATAAGCCAGGGGTAGTAAATTAAAAAAACCCTAATGGATCCTCTACCTCATTAATCTTTTTTCTGAGAGTGGTCACACAGTGCTTCAGAAAGAGAACTTTTGCAGAAAAAATTCAGTAAGCTTGCTCTTTGGTATGCTTACATGGATGAAGGGGGCGCATATTTAATTTAAGAATCAAAGCTGAAAATTGGAATTCTGATAACATTTTAGGTTTGCGGTGTGTCTCAAATTATTTGAATTTTCTTCTATATATCATGAGCAGGGAAATAACAGAATCACGCTTCCTAGGGTTTTTCTCTAATAACTGCAAATAGATGATTTTTTTGATTTTTTTTTTCTGAACAAGACATGAAAGCAACGAAATTGATCGTTTTGGTTTTATCTCTTGATTTCTGTAAGCACCTTAGTGCCATTTTATAGGTGGTAATAATGTTGGTATTAAGTCAGAAGTAACAGAAAATGTCATGTAATAACTATTTCGATATTAGGCAAAATCACTGACAACTAATGCAGTATCTGTGTTCTCTAAGCTGCTGTGCCGATGTTGATGTCATAATTGACAGCAGATGACTGTAGAACTATTTTGCCTCAAATATTTCTATGAGCTTCCCAAAGCCAGGAAATAAAGTAAGAAATTTTGTGCTAAAATGATTTTTAACATTAAAGGGAGGATGTTTTGAACAAGAGCTGTGTTAATTTTTACTTCTAGGAAGTTAGTACCACTTTTTTCCCAAAACAGTTGCTAATGCTCTGTCAGCCCAATGTTTTGGAATTGGCTTTTATCATCTGTAAAGGGTACAGGTTTTCTGGGGGGTTTTTTTTGTAATTTGCTTCTCTGGGATTTGCTTGTTTGTTTTTAGGTCATCTCACTTGTTCCTTTGTGAAACACTTTGATTAGACCTAGATAGGATTTAAATAGACAAGACAGGCATAATGTCTGTTTTATGTTCTGACAGCACACTTTCAGGACCAGTCTAAGTCTGAAGCCACTCTTCTCTGATTTTATGAGAGTAAGACAGCAGCAAATAAACATGTACCCAAACTTTTGCAATGAGAAGAACTTTTCTGTCTGTTTAGATGAAGGCTGTCAGATTCATGAGGTTCTGAGTACTTTAAATATCTCACTTTATGCGATTTTACAGATTTTGTGGTGAAAAATAAAAACTTAATCGCTCTGAAAGTCTCAATGGCAATCCAAATGGGTTCAAGTTGCTTTCCAGAAGCATCACCTGTCAAAAGTAATCTTTGTACTGTGATAATCTATTATACTAATAAAGGGAATGGTCAGCCATTTTATCAATAGTTAAAGAGAAAATATTTTCATAGATGATTTTTTTAAACAGCTGCGCAGGATCTTCCTTGAGGGATTCACTTTTTACAGTTCTGTTTCCAGGTGATGAGTAGTGAAGCAGGTCATCTTCTCTGAGGGACTTTTTGGGATAGTGTGTCTGTAGTCCCTTCTAACGGTAGCCTGAACTCATAGAGGGTAGATATGTCTCACCTAAGTCCCTTTTTATCCCCACAGTTCTGTTGTGATGCTGTAGGTAATTGTTCTAAAATTGCTGGGACTGAATTCTTAAGCACTGAAATAGTTCCTAGTTTCCAAGCAGCAATGCTGGGTTTTGACTGCTCTGTCATTAATGGGTTGTTAACAAGCTTTTCTCTTTCAACTCCTTCCATAAGAAAAACTGCAAAATTATCACATTCTGTATTTACAACCTGTAGAAATTAATTTGCATCACCAACAAGAGTTAAAATTCACAATTTCATGGCCACGTAATATTAAGAGGTTAAGGAGGCATGAGGGTAGTTTCCTGAAGTTTTCTTTCGAATGCTATTTAATATGTCTTCTAAAGTTAATGCCAGACCCTTTATTTTGATAGATGTGCATTTTTACTTGAAAGACAGGCAGGCACTTTTCATATTGTATTTTCATATTAAGTGACTGAATTAAGCATTCCTTCAAGTTTCCTGGTTAATTTATAGATCATATGAAAACTGCTTAGTATGAAAGTATTCAGAAGGTGCCATTAATAGAAATTAGAAATGCATTAAAAATGAGAAACTGCCTGTTTTCTCCTTCTGGACTTAATATTTTTTTTATAAAATCTTGTTTCTGAAATGAGATCAGGGACTCCATTTATATGTGTAATCTTATTTAATATTAGAAAAAAAAAAGAAGTAGACATTAAAAAAATCCAGTTGTAGTATGCTTTCTGACCTTTGTCCATTTATAGATGAGTGGATTATTAGGATTTATAAACCAGATGGGACTGACTCTTTATGAGATTTCTAATAAGTATGAATAAAGTTATGTAATAGTTCTTTTTAAGTCTTTTTATATTGAAACAAACCTTCTTTAGAGGAATTTACAACAGTACCTTTAAATAGCCTTAAGTGCTTCAACTTCCACAGATGTTTGTTTTATCTTTCCTTGATACCTACTGGGCTTCAATCTTCTGGGTCATTATTTTACCCACAGTTACCTGATTAGAGAGCTTGCATTTGTTTCTCTCCATCAATGTTTTATTCATTACTTATAAATATGTATTTCTAATGCCTGTAGGTTATCCACATCTTCAGTAGAAATAAGAATTTTTCTGTGCCATAAGGTAGTACAGGGCTATAACAAAGCAGCACATGTTCAGTGATTTTTAAAACTTGCCAATCATTTCTACGTTTGACTGTATTAATTTGCACTTTTGTCATCTATGTAAAAAGATTTTTTTTTAATGGTGTTCTGATTTTCACCAGACAACTTTGCTTCTACACAACATTTTTTCTCTGTAAAGGAAGCAAAATTTGCAGTCTCCTGATCTGAAAAGCAAGCTGAAACTACAAAATAAGAATTGGGAAATTCTATGCCAAAGATTAGTATTCATTTGTGCTTATTTCCTTTTCTGAGTGTTCAGTGTGACTGTTCCCAGTTTCTGATCATGTGCAAGATGTGCAAATCACTGCCAGCTTCACATTGAGGGCTGGAGACTACAGTGAAGGGGGCAGGCACTGAAGGAGCTGAGTCATAGAAATCACCACCATGAAAGACAAGGCGTTTAGTTTTCTTAGCTGTATTTTGTTTTCCCTGATTCTGTCACAAATGTATGTGGCACTATTTTTAAAGGAAAGATTAAAGAAATGAGAAAGGGAAAAAAAAATTCTATGCTTGAAGATTAGGACTACATTCAGAATTTATGGTGAAAATGTCTGTTAAGTTGCAGTGCTTTTCTTTTGCCTTTCCTGATATGCAGTTTCACTGACCAAACGGTTTACTATGTCTTCTGTAAATTAAATGATATTTCATTCTTCACACATGCCTTTTACTTGTTAAGGATCAGAGGCTAGTTTCATAGTGGAAAAAGCTAAATGAATATTAATGCTTTTGCTCAAAACCACTTATATATGGATTTGCAAAGAGAAAACTTGTTTAAAAAAAAATATAAGTGTGAAATGTCTTTGGAAAGAATTCTTTCTCCTGAAAACTACTCTTTGTCAGCACCTCTAAGACATCCTTTCACTAATGAACAAGGATAACATGCAGTCCTACAAATAAAATGTAAGCTTATATGTAGAAAGTTATGTCTTCTACAGGTTTTAGCAGGGAGACAGAATGGGGGCGGGAGAATTCTGTGATTGTTGACCAGATTGGGAAAGTGTGTTAATGCTGATTCTGTTGTGTCATAGCTCTTTTTTTTGAAAACTCTGTACTTCTCTGCTTGATCTTTGAATTAAATTCTTATTCCTCATCTGTGAAGATGAGCAAATCGGTTTTCTTCCTGCTAGAGGAAGTAGTAATTCTTGTTAGTACATTTTATTCCAGAAAAAAGTCTTGAGTATAAGGAAAGGTTCATCCAACAAGCTAACAAATTCTTAAAATGAAATTCTGGGGTTTTAAGTAAAAGTTCAAGCACTAACACTAATTTTAAACCTGATGCTCTCTGACAGGAAGACTCTGTTTAATGTTCTTACTGTAAAAGTTCATGGGTTTTGAGACATGGTAATGAAAGCTGTATTCCATAAGCTTGTTAGCAATTTTGATCACTTCTTTTTATTGTGCTCTTTAATTATTTTCTCTCTATGATTTTTTTTGTTTGGTTGGTTTTTGGGTGGTTTTTTTTTGTTTTGGGGTTTTTTTTGTTTGTATTACTATTGTTTGGTTTGATTGCTGGGTTTTTGTTTGATTGTTTTTGTGGGGTTTTTGTTGGTGTGTGTTTTTTGGCAGGGGCCAGAGAAAGGTTTTGTTTTTCTTTTATTTTCCCCTGGCCTTTCATTACAGTAAAGATCAGAAGCATTATCACTGTAGCAAAAATGTGGGAATGATGCAAATTATAGTATAAAATGCTGGGTTTAGGTTAATGTAAAGCATCTTTTAAGTCAAAATTTTTTGAAAAATACAACTTCAGAGGAAGGAAGGAACTCTTATCCCGAAAATATACAGCAGGAAGGCAAAGTTTATAACGTGTGATGAATGTTGTGAAATGGGAAGAATTAATGCTCCCTAAATGTAATACTTTTTTAAAAGTGTGATGCAAAATTTAAATCTGCACATGTAAGTTTTTCTTTCTAAAAAAGCTAAAACAGTGAGAATATCAAATCCTTTGTAAAATATTTAATACAAGTTGGATTTTTAGAATTTGTGAATACACTTACTTTAAAAGGTATTAATTTTTTCAGCTTTTTTTTTGTGTGTGTCAAAGCAATGAAATTCAGAGTTCAGAATAACTTTATTTTCCTTTGAAGATCTCCTAGTTGATATGTTGGGGGTTCTTGCCAGCTACAGCATCACTGTCAAGGAGTTGAAGCTTTTGTTCAGCATGCTTCGAGGCGAAAATGGAATCTGGGTAAGCTGTGATCAGATAAAACATTAAGTGTCATTCCATTAGAGCCTGAAGTTAACATAAACTGTCTCCTGGGACATATAAACTTGAATTTGTTTTCTCATATTGACTGAACATATGTTTAAGAAGTATTTTTGCTAACTGTTTTAGAGTTCATTTGCTCTGTTGTTTGAAAACTGTCCAGTTTCCATTGTAGCCTAGAGAGTACAAAAATGGTTGTATTGACTTTTGTGCAATTTTCTTTTTTTCGCAGCCAAGACATGCAGTTAAATTATTATCAGTCCTTAATCAGATGCCACAGAGACATGGGCCTGATACCTTTTTCAACTTCCCAGGCTGTAGTGCTGCAGTAAGTTTTCAACCAAAATACTACAATTTCAGGAACAAATAAATAGCTCCTCATTTTCATTTCCCTTAATTTGGTTTCAGAAATTCTTGAAAAGGAAATGAGAGGGGAAATACATGCTTGTGTAAGGTAGACATTGCCTTCCACAGACTTACAAGGTAGCTGTGTTTTTGAGAAGTTGCACTTGTGAGGATGGAATGTCAAGCAACAGATTTTGGTCTGAGGAAGTTACTGTAAAAGGGAAACCTGAAAATTCCAAAGAACGGTGTTTTCTTATTAGAATGATGTAATCAATGTTATATAAGGGAGAGAGTTGAGGAAAATCAAGCAATGGACTTGTCCATATCATTACAGTTTACAGTGACTGCTTAGTCATAAATTTTATTTTTAAGTTTTCATTTTGTCTGAATTCCATTGGCTGTTTCCTTTCCATCAAGGCAGTGGTTTAAGTGTGGTCTTCTTCTGACTTTTCTTTTTGAGATAACTTACAGTGGTGAAATTATATTCCTTTCCAAACCTTCCCAAGTGTATATTCTCTCTTCCATTCACTGCATGTACTTTCAAACAAACCCCTACAAATAAATTAAAGTATTGTATAGGGATTTATAGATTATTGAGAGAGTAAATACGAATGGTTAATACTGGGAAATAGAAATCTGAGGTACAGTTCCATTCTGGTAAGGAATGGTATATGCTCAGGGAGAACTTGGAATCTTCTAACAGAAAATAATCCTGAGATTCCTGTTTTCTCATGCCAGTGAATGAAGGCTGCTCTACTTGCATTTCATCCATCAATGGCACTGATAATTTTCTTTAAGCACAAACCACTACATCCATTCCATGTGAACAGACTTGACAGAGTGGCAGATTGTATCAGGGAAATAAACTGGCTGATAATCACTGTTTTACACCTGGGTTATTTTTTGCTAGATTACTTCTTTGATCTTGTTTGATATCCAGCCTCATAAACAGATGTGTCAGCAAAATGCATAGGGCAGATTGTGCAAAGAATTAATTACTAAGTTTTGAAAGGGAAAATTTCATTATCTCCTGCTAAATTAAAACCACAGTTAACCTCTCTTACAAGTACATGCAGCAGCAAGACAGCTGTTGCAGTATATGAATGTCTGCAGTGACACATACTGCTTTGACATTTCTGGGCTTCAGAGGCAGACCCTGATGAAATTTCTCTTTTAAATTTAGTTTCATATCAGAGGTTCAAAAAAGGTTTTGCAGGGAAAGAATTTCAAATATTCCTCCCTGTCCAAAGATGTGCATCAGTAACAGGAGTTCTCGATCGTAATGCAGAGTCTCTTTCCTTTGTTTGGATCCTTCCAGGATCTTGTTTCACATACCACTCATGATGGACTGCACATCTGTAAATCAAGAAATACGAGTTTTAAATTTACACTTCTTTATTAGCGCATGTTGGATTACTCTATGAAGTTCTGGAGAGGATACATCCTCTGAAGTGGACCAAGGGCAGATATTTATAAAATTACCCAAAAAACAAAGCACTTCATTAGAAGAAAGAGATTGGACAGGATATAGTTCACTAGCACTGAGTTCATTTTCAGGTGTGATGCACAATGTTGACATCAGACAGAGAAACAGCATAACTTTTAACTGGCATGATAAATACCAGGTTGGCCTTCTTTAAAGTTAAATGCATGCTCCTTTTGAATCCAAGATTTCAGTGGCAGTATGATGGAGCCAAGAGTCTACTGAACCAGTCTACAGATATACTGCTGAGAGCTGCTTCATTTTCCCAGCTGCAGGGCTCTTCCCAGTACTGTATTACATCTCTACCAATCTGTGTAGGTAGCATGTGAGTCACTCCAGTTGGAGAACACCTTGTGGTGGCGGTGGTAGTACTACTCCCAGATATTGTTCCCATTTGTCATCAAGCAGCTCTTCTGCTTCAGGCAGGAAACTGCCTCTCAGGAAGCGGGAGCCGTATCTCAAAGGTGTTCCTTGAAATGTTTAGTTTTAACAATGAATCTCTATTTTATGATCTGTTGATTAATTTGATTTTATACTGAAATTTATTGATGAGATTAATAGTTATTAAAAGCTGAATTTATGGTTTAATTTCTGCAGAAGTAACTTTTCTATTTTTGTTCTGTTAATATTGCCCATTCACAAGTTTAATTTTGTGTCCTCTATTGATAGAACTTATGTACTTAAAAGTTTAAGTATTTCAAAATAGATAGAAAAGTAACGCATTTATTCAAAAGCACTATTTGAAGTGTTTTTTCTATATTTTATATTTGAAAGTTAAAGCGGATCTACAGATCTAGAATGGCACAGGATTTTAGAAAGGCATTACTTTTAACAGTATTTCTCAAAAAACTAATTTTTTGTTTCTTTTTTTTTTCCCTCCTTCCAGGCAATTGCATTGCCTCCTATTGCTAAGTGGCCTTATCAAAATGGGTTTACTCTTAACACCTGGTTTCGTATGGATCCACTAAACAATATCAATGTAGATAAGGATAAACCCTATCTCTATTGGTAAGTAGCTTATAATGCTGCGGTTATAGTTTGTTCTGGCTTCCTAACAATAGTTAGTCTTTCTCATTCTTTTTAGTTTCTGACATGCTTTCCCCCTGCCCCTGCCAAATATCTATAGATTTTAATGGCTGCTCACTGTATACAAACTCTTAGAAAGTCATCTGTCCTTTTTGCTTTGCAATTCATGAATCCATGGATTCAAGACATGTGCCTTGTAGATAAACCATAAAATCTAATGTGGTGGTTCCTTTAGGAATTCTAAAATATATTATTTCTTAGAGCTGCAAACTGAGAATGTTGTCATATTTTCTGTTTGATGGTAAAGATTCTCAGCTGATGTCAGTACTAGAAAATAAATCGGTTAAACTCAGAGCGCATTGTTTGTACATTAGCTAAAGGTAATAGAAAGTACATCTATGAATATAAAAATGGCTTACTGATCACCTGTTCTCCAAAAATGTGAAAAACTAATGTGAATGTAATGCACATAAAAGAAACTGGATATACCAATCTCAGAAGGAAATCACAGAATCACAGAATATATTGAGTTGGAAGGGACCCATCAGGATCATTGAGTCCAGCTCTTAGCCCTGCACAGGACCATCCCCATCCCCATCACACCATGTGCCTGAGAACAGTGTCCTAACCCTTCCTGAACTTGGTGCTGTGACCACTTCCCTGGCGAGCCTGTTCCGGTGTCCAACCATCTCCTGGGTGAAGAACCTTTCCCTAATATCCAACCTAAACCTCCCCTGACACAACTTCAGGTCATTCCCTCAGGTCCTGTCACTGATCACTGCAGAGAAGATATCAGTGCTTGCTGCTCCTCTTCCCCTCATGAGGAAGTTGTAGCTGCAATGAGGTCTCCCCTCAGTCTCCTCTTCTCCAGGCTGAATAGATCAAGTGCCTCAGCCACTCCTCATATGGCTTTTCCTCCAGACCCTTCACCATCCTCATGGCCCTCCTTCAGACACTCTCTAATAGTTGATTGTCTTTCTTAAATTGTGGTGCCCAAACCTGCCCCCAGCACTCGAGATGAGGCCGCCGCAGTGCAGAGCAGAGCGGGACAATCCCCTCCCTTGCCCGGCTGGCCATGCTGTGCCTGATGCCCCCCAGGACACGCCTGGCCCTCCTGGCTGCCAGGGCACTGCTGACTCATGTTCAGCTTGCCATCCACCAGGACCCCCAGGTCCCTTTCCACATCACTGCTCTCCAGCATCTCATTCCCCAGTCTGTCTGTACATCCAGGGTTGCCCAGTTCCAGGTGCGGAATCCGGTACTTTCCCATGTTGAACTTCGTGTGGTTGGTGATTGCCCAGTCCTCTTATTTGTCAGAGTCTCTCTGCATGGCCTCGCTGCCTTCAAAGGAGTCAACAGCTCCTCACAGTTTTGTGCTGTCTGCAAACTTGCTTTTATCCCTTCCAATCCTGCATCCAAGTCATTTGTGAAAATGTTGAAGAGCATAGGGCCTAAGACTTAGCCCTGCAGACCTCACTAGTGACAGGAACAATGAAAATTCTTACGATTTTTATATAGTGGATTAACCCAAGCTCTAACTGGAAAAATGGAAAAATACCCATCTAAACTTTACACAGATTTCAGATTTTGCCACATGAAAACTTGTGTCACATACAACCACCACCAAGAGAAAGATATTAATGTAAACATTTATTTTCTTTCAACATGCTTTTTGGTCATGTAGTATCTTTTTCAGTTTAACTAGGTGAAAAATGTGTAATATAAATAACTCTAGGCTTTAGGTGAGTGCAGTGCCTTTGTGGTGTGAGACAGCAGTTACATCAGCTCAAACATGATGTGAAAACTGATTCTAAAAACTGGAGAAGGGAAACAAAGAAATGCTTTCACATTTGCCAGATTGGAAGGAAATTTGCCACTGTTCTATTATTAGGGACATACTAAACCCTGCTTCAAGAACTCTAAGTCAATTTGTTTTTTTCTAAAAAAATAATTTTAATTATCTCTGAGGATGATGTTGAGCAGCTGCTGACAGTATATTAACACTTGTGTATTGGAACAGTATTGTAGATATTTTACCAATTATAAACTGAATGTGACAATCTTGGAAGAAAATTAGAAGTCTGACATTTGCATGAACGATAAATAACAGCAAGGCAGAGCAGTCAAATTCAAAGGGTAAGGTAAAAGAATTCTGTAGCAGAAATTTTAGTATAAGCCAACCAGCATCTTATACCTAGAAGTGGATAATGAGTGCCATGCCTATGGAATGAGTAGTTATATATTAGAAAGCAGAAATTACAGCAGGATGTTAAGGATTGTTGTAGGTTACCAAGTGACCATAAAATCCATTTTCATTGCTCTAGCTGAAAGAGCTAATATGATCTTCCTAAGGATAGTCTGAACAAACAGAGAAGATAATAAAGGTTGCCTTCCTGAGATCTTGGCAAAAGCATTACTGGAATGCCATTTACAGTTAAGAATTGCTACTTCTTTTAAGAGACCATGGGAAAAACTGGTACTATTCATAAAACACTTGGGAGTGAACTGTCCCCTGGAAAGCACATTTTATAATAAATAATTTTTTTAATCTGCAATACAGTGGGTAGACGGCAAAATAAGAAAATTCAAACTTTTAGATACACAGAACTATGGTCACTTTAACTATCACAATTATAAGACACAGTAAAATAATAATCATGCTCATCATAGTTTAATGGATTGTTGGAAATGTTTCTTAAAAAATACGGTGTAGATTCTTTGTCATAAAGACACTGCAAATTTAGATATTTAGGGCTAGCCTTAAGCACGCTCAACTGGGAAGTCTCCATCCTCTAAATCAATTTACTTGTTCCTGCTAAAAAGAGGGATGGGTGACATAATTAATTAAGTAAGGCCTGGAATTAGATATGGTCAATTCAGATGCTAAGATTGATTTTTAGTGGGGTTTTTTTGTGGCTTTTCTTTTTTTTATTATTTTTTAAGATGTGCTTTCTTTCAGATTATATATCAAGTTCTGTAAAAGAATTAGAAGATGAACTGAGGCTGGATTGTCATAATTGCTTTTTGTCCATAAAACATCCAAGTGCTTCCACAAGCATTAAATGGAAGAATGGCTAAAACTTCTGAAAGCGCATTCTACATTTTAGTTTTACAGATGTAGAGACAGGAAGGAAAAAAAAAAAAAAAACAACCAAAAATCAAGCTGACTAGTATTTTCAGGCTTTCTCTAGGGCTTATGATAATAGAGATAATGCAGAACAGTTGCAAAAGCATATAGTGGAATTCCAAAGTTAGTAGAAAGCAAATTTCACCCACATCTTTCAGGCAAGAATGAATTAATATCTTCTCAATATCAGTATTATGATCATATGTTAAATTTCTCATAAAATCATAAGCTAAAGAAACTGGAATCCTTAAACAGTTCCACCGGTGGATGGAAGAATGCTCTCTTGCTATTGAAGTATAATAACATTCAGTAGCTGCTTTGAGAAACTGGCTAAAATGAAACATAATTGTAAAGGTTATATGAACAAACTGTAGTAAAATTGTGTTCCTGCTGCTGTGGGAGGTAATTTAAGGCTCATAAAACCGTATGGCTGTTGACAGTACTGCTCTTGTTGTCTCCAAGCATTTCATCTCTGGATGTGGCAAGTTCTGCATGTGTAGGTAATTGGTATGAGAATTTCTTTGCAGTATCCTAGAGACCAATCTTAGCCTATGTTACCTTTGGCTAGAAAGAAAATATGAAGATTAATATTATATACTATAATGTTGAGGTAAACAGAACACATTTGAATACTCAGTTTCTTAACTACTGTTGTATTAGAATTCTAATTAATTTAGAGGGAAAAAAAAATCTTGAGTAAGTTCCATGTTTACAAAATCATTCATTCTATTCCAAGACAAAGAGCCCTGCTAAGAAATGAGCAGTTTTTTCATTATTTCATTGCTGTCTCATGTTCGTGTGCTGAACTCCAGGAAGTTACACACATGACAACTCAGTGTTTCAAATTTTAGGAACAGTCTGATTTGACCATAATGGTGATAAAATCAGCCCAATAACCAGGAGGAATAGAAAAGGGAAAAAAATTAAAGATGTAGACATTTTTTCAAAAGATATTCTTTATTTCAAAATGCTTTCTATCTCTTGTTCAAAGTAGTTCAAAGTAGTAGGATGCATTTTTCACAATGGTAATAATGTTTTATCGGGTAAAAATATGATATTTTCAATGATTGGCTGTTGGTAATTTAAAATAAAAGATTGTATTATATCTAATCAAATAATACAACACTGTATGTCAGGACGTAGTGAATCTGCGTATTGTTTTAATATCCTTCAAAATGCGATTCTGTTAAACAAAACCATTTTAGACTGTAGAGATGACTTACGTTGCTGAGAACTGAATTTGGCATTGTGAGAGATGCAGTTACCTGCTGAAAAGTTCTTTGAATGGCATGAGGCCCTAAGGAGATAAATCAAAGTCTCAAACTATCTCACGACACATTCAGCTGTTCTTATTTTAAGAGCTGTGTTTTAGGTTTTTTACCCTTCATTTTATTGTACAAAATTCAGTGCTGTGGTCGTGCAGGTTGTGTATATGGGTAATGCAGATTGTATATGTGTATGAGTGACATTTTTCCACAAGGCTGTTCACTGCTCCTTTTGTTGAGGGGTATAGCTGCCTATGGGGTCATTGTGGAAGCCAGATCGTTGGCATGATCCAGGTTAAAAATAGTCCTCAAAAGATGAAAGAGAATGGCAGTGTTATGAAGTGTCTTCACTGTTGAGATCAGTGATAATGGACAGCATGTAATATTTCTCTTCATTCTTAGGTTATGTCTTAGGTTTGTTTAGAGACGACATTTTACGTTTATTAAAGAAGCACTTTTTTTTCCTTTTTTGCAAAGAGAGTTCTATGGAAACTCTTAGTAAAGGCAGTGGCAGGGAATAATGCTCCTTTTCAGCACAACAGCTTGAAGGGAGAGAGAACTGTGTACAATGTAGAGAAGCAGATGAATAAATGAGGAAGACACAGCATGAATTTGGGAGAAAAAAGATATGTACTATATATACTTCAAGACTGGAGTAGAAACTTCTGTGCAAGGACCCATTAGGGTGCAGAAAAATTATCTGTAGGTGTTATTACTCCTGTTCTGTTTACTCTGTTTTTAAAATTTAATAAAAGTATCCTAATTCATTAAAACAAACGTGGCTTTCTAGAATTTGAGAATTTGAAAGTCTCTTTTTTACCTCCTTTACGAATTCTCTCATAGGAGATGAATGTCTAAGCCCTGATCACCTCAGGGTCTAATCACAACACCCATCTTGTAAAGAGTTTATTTTTTTCATAAGGTCGTGGTTTATCAACTATTTTTTTGACAGTGACCAAAGAGGAAAATCTGATTTTCTCCTTAAATAATGTACACATGCAGATTTAACTGTAAGTTTCTGAAGAAGGAATAAGTTCCACAAATATGCAATTTTTTCCATATTAAAATCATGATTATATATGTGTAGTAGAGTAGACCAAAAATATACAATTTCAGCAGCTATTAAGTAAGATCAAATTTGAACTTAGTGTTTGCATGTACCTTTCACCTCTTAATATTCCTAGAAAAAAACTAGTAAAAGTGTTTGAAGAAAATGTTGCAACAAAGAAACCATTTAAAACATTATTACTGCAATAACATAAAATTATTTTATAAGTCAGCTACATTAAGAGAATGAGAAAGTATTAATTAGTGGTCTACAGGACTTGTACAAATGCTCAAAAGTAGTAGTGTCTTTTTTCTTACATTTGCAAAGCTTCATTTCAGAATTCATAGATGAAATTCACCATCTAGACCTTGTATTTCAGCCATTGGTTATTTATTAAAGAAAAGTCTAGAAGCTGTATAAAGTTGCTCCACATTACTGATAGCAAACTGCTCTTCATTGTACCTAGCTTTTCAGAAGGGATTAAGCAGCATAACTGTAGATATGGACTTGCCCTTTTTAAATTGTTCTGTGAATGTCATTCATGAACTTTCAACAGTTACCTTTGCAAAGTGCTTTTTTAAGAAGTCCAGAATTGCTCTTTAAAATGCTTTTGATTTCAAATATAAGTGGAGAAATGTATGAGCTTTTTGTGTTATCTTTTTATATGATATTTGTCACAAGAAAGCTTGGAAATCCTTGTTAAACTTACTTTCTTAAAATTGCAGTCCTTTATCCGTTTGACAAATGAAAATAAATGCACAACTCAGATGATTAAAACTTCATAGCTCATTAGCAAATTAAATCATAAGTCTGAAAAATAATTCCTGTGCATAATAATTATCTTGAATCCAAATTTGTGTCATACCAGCTGCATTGTTCTCTGAACCCCCCAAAATTGCATGGCATCTCACACTTGCTCTGTAATGGATATTTCTTCACAGCTTTATTCAGATATGTTATTTTAAATGATGATTAATTAAGAAAATGAAGGTGAAACATGATAGATACAATACTTACTATCTTGGGTTTTAGGAAAAAAAAAAGTACTGATTTTTAAAATGTAGTCTGGAATTAATTAATTGCTGAAGGTGAGTAGCTCCCCAAAAAGAATGTGGAAGAAAATTAGATTCACCATTCCAGGTACAAATTTATTTTCTTTTTCATGGCAATTTAAATCAGTATTTGGAGCTTTTTATTATGCAACAATTCCGCTTTTCCCAATTTCATTTATAATTCTTTCTTTTCAGTTTCCGCACTAGCAAAGGTGTTGGGTATTCTGCTCATTTTGTTGGCAACTGCTTAATAGTTACATCGTTGAAGTCAAAAGGCAAAGGTTTCCAGCACTGTGTGAAGTATGACTTTCAGCCACGCAAGGTAAGCAAATTGGTATTTACAGTAAAGAATAACATTGAGGATGTGACACTGTGCTTCTGGCTGGAGGGCTAAAATCCCTTTAGTGCCGTTGTATTACAAATAATTTGCTGTTTATAAGTAACTGCTCTACTGGTCATGCAAAGTTAAGAGTTCAGAATCAATTCAAGAAAAATGTAGTAATTTACAGTGTAGCGTTTCTAGAAAGTCAGCTTGCTTTTCAAATAACTGCTTAATTAGCTTCAGATAAGGAAGAGTTTTGAGTACTTGTAAAATGGCTATTATTTAAATATCATCATGCTGTTTCTGAAAATTCTGTACCTGGTAACTTTGTTGAGAAGGTCTTGAAAAATTTTGCTGGCAATGCTAGAGTTTCATTATCTGATGCTGTATGATATAAGGCTCTGAACTTTCTTCCGTGTCAGTGCTGTTTCAGGATTTTTCATTTTTCATAGTAAATCTTTATTATATCTCTAGATCATTTTAGTGTTTATTTCTACCGTATGCCTAGTAATCCTAGGGGAACAATGATTTTGTGGCCTTCAGTATTGTAGTTAGTTGACTTTTCTGTACAGCAAGCATTTTGTGTTTGTCATTGATATCAGTCTTACGTATATTTTGCTATGAAGCTCATTTCTTTTTTTTATGGGCTTAGAATTCGTATATTGAATTTCAGTGCTTGAATTTTTTTTTTTTTTGAGAAACCAATCTCTTAAGGAGGGAATGCCATTGTTCACACATCAGCTTAATGTTCTACTATTTCTCTTGGTGTGTGTTTGTGGTTCAAAATCACCAATTCTAATTTTGTCATGTAGTTTTGACTATTCCACAAGCATGAAAATTGTGATTTTCTTAAAACAAAGTAATGTCTTTTTCTAGCATATCACATATAAACACATATCTGCTGAGTATATTGGAGTGAATCAATTCTGTTTTTCATGTTTTTTCAAATTCATAGCCAGGAAAGTATTTTGATGATAGTTCAATTTTAATTTAAAGTAGCACATCTGAATCTAGGAACAAATGTAATTGTTAACTTTTGTATTATATTGTTGATAATCAGCTTTTGGGATCTAGCTGATCTTCACTTGATGAGGAAATAGTCTTTCATATTTAGCAAGACATGCTTTTGGTAATTTTTAATACATATGACTAGTTTTCTTCATGCCAACTCTGGAAAATTTTAGCTTTTGCTGTTCTACTCAAAATGACTAATTCTGAAATACTAGTACCTGTGTATCTCATATGAATACCAGTTTCAAATCAAAATCAGCTGATCTGCTGAAGTGTATCAAAATATAACTCACATGTTAGTTTCACATATCCCAAAGTTCATGCTTCATACGCTTTGGGTCATATGTCAGATTTAGAAAATATTTCAAATAAATATTTTAGAATATATTTTCAAGTGGTTTAATATCTATTTTTCCATCATTAGCTTGTGTTCACATGTATGTCTTAAGGTACATAATGCATAGTGGAGGAAATAAAACCTGTCAAATACAATTCCTGGCCCTAACAACTCAAAATTTATCCTGTTTAACATGAAAATTGATTTTCTTCATGCTGTTTAGATATCACATTGGTTTCACTGTACGAGATTTGAATGTGTAGATATTTACTGAAAAAATGTGTACTCATTTACAAAGCAGCTAAATGTCCGAATGCTGACTTGAGAAGTGTGATTTTTGCCGTCAGATATACCATTCCCTAGCCATTTGCTTACAGACATAGGCATTTCAGCAATAGATTTTGTCAGAAGCATCATCCTCAATAAACTTCTGAATAATGTGTTTTGAGGGTTTTTTTAATTTTTTGGTGAATCACAGTAAAATGATAAATTCAAGTCACCTGGTCAAAAGCTTTATGTAGGCAGATCAGAGAGTTGCTATGTTCACGTGAAGATCTTCCTGCTGTTAACTATGTCATATGATAGCATTCACAGTATAATATGTAATCTTTATTTATAACTTTGACATGTGCCAAGTGGTTACTTTAGGTTTCAATTGGTGTATTTTAATAATACTGTAAAAGTAGACATTTATAAAAAATATGTGGAGAAATTTGGTTATCATATTCCCAAATAGAAAATGTGGGTGTAGTATAATAGCCTGACATCTCAACGGAGCTAAACTAGTTTTGGCAGTATTATGTTTAATATGTCTACTGCTTTTTTGGGACTCCAAATTGAAATTTTTGTGTGAGTAACCCCTAGTGGTTTTTGCTCCCTTGAGTTTCAGCCTCAGCATCAGTTCTTATAAAACTGTAACAGGAAAGCAGTGTAGTCAAGAGCAAACAGCTTTTTTTCATGCGTATGTTTCTAATCCTGAACACCTTTACTAACTGTAGCAGAGACAAAAATAAGTTCCACATCCTGGAAATACTTAAGTATGTGATGCCTCATCGCTCTGATTGTACTGTGCTATGGAGTAGGAATATGGCTTTGTTACTTAGCAGTTGGTGACTAAGCTTGACAGGTTTCAGCAGTAAAAAAAAGGCGTAGTGAAGTGTCTCTTAGTACTACCTAAAGAAGCTCTTGTTACAGCAGAGAGGCATGGTCTTTGTGCATTTTTGAGAAAGTAATACGGGCAAGGAAACTGAAGGATGAATGTGAAAGAAAATTGTATTACTGACTTTAAATATTAGGGGAAGAAAAGGATTTTTTTCAACTAAAAGTTGAAGAAAAATTGTGTGTGAGATCATACAACTTGGTTGGTTTGTTGTGTAGTAGTAAAGTGTCCTCAGATACAGAATGGTAGAGAAATAAAAAAAAAAAAGTCCTGTACATCATCAGCAAAGAACATTCATATAAATGAGACATAGATACTAAGAGGTTGTGAGGCATACATGGATGGTTGCTTCTACATACCCTAAAAAAAAATAAAAAGGAAAGAAGCTGGAATGTCTTATTTTAAGTGAGGTTATTGGCATAATAGAAGCATCAGAACCTTTGTGGATTTGACCATCAGTAGTTACAGCTATGAGTGACAGTGGGGCAGGCCTTGGACATAGTGTAGTGCCCTGTATTAAAGACAGCCTTATCAGGTAAATAAGTTCATTGTAACAATATATAACAGGGCTTCTGTGCTCTGAAAATCAGCAGCTCAGTAGGAAAACCATACTATTCAATTAAATTGTTAGCCACATGACAAGGATGGTTATAGCATCTGCGATGAATTGGAGAAGATCAGAAAGCATAGTAATGTAAACTGGGTGTTATCTTACTGGTAAAGCAGTTCAAACTTTTAAATACCACATGCATTTAGATTTATTTATTTTGAGAACTTTCAGAGAGTTCAGACATTGACTCTTGCTTGAATTTGTTCTGAAAAATGTAGAATATGCTGGATATGCAGGATTTGTGATTTTTATTTTCAAAGGAACTGCAAAAGTCTGCCTTTTTCTTCTTAAAAAAAAGTATTTGCTAGTACTAGAGAGATTGCCTAAATGCGAAAATACAAAAGACTAAGAGCAAATACACCATTAATCAAAAAATCCAATAGACTGTTTAAAAGCTGCTTACAATGTACCTGAGCATAGATAAATAGCAAAGTACAGACCACTGTAAGTAAAATGGAGTTGTTCAGGAAGTCGAAGTTGCATCCAAATGAATAGTACTTAGAAAAGTACAAGTTATAGCAAATTCTATGCAAATTATTAGACAAGTCATTTTTTTCCTGTTCATAGGGCCAATTAGATGACTGAGGCTTAATAGGAAACCTTGAAGAATATATTAACATGGCAATAAAGCTAAATAATTTAATTCCGTAATTGTTTACTATGAGATGAGTCAATGGGGATGAGTCAGAGGAAGTGTCTCAAATTTAAATGCCAATAGAAGAGATATAGAAATCTATATAAGACATAGTAATTAATTTCAAGAACCTTAGAGTAGGCACCTCCTAGTTCCAAAGAAATTTGAATGCAAAATTTGCCAAAATTTCAATTGGGGTATAAATTTTTTTTTCCAAAGGAATTCTAGATGGAAAATAATACAAATTTTAGAAAATGTGTTTTCTGATATTTAGAATTAGATATTATCACGCTTGATTTCTTTGCCATCAAATTATGATAGAAGCTAGGAAAATGTAAAGGAGTGATTAGAAAACACGTAGATAAACATATCTGGGAC
Organism: Rhagologus leucostigma; assembly: GCA_013397725.1. NCBI lineage: Eukaryota > Metazoa > Chordata > Aves > Passeriformes > Rhagologus > Rhagologus leucostigma. Next base: position 942,639 of record VZTD01002293.1, read on the forward strand.
AAAGCAATGCACTGCTGCACTGGAAGTTTTTCCCCTGCTTCCACTGAATTATTTTAAAGATTCTCGCTGCATAAGAACAAGTTTGTGAGCCAGTTGATACACACTATGTGGATTTCTGAAGACCTTTAGGCATTATACTCATTTGAAAACCTTGAAAAAATTATGTTATAATGTTATGATGTTATAAGAGAATTATATTCATTAAAATACAGTGATGGAAGGATATGAATCAAGTGAGCAAGCAGAAATCTCAGAAGGACTTTTATTTTCTTGTTGCTAAGACTGCATCATGGACTTGGTGGAGTTTGTCATCTTCTATTTAGGAATTAGCTTTGAAAACCTCCATTACTCATTTTGTCTAGATTGATAGTGACAAATGCGAGACAAAGAGTAAACCATTTTTTTGAAACTTTAATACTTTCCTGGCTAAAAATATATTGCCATTTAAGATGTAAATTTAGTTAATTCAAGGGTAGGAGGACAAAAAGCAGTATTTTACTGGATTAGTTACAGTAGAGAGCTAGGATAGACTTTGGGTGCGTGTGTGTGTATGCATGTTTATTCAAGATCAGAGCTGAGGGGTTGTTTTAGAACTTGCCTTGTGTTTCAGAGTAACAGACATAGGTAGTGGTCTGACATAGCAGCAATGCTAAAGATTTGGAAAAGTTGCATGAAAGAAATGAGGCTTGAACTAAAAGAAGTTGCATGTGCATGTATGGGGGTTAACACAGGGGAAAAAAGATTATAATAAGGAGTTTATATCATTTTCCTCAATTTTAATGTGAACAACACAGCTCTCCCAAGATAGCATTGCTCATTTTAGTTCCTAAAATGCTCCTAGGCTCTGTGGACAGTGTTTAAAAAAAAAGTAATTAATTATTTTTTTCCAAATGAATGAGTCATCTATTAAGCTTTAGCTACACAGAGAGACAGTCTTACAAATTGATATGTTTTCAGAAATGGTTTTAAAGCCCTTTAAAAGAAAAATCACAGACAGAAAATAGATAAAACCTGAGGCTTAGGGGTTGTCAGCTAACTTCTGCTACAGAAGTGTCCTACTTGGAAATGTGAGTAAATACACAAAAGGCACAACTTTGAATAGAATCAGCGCAAAAAATGCCTACTGTTGGGATGAAAATTTTTACAATTAACATCATTTGGTGGAGATTATTGGTAAATTAACCATTGAAGGAATGAGAACATGGGAGTATTTTTCTGAGAGATTTATGTTGGGTTGTGTGGAGCTTTGGAAGAGAAGTAATGATGAAAGGAAAGCTCTAGTCATGTGGTTTGCACTGACTTTCGGATTAGCAGTTACACGTCTAGACACTGAGTGATGAATATTTTGTTGAATTTATGGTGGACGTTCTTTCCTTAGATAGAATATGGTTGCAAAATGGGAAATGAAATTTGCTTAGTGAGTTTTGAGTCAGGTTTTTTGATTTTTTTTTTGAGGTTGAGAGTGGCTTAAAAAAATTATTTTGTTCATGGTTCCTTGACAAAAAAAAAAGTTGCCATACATGACTTCAGAAGCCAAATCTGGAGCAGTGCTTCTTTAATCCAGTATTGCCCAACAAGTCTATTTGCTTTGAAATGCAAGAAATGCCATACTCTAAAGTATCATTGTATGATCAGCAGCATTTTTCTACCTTCTGTTAGCTGTAGGTTTTAAGGATGAAAAAATGAAAAAATATTTTTTAATACCTGGAAACAGATGTGTAAAAATATGTGTTCTCATATCTAGAGATATTATAGACATGTAACAGAATACAGTTCAATTTGATGACTACTGTAATACTTCTTGTCAGAATGTATTTTGCTGCATGCTATTTTTTTGTTTATGATTCTGTGCTTTGTCTAATATCAAAATCAACGTATGAAAACATTTGCTTTTATTTTCTCTGAAACAGAGAGACAGAATTTTATATTAGTAGGCTCTGTATCTACTTATCCCAGCTCAGGAAGAGAGTCAACAAGCCCCAAGGGTTTCAGAAATTGTCTGCTTTGAAAAAGAGAGACTTATCTGAACATGGAAATCAAAATATAACAATTGAAAAAGATACCAAGAAAGGGATGATCATGAAAATTTCAGTTATTATTCCAAATTATTAGAATACAGAAGAGTATTTTAAGACAAGCTGACATTTTCACAGAGTCAATAAGATTGGAAGGGGATGTGTTGAGACCGTCTGGTCTCTCCCCCTGTTTGAAAAAGGGACACCTAGATCAGGTTGCTGTCCAGTTATCTTTCAAATGTCCCTAAGCAAGAAGACTCCAGAATTCTTGAACTTATTTGTCATGGACATAATTATTCCTGTTAAACAAATTATGGGAAAGATCACCGTACTTGTACGTGGAAGCATTTAATTGTGGTGCCTTCTCTGTTTAATGATATGAAAGTTGTCCAAAAATCAGTGGAATGGTAAAGAATAGAGGAAAAATATCAAAGCAAACAATCAGGATAACATCTTAAACTGGGTTGTAAAATTTGCTGTTGTGAATTTTTGCTATTTATTTAATAATTTCTGGTAGACAGCTGTGATGCAAAGACAGAGGTGTGTGATATGAATTTGTTAAGGTAAGAACACATAGCTCTGGATTCCCTATCAAAACTCAGCTGTGTTTTTTTTACAGAATAGTGTTGAAATTAAATTGCACTGTTGAAATTAAATTGTATGTATGCATTTTCACCTCTAATCCCATAAAGTAATGCAGGTAGGTACAATATTACATTTAGGCACAGTTCTATTGACTGGACTTGAAGTCCCATTGACCAGAATTTCAATTTTATGTGTTTGCAAGGATTCATCTGATTGTGTAAGTTTGTGAGACTGGTCTCTTATTTTTTATGCCATTCATTAAGTTTATGTTTTATAGCATGAAATCTGCTCCTGTGTGCTGATTTTTGATGTCTTTCCAGTGGTACATGATAAGCATTGTACACATCTACAATCGGTGGAGAAACAGTGAAATACGCTGTTACGTGAATGGTCAGCTGGTATCCTATGGTGACATGGCCTGGCATGTTAACACGAATGATGTAAGATTTTGTTGTTTTTCCTTTCTCATCACTTTTCATTTTAAGGTTAATTAAAAAACAAAAAAAGGTGCTTCATTTTTTTTCTTGAGGTCTTTGCAAGTTTTCTTTTTTAAGTGTTCTCTTTAATTCTTACTTATTCATCTACTTAATAAAATGTAGTATTACTGACATTTTGGGGTTTTGTGTACATGTCCTGTCTTTCTGTACCTTCAGCTTCAGAAAGTTTGAGAGCCTAGACCTAATGATGCAGAAAATATTGCTCTTTTTGGCTCAAAGTTCTAGCTGTGAAAAGCAGAAAAAATTATTTTCTTGTGCTTTGCCTTCAGCTAAATCTTTGATAGAATTTCAGAGGTTCTTGATTCATCAACTTGCTATGCTTTTGTTATTTTTTGTTTATAATATGATTCTCATTTCTTTCTGACTGCTATAAGGGATAAGGAAGCCTTTTTGTACTTAAGGAAGTGAACTATCTTTTGCTAAATTCTAGAGGCAAAATTGGATTTTAAAGGTAGAGTTTAAATATTACATGTTAATTAAAGCAGGAGAGCTCTGCCTTCCAAAGGTTCTGATTTCCATTCTTGGTTTTTTTGGTAGCATTTCTACTTGCAAGAAGAGGCTAGCCTTTCAGTTTTTGCAGAATATGGTTTCTCCTTGATAACATAAATATTTTCGTGATAGGTGGAACGTGATGACTGAAAAGCCAGCTGAGGTCTCAGAGGATCTGGGCTGGGTTACTGGTTATGTGGTGTGGGGATCTGTAATCCTTAATGACAGATGCTCAGCAGGAGGAGCTGCTCCTTCTGTTTGTATTTTCTCTGCTGTATTGTTTTCTACTTTCTCACGCAACAAAAGTACAATCTTCTCTTAGGGTGAAATTGGTTTACCAAGCTTTAGATATTTTGATATAAATCTTAAATATGTGCTAAGGTTTTATTTTGTCCACTGGAGAATAGGCTAAGCTATGAAAGACACTGGTTATCATTAGCTCTCTGTTTCTTAATAACAAAAATCTGTTTTATCAATAGTAGGAAGTAGAATAGAAAGTTCGAGAAATTCAGGAAAGCTGTATAAATGCAAATGTATAAAATACATAAAAGGGAAAACAGGGGACTGTGTACACAGGCTTCTTACTATTTTGCATTATCTAGGAAGAGAAGCTCTTGTTTTAACTGTACTAGAACTTTCTTGTTTCATATGAAGTTTGAGTTGTTAGAAGTATTAGCTTGAAAAGTCTTGAGCAATTATGCAGCTTATTCGTTAACGTCTACCTTCGTACCCTTACACCTGAATATAACTTTAGTCTCCTGCAAGATGACGAGAAAATACCTTACCATAATTGATTCAGGGGAAAAGAAAACACTAGGTAGGTTAGCCAGTCATTCTTCTTTCTGTACATCCCATGTTGAGCATAAGTATTTATGTAGTTTACACTGCGATTTAACAGTACAAGTTGTGAAAACAGTGAAAACAGAAAAAGTCAGGAGCTGTGTATGGTTGACTAAGTGCATCTAACTTTTCGATCTTTTCTTATGGAAGAACATTGTAAAATAATCAAGATTTATAGCTAAAAACACTAAGTGTACTGATGACAAGAATTTTCATTTGCTCACTGTGTCAAATCTACTACTGAACAATATGCATTATGATTAAACATATTTTTAGACTAGTAAAACATTCATTACGTTTACATTATTGAGTTTAACATTAAGGGACTGAATTGAATATAATTTTTTTAAGCATAGGTTTTGTCTTGGTAGAGATTGTGAATTTATTTTATTTTTTCCCAGACTGATTCTGTATTACCATTCTCTAATATTTTTATGAGGGCTTTTTCAATATCTGAAATTTACCTCTTGTATCCAAGAAAGAACTGAAAAATACCTCAGTCTACAATTTTCATATGTAGCCTGGGAGACATGGAAGTAAAGATAGAGGTGGCAAAAACAGTGGAAGTCCAAAAAAAAGGCTTATTTATTTATTTGTTTTAATGATTTTTTCTGTATTTCTTATAATTCATTCTTATTTATACAAGGCCATGAATTTACTGGGTTCTTAACTATTATGTGTCCAGGCAGATATAGGATATTATACGATGTGTGCATTATGGCTTCAGATCTGCATTGTTCACAAATATATGTTGTCTTAAGAGATATGTTTTCATTTTATTGAGCCTCCATGTATTAAATATTTGCGGTATGTTTCACCCAAATTTTAGAGGGAAGATACAAATTTGGATGAAAAAGGCAAAGACATTATAAACTTCTTTGTATACCTATTTCTAGTTTGAATGCTGCTGACACACTGTTTTCATAGAGCCATTTTTGGCTCCAAATTCTTTGTTACTATGTAATGTTACTATAAAAACAATAGCAATGCCAATATTTATTGTGTTCATGTCCTACACAACATACTGTAGCTAGTAATAAAGGACTTACTGAGCTTATCTTCCAAGGGGTAAACATAGCTGGGGATTATGGCGAAAAGGTGAAGTGCATGGCAAGGTGTAACATAATCACGTGTGCAGCCACAAGCTGCTAAGTAGTGAGGATCAGCTCCATATACCTTATAGAGTTAATTATTTATATCAAATGCACTTTGAGATGAAAGTTAAATTGAAGAGTTTGACTATTACAGCTGTATGATTAGGAATTTTCTCCAGTTATGCGAAGTGACAGGAGAAACGTAAAACTTCTCTTCAAGGTGTAGAATATGGAGATGTGGAAGATTTTATTCAGATAGTTGGATGAAGATGAATTGATGATCTCTTGACATCTTTAACAGAACTTTGCATTTCCATTGTAGAATAAGGAAGCTGTAGAAGGATCTAAAAAAGTTTACTTAATTGATGAAAAGCCAACAGGTTGATAACATCAGTAGCACTTGTACTGCATTTGAAAAAAGGCTTATAACTATCAAGATTATTAAGGATAAAGTTTAGTCCTTAAATAACAAGATCCAAAAGTCCCAAGAGTTTAATTTTTTTAATTTAAATAAGATAGGAGGTTTTGGGCCAAGGGACTGAGTGAAGTAGATCTGTCAATCACTTCATCTTGGAGTTGCTAATGACATACTACCAGGGATGTAAAAAAATAGGCAAGCAAACTTGGTGTCTGTCAGGTTTAAAACTGTGGAAATGTGAGATAATTGGAGGAAGACCAAAGGAGCTATGAGTACTGGGTGCTGATTTCTAAATAAATAAGTTAATAAATCAGGTTTACAGATTGCTTGACATCTGGAACAGAAGTGGATAAAATTACCAGGAAATCAGGAGTTAGCCCTCCCCTCCAATTAAAAATAATGGAAACACCTAACCAAGAATGAAGTGCCAGAAATGAGAAAATGTAAACTGAGAAGAATGAAAAAAGACAGAACAGGGAATTACTACAGGCTAAGAAACCTAGAACTTAACTATAATTAGAACTCAGAATCTGTTGAAAGCTACAATAGCTGTTATGCAATTAATGATTACTAGAGGAATCCAGAAGAATACCCTTATAATATGCAGGAATGTAGTCTCAGAATATTTAAGTATCAGCTAGGAAAAAAGTGGCATCAGTAGCTCAGACAAATTCCTCAAATGACCATTGAAAATGGCAATTGCTCAACATTAATTGGTGTAACACTTTCTGACAGTAATGGCACAGTGTCAGGAAGGCCTTCAAGGCTAAGTAGGACTTGAATAAAGTAACTGAAAATTTTTATAAAATTTCACCATTAGGTTTACCAGGAGTCAAAGAGGTCTTATTAACCCGTCTTTTGCATTGTACTTCCTCGATATAACTTTATGAATCAATTTCAGTCTGGGGATTTTGCCAAAAGTTTTTTAATTTTGTCAAAAACATTGCTTAAAAAATAGGAATCCTAAGGAAAAGAAATTAAAAGAGGTAAATCAAAGGAGGATAAATCGAAGATAAAATCCTGGCTACTTCGTCTCAACTGTTCTTAAAGCTGAGCTCCAGATCTTTGTCTGTCGTTACACCTGAGTCCCGTTTTCCTTGTTAATAGCCTATCCACCTTTACCAGTTGCTGTAACAGTTCACCATATTTGATTTCATTCTCTAAACTGACAGAAGTTTTCCTTAAGGTAAAACTCTGCAGTCAAGCCAGATGAAAAAGCAGGTCTCCTAATGCAGGTTCTACTGGATTGCTGATTCAGATCAGAAAGTGAGGTCAGAGCCTTGTTTCCATTCAATAAAGAACATTTGACTCAAGGAAGCTGAGAGAATAACCTTCAAAGATCCTTGAGCTTCCTCCTGTTGTCCTTTTGTGCTGCATCATGTTTTCTGGTTTCTCAGGTCTTTGTTCTAGACAGGTTTTTTGGAAGCACCTGAAAAACTTAACCAAATCCTTGCAAAATAGCCACAAAAACCCACCTCTAATCTGAAATAATAGGTCGTGGACAGATGGAGAACAGCAGAAGGGAGGGATAGTTTTTGGAAGAAGGAATGGAAAAAAACTCTTGTGAGTAATAGAAGGCAGAAGAGGATTTAAGGTCAAACCAATTCATTATAGGCTGTGGTGAGAGAGGGAAACTGTGCACCAGCTACAAATTAGAAAATCTGTATTTGTTTCTTTTTTTTTTCTGCTAGAGGTGTTTAGCTCTATTGGCAGAAGAGTGAAAGAAGAGGGCATTTCAGCATGTGTTCTCGTGTATTAGCAGGAGGAGTTCTGAGTACAATTACAAGGAACTTCAAGTGTTTCATATTCCTAGAAGGCAATAAGGGGGATTATTTTGTACTTGAATGTACTATTCTAATTTTCTCTGTTGTATGTTGACCAATTAATAGAAAACAAATCCTAGCAGCCATTTATATGGACCTCTAAGACAATTAACACTACGATACTCCAAATGAAGTTGTTCACCGCAGGGAAGTAATAAAAGATTGATAATGGTTGGTTTATCTTTTAAATTACAGCCTCCCTTTATTTGTGGCTTCAGTAGCTGTGCATTAATATTATTTCATTATTAACTGTCTCTTTCTGATACAGAGCTATGATAAATGTTTTCTTGGATCTTCGGAGACTGCTGATGCAAATAGAGTGTTCTGTGGCCAGCTTGGAGCAGTATATGTGTTCACTGAAGCACTCAACCCAGCACAGATTTTTGCAATACATCAGTTAGGACCTGGATATAAGGTAATACTGGATCTTAAGAAGCATAAAACTGGAAAAAGAAAATGATTGATAGATATAGTTGGAAGATACATATGCATGTGGATATCCTTCTTAGGGTCACGTAGATTTTTTCACGTGATTTGTTTTCAGCAACGTAAGGCTATTTTGTCAGGTATCCTAACTAAGCCTGATTTTCTACCATCTTTTTGAAAGATGAAAGTTTTGTTCAAAGCACAGCTGAAACATGTTTGTATGTGAAATTTATCACTTTGGATCATAATCAGATTAGAGAAATATTGTATTTGGTGCACTGAATACTAGAGAAATAACTTTCTTCTATGCTGTTTGTGTTTAAAAACCTGAGTTAAGGCAGATTAACATTCAGCAAGGCATAATAAACCAATTCTGTACAAATGCATGGTTTCAGACAGTCCTGTTGAAGTAAAAGTTGAGCTTTTTACTCATGCTTTGTCACTAACATTGAGGAGACAGATTGGACAAATTCACGGTGCATGCATAAGCTTTTATCTCTAGTCAGAAATTATGTCTTAGAATGGCTGTGTATAGTATTATTTCATCAAGAAAAACAACACAGATACTTTGCAGAAATCTGCAGAAACTCCTTAGTGGATAATACTTGAAAATGAATCTGAGCCTAGGTACACAATATTGAATTTCAGTTTATACTATCACTTATTCCCAAGCTTTCTTTTTTCTAATTTTTGAAATTTGTGGTTTCATCTGAAGTAGACTTTCAGTTTTTTAATATATATCATTTACTCTGAAAATAAAAAATTTTAAAAGCCACAAGTAAAAATCAACATTTAGAGTATAATAATATTAATTTTGTGTGTTGAAAATGCATACTCTTAATCATTTGATTAGAGCTAGCACTTGTATGACAGGGACAGTTGGAAGTATCTTTTATGGTATGTATCTGTGTAGTGTAAATAACCATGTATATGTCAGGATTACTTGGAGAAGAGGAAATCTATTGAATGTGGTTGATAGTTATAATGTGCCTTGAAACTAAAAATATTTAGTCAGTTAAGAAAGGTCCATAACCTGTGCAAATAAGGAGTATTTTATTCCAAAATTAACACTGTGTTTTGTTTGGACAAATATTTCTGCAAATATTTCTTGGTTATACAAAAGAAATTAATGTAGCCTTATACTTCTTGATAATAAATGTGGTAAACCTTTATGAATTTATTAAATTATTGGATTTCAGTATGCAGAAGCATACTAAAGTCATATCAAATAGGAATAAGGCTTTTGTGTGTTTCAAGAAGTGAAAATTATTATGTAATATTTTTTGAGTGTTGAAGGGGTCAATAAGGATATGAGCTTTCATGTTAAATGACATTTCCAGTAGTTACTGTACTAACCTTATTACAGTTGTCAAATTGCCCTGCTTGATTCATAGGCTTCCCTTAAACTACATTTCTGCACACCTGTAGCTTCTTAGTGATTTTTTAAAATGTCAGATATATTTAATATTTCGAGGAAATTCTTCTTTTGTGTATCATGTTTTTAGATTTGGGTCGTGTACGCAGCACAGTTACTGCCGCCTTGCTCTCTGAAGGAGTTTTCTTCCTTGTCTAAAAATCTGGAAGTATATTTTACTATTTAATACCAGTTAAAAAGAACAGGCTCCCAGAGCAGTACACTAGAAATAACAACATTTATTTCTTTGACTTTCTTCTTCCCTGAAAAAATAAGACAAAACAGAAGGCTTTTTTTTGACCCTGTTCCAATGCAAGATCTACTCACAACCAAAAAAGAAACCATGTCTTGCAATTTAGAGGTTTCAGGGCACCAACTGTAGCTTTCACTCAAAGCCTGCCTGTATCATATCTCATTTAAGGGTATTTCAGTAAATTCTTTCAGATTCCGTGCTGGTGCAAAGGTCCACCAGTTCAAAATACTTCCGTATGGGATTTAATAGTCTAAGGGAGCCTCAATTGACATACAGCTTGTATTGCTGAATATTAGAGGTCGTGTTCTTGCTCTTACCCAACTTGCTGATGCAAACTGGCTTTTCAGAAACTTTTCTTTAGTAGTTCACTACGTGTCCTGTTCATTCTAATTGTCGGTACTGTTAGCCAGCAGGGAATATCAACTGTTCAAATTTTCCTAGAAAGACCCTAGATGAGTTGTGAACTCCAGTTGTGCCAAACTTTTTCTGCCAAGGAAGGATTATTCAAAATAGTTGAGAATTTTTGGAAAATGTCTTCATACAGATCTTTTTTTCATTCCTATGACAGCATATGGCAGTTCCTTTGATTTACAATTCATATTTTGGTCCATCATATCTGAGGGTCTGATTCTTTAGGGGAAGTGTCCATTCCTCTACCTACTTTGTTCATGAGAAGAGACTATGATTTTGCCTCTTATTCGGCTGCCCTCACAGTCGTTCATAATGTCCCTAGTCTACAATGACTGCCACTGAAACCTCTGGAATACAGAGAAATTGGCATAATCTACCAGCATACAGGAGAGTTTGCACATATCCGTGGATATATATATAGTATATAAAGTTGCAAATGACACCAAAGCCCCAAAGTTCAGGAAAAGGGAGTGCTTGACCTACAAATAAAAATTAATCTGTTTCACCTTGTCCCATGCTTGTTCTGTGGTGCAGGTAGAAGCAACAGGTTTTAGGACTGACTAGAGAAGTCATTAAAATAAGTCTTACTATGCACATCAAATAATTTTATATTTATTTATATTAGTTATATTATTTGTTTCACATGACATGCTTATACAGAGTGTAGTAACATAGAAGCAGATCATAATACTTCCATGCTGATCTTACTCAGCATGTTCTTTTGAGTGCATTTGGTTATAAAAAGCATGCCCTACTATAAACATGTATTTGTTAGGCAAATATGTGTTTTAGTTTGAAATACTAAATTTTCACTTGTAGCAAAAGGCTTTTTTTTAACAAGAAATTGTTACATTGTATGAGTAGCAATATTGAAAAACTGACACTCTTAGTAGCTATTGCAAAGAAATTACTCATAATCAAATTTTTAAGAGGGGAAGAGAGGCAAATACACTGGCAATAGAACCATGTGATTTGTCTCTTCGCCATTAAGTCTTCCCAAATTAATTCATAGTGTATCTTGAAATTTTAAACTATATTTAGTAGAAACATATTGCGATTCAATATTTGCATTCTCAGGTTTTATTTGTAATAAAGCATGCTCATTTCGAGCCTTGCCATTGCTGAACAGGACTTTTACCTACTCCATGGACACTTTCAATCGTTAGAGATTGAAGAAAGAAAAAGAAAATAGGAGCAGCATCCTTGGTCTCACTGTGTTTTCTCTGCTGCCCATCCTCGTTCCCAGGCAGCAAAGAGAGGAAAGCCTGTCTGCGCTGGGATCCCGAGGGGCTGATAAACAGAATGGAGGGGCAAGGGAGGTAATGTGAGAGGAAGAGATACATCTGATAGCAGTGTTTGGTGCTGTTTACAAAAGGATGTTTCTCAAAGCCCTGTTCTAATAGCTCTGTCAAACCTGTGCCACTCCTCTTAATCGTCCCATAGGCATTTCAAAGCAAGTTATCAGATTATTCCATATGTTGCTGTATCTGAGTTTGATCAGTGCTGCAATATCAGTCTTTTTCTCACTTAAGAAGGTTGGAGTAAGAATACACTCACGCACGCACACACGCAAAATAGCATTGAAAATTTAAATTTGCTTAAACCAATTATATAGTACAAGATGGTATTTTATGTATGATTGCTGAACCTACAGGGGCAAAATGTAGTGAATAGTAAATCAAAAAGCCACAGTCTTCCTGCGAGAGGAAGGGGGGAGAGCTGCTGGTATTTAAGCAGTGTTCCTGATCAAGCACAGATTCTTTTACTGGAGAATACAGTGCTGGAGTAATTCTCATCTCTCTCTGTTCTTTCCTATTTCAGTAGGAGCAGCAAACATACTTTATATGGATCCTGTATATATATTTTTACCTTATACAGAATATGTTAAATCCAAGGGTCTTTTTTTCTGTCTTGATGCCCTCACACTGCTTGTGCCAGACCTCAGAGTTGCATTCCTTCAATGACCACTAACTTGAGCTTATATGCAGAACAGCCTCTACTACCCTCCTGTGGATGTGTTTTCCCAAGTCCCGAGTACAACATGCATATACTTAATTTCTTTTCTCTTTCTGTGGATCAATGTTAGTAATAAAGGAGTATCATATATCAGAATTTGTATCCTCTCTTTCCATTCTGTTATAATAATCTTTTGGGTAGGAGACCAGAATTTCCAATTGGTGATCACTTTTATTAGGCTTTAATGGCAGAACGTTCCTTTAATTCTTGGTTTTTGCCCAAAAAAAGTGTGAGGCAGTATTATGTTGATTCATAACTTATTTATGTCTGACTTTCAAATAGTGATCTCTGATAAATTCTTGTGGCATATTAAACACTGAAAACTAGGAGGTAGATTAATGCCAAAATTTGTGTATAAAACTGGTCTAACTTAAGCAGTTTAGAATATTGCAAAATTTCATGGTAATGAAATGATAAGATTTAGTGTTAAAAGACTTTGACATATTTAAGCAGCAAAGTTATGAAAAACTGTATAGTGGAAAAACCTTATGAGTTTTGGAATCGGAAAAAGCTAAGAGGCATGAAAGATTTTCGTGGTAATAGGTGTTTTCATGGGGTAAAACATTGAAATACAGTACATACATCATGTAGATATCTTTGGAAATCAATGAAATCACAGTATTATTTTTCCTCTGCAGAAAGTGCACAGAGATTTCTATGTATAGTTAAAATGCCCTCTTGGGTGAAGTATGTGTCACCTTCTTCATGACAAATCTGTGATCTGTAGCACTCATTTCCTGATAAGTGAGATGTAGGCAGCCATATCAACAGAGACCCAGCTCTCACGTTCTAAGCATAATATTCCTTCTTTGGGAATTTCTATTTCAGTAAGTAGTGTAGCACAATAGGAACACATTTCTAGATTAAAACATTTAGCTGAGGACTGAATACTCACAGTGTGTTATATTGGTGTTTTTACCTTGGACTGGTTGTAGTCTGATCCTTTGGGCTGAGTGAATACCACCAATTGCAGGACATTTGAGTTTCAGCCTAAAAGAAGTCTCTTTGGTTCTGAACAGCTTTGCAATATGAACAGAGTAATAAGTGGGGATCACTGGGAGTTTCCCTACAAAACAGATTCCTAACCCATATGCAAACCACAGAATCACAGAGTGGTTGAAGATATAGGAAGCAACTGGAAGCTGAAGGTCCTCTGTTCCAACCTCCCTGCTCAAAAAGGGTCACCTAGAGCCAGTAGCCCAGGACTGTGTCCTGACAGTGTTTTAATATGTCCCAAGATAGAGACTCTATCACCTTGCTGGGCACCTTCACAGTGAAAAAGTGTTTTCTGATGTTCAGAGGGAGCCTCCTGTGTTCCAGTTTTGTCCATTGACTTGTGTCCTGCCACTGGGCGCCACTGAGAAGAGTCTGACTCCATCTTCTTTTTAACCTCCCTTCTGTTATTTATATGTGAGGGCCCCTCTGCCACTTCTTTTCTGCAGGCTGAAGAGTCCCAACTCTCTCAGCCCTTCCTCATACAAGAGATCCTTCAGTCTCTTTGTGTTTTAGTGGCCATTCATTGCACTCTCTCCAGTAAGTCCATGGCTCCCAGTGGGAGACCCGAACTCCAGATGTGGCCTCACCAGTGCTAAGCAGAGGGGAAACAACGCCTTCCTCCACCTATTCGCAACACCCTTCCTAATGCAGCTTCGTTGTCAAATGCAGGTTGAACCACAGACTTGCCATTCACATGCATTTGCCCTTCTGGTTGTGTTTTCTGTCATGGTACATTCGTCTTGTACCTTGTTAGCATTGCAGCCTCCCTTCTGGCGGGCATCACCAAGGCTGGGACAGTGCTGACCAACAGATGTGCTCCAAGGGTTCTCCTGCAGCTCCAGTCAGGTGGCCAGTCTGTTCAGCTTGTGGCCCACGTACAAAGAGGTGCTAGTCAGCAGACCTTATATTGCCGTGTGTCAGTCACTCAAGCAAATGCGCTTTCCGATTGTTTGGCTGTAATAAAGAGAATTTTTTCAGGGTTTCTAGCAGCCCTGAGAGCTCTGAAAAGGCTGAATGGGATTTATGGGGTTACATAAATGGTAGGAACCTCTAATTTGTTTGGAAAGAGCAGCTGATAAGGTGATAAGTTTCCTGTTTTATTCTAACATGGATAACAAAAGCCCCAGTTATGGTACTTTCAGTAGTTTCATGATGCAGGATTTCATACTGACAGGGAAAGGGAAGATTTGGTAGGACCAAAGGCATAAAGTGAACTGTGATCACTATATGCAGTGAGAGCAAGGGAAATTGTTCATATATAACCTCAGAAATAAATTATTTTAAACTGGGTAAATATTTTGGAAATAACTTTTTATAGATAGATGGATAGATATCTTCATTAAAATGTGGTCATTTCTAACAAACTTGCTTTCCTTGTATCAGTTCAGCACTGTACAGTGTTACTGTGTTACTTACTACTAGCTGTCTTTTTGCCACTGTTAAATGATTGTTGTATGCAATAGTTATATGCCAAGTAAATCTGAGAATGCTTTGCAGAAAGACAGAAATCTATTTTCTTGTGGCTTATTGATTTGTCAGTGTTGCCAGAAAACTTAGTTTTAGATCAGATGTGAATCATGATATGTTTAAAAATAACAATGACATTCTTTAGTCTTCCTTAGAAAAGCTCTGAATCTGAGAATAATTAGGGTGAAATATGGCATTTATGATTTATTTTGGATTTTTTTTAGTATAAGTAGCTTGTTTATATATACTCCTGATTGTTAATGAAGCATGGTTTTTAATGCTGTTCAAAAATAACTATTCCGTTAATCAACATGGTATAGTATTTTATATTCTAATTTAAGTGAGTTTATATAAACTAAACTACAAGACATTTGATTTGTTCTTTATTTTTAATGTGGTTTATGATTAATTTTTATTTTAACATATTTATGGATACTTAATGTGACTTTTTTTAAGATAGTTACTTTTGAAACTCTTAAACACTGATGCTGAAAGGAGAGATAATACATAAAATACCAAATATTGTATTGACACAATGATGAGGTGCAGAGTAAATAAAAAAATCTCGTTGTTCAGTAGCATTAGGCTACTGGTAAATGGAAGCAAAGTTTAGTAGTTTATTTATTCCCTCTCAAGTCCAATGTAATTTTTGCTCATTTTGTGGCAGGGAATTTGTCTAAATTAATTACTTTGTAAATATTTTGGTTTTTTTCAGAGCACATTCAAATTTAAATCTGAGAGTGACATTCATCTGGCTGAGCACCATAAACAAGTGCTGTATGATGGGAAACTCGCAAGTAGCATCGCTTTTACCTATAATGCGAAGGCCACCGATGCTCAGCTATGCCTTGAATCCTCACCAAAGGAGAATCCTTCAATTTTTGTACACTCCCCCCATGCTCTTATGCTTCAGGTTTGTGCTGCTAAGCTGATGTCATGTGATTACTGTTAGCTGAACATCACACAGAGAGTTTGCATGCTAGTGTACAAAGATTGTTATTTTGTGTTCTGTCAGCCCTTAACATAACTTTCACTTAATCTGTTCTTTCTTTGCTCACTTTCTAAAGCAAGAAAAAAAATATTCCATAAGAAATATAGAGCATACCATAAGGCACAGTTTTCCGTGATACTGAAAATTTTTTGTTTAATGTTTGCCTGTAAATATAGTGGTTATAATTGAAATATAAATAATAAAACAAAGTTTTTAAAAGCCTGCACTCAATTTGGTGTTAAAGTGCTTCAAAATTATATTTTTAATTGTCGTTTAAAATTGAGATTAATTGTGGTTTTTCCTTTATTTTGTATATTTAGGATGTGAAAGCTATTGTAACCCACTCCATTCACAGCGCAATTCATTCCATTGGAGGGATCCAGGTCCTTTTTCCTCTCTTTGCCCAGTTAGACAATCGACAGCTGCATGACAGTCAGGTGGAAACAACAGTTTGGTAAGCCTCTTTTAACCAAGATAAAAACTAAATTAAGCTTACAATATTTTTCCTTTTATTTATTTTTTTATGTGGGAATGTTCTATAATTTTTTTCTACATTTTACTTTTGTTTCTTTGAAAAACCTAGTGTTTTTTTAAAAAGTAGTTTACTGTACAATATGTAAATTGTATTGATCTGATGAGCAGATCTGGCGTAACTGACATATTGCCCAGCAGAACTGGCATAAAACTGATATGATTTAATAATGAATTCAAATCACTCTAGAGTCTTTAAAGGTAGTTTTATGGCAGTTCTTCCAACCTCTGAAAGAAATCAGTATGCTTTTACTTGAGAAAAAATAAAATGATTTACTTTTACTTTCAAATGACACAGGCTTTGAGAAGGTAAACAACATATTGTTTACCTTCTCAAAGTCTTTGTCATTTGAATTCATATTTCATAACATTCAAAAATTAATTAATATGTGGTCAGAAAGTCATAGAGCTATGATCAGGTATTTTGTGACCATATTATAATTGCAACAGTGACTGGGGACATGCCAAGAGAAATTTAAGCTGGGATCCATGAAGTTTCTCCTCTGATACTATGGAAGACATCTCTAAGTTGAAAAGCCTTCACAGATGTTAGATTAATGCTTCCACTGGGAGCCTGAAAAGGACTACCTAGGAGTCTGTCAGTAGCCATGTTGACTTAGAGTCATAGAATCCTTTAGGATGGAAATACCTTTAAGATCACCGAGTCCAACCATAACCTGGGACTGCCAAGTCCACCGGTAAACCATGCCCGTAAATGCCACATCTGCACATCTTTTAAATACCTCTGGGAATGGTGACTCCTTGCTCAAAGCTAGCTCAGCTATAGTTATTTTGCAAAGATCTCTTGCCACTTGTCTATCAGAGCAGGCTCCTGTCCTGGAGGCAACACAGGATAGCTGAACTTCTCCAGAAAAACGTGCAGCCTAAACATATAGGGGTAACAAATCTGAAAAGGTTATGTTGAAGAACTGGTATGGTGTTTCCCTGTAGGATTATTTGTAACCAAATCACGGTAGAAAGCAGAGTTTAGGGACAAGGTAAGCTATTTCTATTTGAATAAAGTGATAAAATAGGTGCGTAATGCAGAGCACATGGCTTGTTTTCCTGCCTAGAATATTCTTCTATTAATTATTCTGGATATTTCTTATTGCATTAGATAGTTCAGTTAAAAATTAGTTAACTGAAAAAATAATTAAATAATACTAAAATTGCCAACAAATTTGAAAGGCAAAAAAGCTGGTTGTGTATTGGCTCGTATGGAATATTAATTTTTTTTAAGTCTGTTTTTCAGGATGTACTTTGCATTGAAGCATTTTAAAGTAAAGGAAATAAAAAAATAAATGCTTGGTTTGAAATTAGCTTGGAAAAAAAATCCCTGTATGTTTTTATTTAGTGGCAAAGCAGAAGACAAAAATGCTTTATTCTAATTTAAGGAAGGTTATGTGTGTATGTGTCCCCACATAGGAATAAAATATATGTTAAATTCATTAATGAGCTGAATCGTGATAGATGACAAAGCAACAACTAGATCTGTTTAAAAATGAAGAGCTAATGTAATGTAAGTTTTAGAAGTTGAGATAAAGACTAATTCTTCCCAAGTGTGTGGTCTACCCAGTGAGTGAGAACATTCATAATGTTTAATTGAAAATGTATATTTCTGGAGTTAGTTGAACTGTAAGTAGAAAAAAGATTATTCTTGCATAGGTCAATGCATTTCTTCTATAATTAGATTATATTCTAAAAAGAGATCTGTAATTCATTGTGCTATATGATTGTACAAATGCATAATACAAGAGGATGTGATCCTAACTCAAGAACATACTGAAAAAAATTTTAAGCAAATGGCTGCTTGATGAGATGTAACTTATACATTGAATTAACATGATTTTGGTGTATGTGCATTATTTTCTCATATTTTATTTAACGGTATATAGATATCAAGAACAATAATCCTGGAAGTGAACAAGGAAGTAGGCAAAAAAAAAGATTAAAATATTTTTGGGATCAAAGAAAGGAGGTAATGGGGAAAGAGTGCTAAACATGAAAATGTTCATTTGAGGAGTGGTGCACTTAATGAGTCCTTTCCTTGTTCCCCCTTATTTGTTAGATTACTCTCTCTCTTTATGTCAAACTGTATCTGATGCTCAGTTATACCTGTCATACCTATAAAAAATATATCTACAACAGCAGCAGAGGGCTGCCCCAGTTCTACTAGTCTTCTGAATCCTTCTTACCTCTTTCCTCTCCTGCAGATATCAAAATCTGTTTAGTAAGTTCAGGGTTCTCAATTATTTGATTTGTTGGTTGGATTTTTTTAACATTAGAAAGGCTTTATTAACAGGACTGTGAGGGAACACCTTGCTTTTTAATCATCTTGATCCATATAGAATTTTAATTTTCTAAATGAATAGATTTATTTTAAATAAAATTTTAAATTATAAAGCAGGGCAATATGAATATAGCAAATTAATGGTTTAGTGATATTCGTTGTAAATCTTTATTCCTGTTATATGTACGTCCCTGTGTGCCTTATCTACATCTTCCATGAGACCAAGTATTGAAATAACCTACAATTCTGCTTCTGGAGCACTGTATATATTCTTCTGCTCTTGTACACTGAAATTAAAAGAATGCAAACTGTGTTCATACCTTAAGTATGTTTTCTCAGATGGAATTACGCACCTGCTGTTCAGGAGAGTGGTCTTTTAATTTCATTTCCAAGACTGCTGTTTTTCATCCTGATTTTCATTACTCTGGTTTAAATAAAAACATTAGCAGTTTAGGACAATAAAGTAATGAAAAGAAACATAGAGTGCTTGTGGTGCATTGACTCTGACTGGATGTATCAAGTTCCACCCCAAAGCCACTCTTGTCACTCCTCGCCTCAGCTGGACAGGGGACAGAAAATATATCAAAAGGCTTTTGGGTTGAGATAAGGGCAGGGAGAGATCACTCACCAGTTACTCTCACAGATAAAGCAGACTCGACTTGGGGAAATTAGTTGAGTATATTACCAATCAAATCAGGGTAGGATAATGAGAAATAAAATTAAATCTGAAAAATATCTTCCCCCCACTCCTCCCCTCTTCCTGGGCTGAACCTCACTCCCGATTTCTCACTCTCTTTTCCCCAGTGGCACAGGGACAGGAAATAGTTCTGGTCAGCTCATCACACGTTGTCTCTACCGCTCCTTCCTCCTCAGGGGAAGAACTCACACTCTTTCCCTGCTCCGACACGGGGTCCCTCCCATGGGAGAGAGTCCTCCATGAACTGCTCTAACATGAGTCCCTTCCATGGGGTGCAACCCTTCAGGATCACACTGCTCCTGTGTGGATCCCCATGGGGTCACAAGTCCCGCCAGCAAACCTGCTCCCACATGGGCTTCTCTCTCCATGGGGCCACAGATCCTTCCAGGAGCCTGCTCCAGCTTGGGCTTCCCTGAGAATCTTATTCTAGAAGTTCCTAACTGGATTTGCTGGATCACATACATGATGCAATAAAATTTAGGACTACATCTACTGTTTATCATGCTAAATAGATACAGTGTCTAGGTCCACTTTAACTGCTTAAAGGTGATATGTACACCCAACTAAAATTTGTAGCAAAGTAAATGTAAGCGACTTTTCAGACAGTTTTACTAGTGACGTTATTTTCACTATTCAGTATAGGTAGTCCTGTTACAGAGTATATAGCCCACCTCTTGTAAGTCAGTAAAACGGAAACATTGGGGAAGGGCGCAACAATTCCTATTCTTCATTTTTTCTTGTAAATATTTAGTGTGTTTTGCTTTGCTCACCTAAAATCTCATTAATAATTTTAATATTTTTTTCCTTTACTATTTTTTATGTTCAGATGATGAGGTTTTGTGTTCCTGTCTACTAGTGCTGCTACATCTACTTTTTAAGATTAATAGTTTGATAAGAAATAGGCAATTTTCCTATCAGTTTCCACAGCTATGAAACAACACAGCTTGACAGGAATTAGAATTTGATTTATTAATTTTATTTATTAGCTTAATATGAAAAATCTGTGAGTTTCCAATAATTCTTTTTTAATGTCTTTAGTTTAATTGAATTTATCTTAAAGATCGTGGCAGCAAATAAGATGAATGCCATGTACTAGCCTACTTTGCTAACCTGTCCTCTCATCCTGCTTTCAATCATTTTCTTGTCACAGCTGGCACAGGCATTTAAACTTGAAAGTAGGTATGGAAATAATCCTTTCTGAGGTTGTTGCATTTGCCTTTGTGCCTCTGATGGAAAGCCTAGGTCCCAGTCCATCGCTGCCTCGAGTGTAAAATTCAGAATTTGCATTGTTGAGTGCTGGTAACCTTCTCCCTCTGTGTTTTGAAGGGAAGAATGCTGGATACCACTCCCAAAATTTCACATCACTAGTGTGACCTAGCTGTGCTCAGATAAAACCAGTTGAACTTGAATTTTCCCAAACTGTGACAGCAGGAATGTGACCTGCCAAATCGGACTGCCTGGACAAGAGTTTATAATGAAGATACAGCCACTGCATCATGTAGTAGAAATCCTTTGCAAACTCCTACCTCTGCACACTCCAGAGGATCCAGAGACTATTAAGGGTGGCTAATTTATTACTGGAGTCTGTGTCCCAAAATGTTTTGCCTGTAAGCAGAGGTGACTTGCCTCTCTAGTTCTCTCACACAACTGCTTCCCAGCTGATTCATGTTTATGCATGAAACATGATTAGTAGTGTTATTAGCTTCATCACATGTTACAAGAAAAGAATTGAAAAGGCATAAGAAAGAATTCACTTCCCCTTTCTCTCCAACAAGCTTACAGAAAGAAAAAAACATACTTAAACTGGAAGCTAAGAAAGCACTTTAGAGAGCTGCCATAACTGTAGCTCATGGAAACGTTAATTGTTGGTGTATGACTTTCCTTAATACCACTTTATCTGTTTATGCTAAGATTAATTTTCAATAGTTATCATTTTAGCAGCCTGTGATGGAGTTATTCATACAATCTTTTTGTATTATTTTGGAGAAGCTGAAAATACAAATAAAGGATTTTTATCTTTATAAAAGATTTTTTCCCGAAGAGAATCAGACAAAACAAATACCTGCATCATTTTCTTTTATATAGACTCTTGAAGTTAAATGGTCTGTTATTAATAATCATACTTAGGTCTCCAAAGCAACATGCCTACCTTAGCTAAAGGTGCCTTTTGTAAAACCTAATCCAGATAACTCTGTAATACATGATCCAAGATGAAATTTGTATTAAGGCAAATCTGACAGAGAAAATTATCATGAGAGTGAGGAGCCTAGAGAAACTGATCTGTGTAGTGGTTTAAAAAGAAAATAGAATAAAAGAACAGCAACAACAACAAAACAAAACAAACAAAAAGCCAAGACAAATTTCACTTTTATCCTAATGGTTCAAATTCCTGACCTCTGAGGTCCTTCTAAACAGTATCATAACCATTGGAAGTACTGCATCGTCATGCTTTGGTCTTTTTTTTTCCTGCTTTTTAGTAAAGAAAAACTGCTGGATTTTTTTTCCTAAAATTAGTTATATTTTCAGTAGTTATCATAGTTCTCTGATTTAGTGTTGGTGGAAATTTATAGTTTTATTTTCTATCTGTATCTTGGCTCCACTGCAGACAAACTGATCTGTTCTAGGAAGGGCATGGTATAGAAGAGATGTAGGAATGGGCTGAAGTATCCTTTATATCTAGCGGTGTTGAAAATAGGAAAGAATGGAGAGAAAATTTGTGTAGCTGTGCACGGAATTTTGCAAGTCTAATGTGGGCTGTGCAGCAATTCGATGCATGTTAGTTGCTGGTGAGTGTGTTAAATTCTGTCTGAAAAATAGTTCAACTTAGAAGACAGTCTTCTCATCAGTATTTTTTTACCTCGGTCAACAACAACCATTTTAAAAGAATGATTTTGGCAACCTGTTTCTGCTGATAAATATTTTCATATTTCAAATCTTCAGGTTTAATTTGTGTTCAGCTGCCAAGGTGACTACATAAATTGAGTATCCTTAGAAATTGTTAAAAGTTTGGATACAGTCCTCTGAATTAGACAGACTAAATTCTTAGAATGTAATATTGAGGGGAAAAATACATTATTGGATTATTATATCTAGATACACGTTTGCTTGAAGTCGGTCTGACAATGTGGGCAAAGAGAAGTTTTGAAGAGCTTGGGAAAGTTCATCTGAGAATTCAGGCAGATCAGATGCTGTCTAGCATAAAGTATGTAAGGCGAAGAACATTACATGTGAAACCAGTGTTGCGTGCAACAGCTGTTACTTAGTGCAATTTCCTTCCTCATTCCTCCTCCAGAAAGGAAGTTGCACCTAAAACAAGTCTAAGCAAACTCTCTGAGGTAAAAAATCCACAAAACAAACCCCAAACCATAAATACCATACAAACTTGCCCTTCAAAAAAAAACAAAACCAAAGGAACAACCCCACAGACAGCATGTAGTCTGTTTTCTGCCTATCTCTGATAATCTTCAGATAGTAATAGCTTCAGTACTATACACGCAGTGAGACTTTAAAAACATTTCCATTTTGATTTTATAGTTCTTCTATGAGTTAAAATATTACAGATCTTTTCCTTCCTTCATTTCCTGCATAATAATATGAGCAAACTGCTAGTTAAATTCAATTTTTATGTTAATTTTTATCAATACTGTGGTCCTATATGCTATTCATCTCAAACTTCATTGTGCCTGCCAGATGATTCTCCTTAACTGCTGCTGTTTCTGGTACTTGGATTTTTAAAATGTGCTTGAAGGTGTAATGATGCATTCACATGTGCTATTGCAAGATTTGAATTGCTATATACTACAGTCAACTCTATTATTTATGGTGCCAATCTTGGATAATGCAGAAAGATTAGAAGTTAGAGTTACTGCCTGCAGACCCGAGCTGACTCTGCAGAACTGGATTGAGGTATCTTTATGTGTCTGGATCAATAGATGTTAAAAGCCATTTTGGAATTAAGTAAAAGCATAGCTCATTCACAACGGCATTGGCTAAATTAATACATTTTCCTGAAACTAGAAACACTGGCATCACTTTGCAGTAGCAGCTAAGGTAGCTCTGTGCAGAGGTAATGTGAGCAGGCAGGATTGGTTGCAGCTATAGCCCTCATAAAGATGATTAATATCTGAAAAGTGATGTTTGGGCACTGGCTGCATATGAATTACTACACTTTTTTGAGTCAGTCTTTCTTACATAGAACCAGCTGTCTGTTTCTGTGTCTGTGGCATGGTTAGGTATAAACTGGTCACTTAGTATTTTTGAGTTGACTTGTGGTTTACATGTGCTTGGATAGAGAGAAAAATCTTTATTGTTAGGATGTCACTGTGTCTTACAGCTTGCATTCAATCTATCAGAATTTCTAACAGTTGTATAGAGACTGTATTGACATAAGAATAACTCTAGCCCATGAGTTTACATCTAAGTTCATAGAATGAGCAAGTAAACTGTGATACAAAGTAAAAGGCTTTTGACAAAGTGCTTGTGAGAATAGAAAATAAATTTAAGTCTGGTGCTATGTTCATGGTACAAAAATCTTTACAATCCATTTTAAGAATATTTTTTTGACATTTCAATACAATATTAATAGTATTTGCTACTGTAATTTAAGTTCTAATTCTTCAGATGTATGCTGTTTCCTGACTTTATGCATAATGGCTTGTTTTCCTAAGTCATAAGGTTACTCATAGAAGATAGTAGTAAGCACCATCTATCTAAATTTCTTTCTTTCACCTATTCAATTAAAAAAATAAAAGAAAACAAAAATCTAAATTTGAATCTTCAACGCTTTATGTGATCTGCTTATGGATTTTTATGTAGTAAAAATGATTAGAGTCTTATTTTAGATGACAAATACAGTAGGAACTTTTGGTTGGGGTAAGAAAATTGATGCATACAACCTGATTTGAAATTCATGTGACAGCTTGACAGGCTGTTTTGATAAAAGCTTTGGAGTACTGTAAATGGATATTATCTGTGTTCTTTTATTGCTGACATTCTGAGGAGAATTCTGTATGTGATTTTAGATGGATTATTATGACCATTCAACAATGAAGAAAGACAAGGCACTATTTCATGTTCCCAGCATGTACTTTGGCTACACTGTGTTCTTTTTGCATGGCAGCCTTACTCAACAGATAGAATAAATCTTGTTTTCTTCAGCAGTTTGATTATTTTTTGGTGCTGGCACAGATTTACCAATCTCAATATTTATTTCAAAGTGAAAGATTCTATTTGAAGAGCAAGTGAACCTTTAGATGACTAGATACTGTAAGTAAAGTTGAAAGGTATCAAATGCAGGTTCGAATTTCCTGTAAGTCATTTTTTCATAGCGCAAAAGCCACAGTTTTCACCCTTGCCTGTGCCTACTACCTGTGTGAGAACTTTCGTGGTTGCAGACACTTGTCTATACAGCTAGGAAATGCTGCATCTATTTAATTTTTGGAAAATGAATAATGCATTATATATGCACTACAATACATTCGGTCATCTACCTTTTTGAGATATTTGAAAAAGAATTTTAAATACTTCCTTTCTGTCACAATTTCTTCTCCCTTTCCTCTGGGTTTTTCAGCAACAGATGAGTGTATTTTTGTTTTATTCTTATCACCCAAGAATCAATTATGATTTTTTTCTCTGTGGTGGATTGATCTGTCGTGTTTCTACTGCTAGTTTTCATAACACAGTTTCACTTTCTTGATGATTCTATACCCTGAAGTCTTTCATATCTCTTATGTTTCTATACTGTAACCTTTTCTGAGCACTTTCCATTCCTGTGCTTTCTGAACACTTCACTTAAAGATACTACTGGAATAGGCTGTTGGGTGATTTCCTTGTGGCCTCTGGAGTCTCTCTGTGCTTTCCTACCTGGATGAAAAGTAATTCTTAACCTTTATTTGGTCAAGCAGATATTGCTCTCGTGTTTGGTCTTTAGAAAGTTTGAAGGAAGCTCTCCACCCTGCTGTTGTTCGACTGGTTTGTGGTGGGCATCATTGCCCACGTGCATGTTCAAACATTTTATGCCTCATTTCTGTGTTAATAGTGACTCTAGGGACTGAAAGTGTGAAATGAGGACATACCTAGTGGCTGCAAATTTTGCTGTTCAGCATAGTTAGTCTGGATAGTAAAATATTTGACACGGCCGCTGCCTGCGTCATTCTAGCACTGTCAGCTGGATTCCATTCAGCATCTTCTGCCTCTTTCAGCTGCCAAAACTTTGGCTAGAACTTCAAGCTCCAGGACTGGATATTTAAAACATGGGATAGTCATGGTCAAACCAGGAGTACTGACAGTGCTTGTTCTAATATTAATTCCATCTCCTACCATTGTAATATGTGAAAATTCACTGGAGAAATTTGTCAACAGGAAGAAAAATATTTGTATTCTTTCAAGGAATTTTTCACCACCCTAAGCCTGTTTCTGTTCACTTAATAGGTGATGATTATTGAGAAAGCAACAGATGCATTTTTAATCTGAAAAAAATCTTGTTCTTTACATGCAGTGCTACCCTATTGGCTTTCTTGGTTGAGCTTCTTAAGAGTTCAGTGGCCATGCAAGAGCAGATGCTTGGTGGAAAAGGCTTTCTAGTCATTGGCTATCTCCTTGAAAAGGTATGTTTGGAAGATTTTTATCTTTGTTCTTAGTATTTCTACTATCATTGTGGTACTTTCAATCACTTGGCTGAAACGACTGGTGGAATAAAATATATTTGTGATATAAGTATTGCAAATTTAAAATATTTTATAAGTTGTGTACAGGAGTCTCTTCATCTTCCTCATCCTCTTGTATACCGGTATTCAAAGAATCAATTTTCTGGAGCTCGTTCTATTCTCTTATTTATGTTCTTCTTCTAGATCTGTTTGTGAATCACTTTAAATTATTTTCATTTCTTCACTTTCAGTCCCCCAAACTTGCTTAGGAAAGTTCTCTTGTTTCTAATTTGTACAAACATAGCAGAAATGTCCTAATTGAAATTCAATTTTTTGTGTACGTAAGTTAGTAAAAGTTAAATTAATCTTCTGTGACTCAATTCTGAAATTGTTGAAATGGTTGCTCTGTGTTTTCAAGATGAAAAACTGTAACAAAATTTAATTTCTGAAGGAAATAGTTGCAAGGGGCATTCCCTTTACTTGCTCATTTTCAAGTATGATGAGCAGTTATCACAAAACTTAGGTTCAGTTCAGCTGTCTGAGGAACATCACCTGGCTCCTGGCCTCATGACACCCTGTTACTGGGGTTTAATAATCTAAATAATTTGAGAGCAAACTACTGTCAGATGTACTAAGATAGGGATGGTCCTACAATTGAAGATCATGGCTCTGACATTCTTAAATGGACTTTTATTACCATGAGGTCAGCAAAGCAATCTCTTAAGAAGAAGATAAAAATCATAATATCACCTTTAAAAAATGTTCTGAATTTTGAAGAAGAATGATAAACAGTGTCTGTCATTCTGTTCCCTTTGTTCTTTGCGGCTTGGGAAATACCTTCACTCAATATCTAAAAGCAGATTTTCTATGCTTCTGTTTTCACTACTAAGCAAGTGTGATTTAGACTGTCAAAGATCTAGCCTAAGGTGGTGTTTTTTTCTAAGGGTAGGTTTTCTTGTGACATAACCAGAATGAATTTACAAAGCTGTTAGTTTCGGTTTGGTAAGTTACAGGCAGACTGGTGAACCCTTGTGGAGGGCTTCTCCTGAATAGAGCACTGTAGTTTATGCACAAGGAATACATCAATTTAGAATGTTGTAAATGAAATTTCTTTTAAAAAAAGTTTGCATGCTCTTCTAGTTGACACCTGCTATGTTCATTAGCCTTGGGCATGTGAATATTTAAAGGACTTCTATTGATCACAGCATAATTCTTAAAACATATGTTGTTTTCTGTGTGGTTTTATTACATTATGTTCACTTAGCTGCAGTTTTTCAAAAGGATGTATCTTATTTTTTTCAATATATGCTTATATTCAGTTGGCACACATGGTGGGAAAAAATCCTTTTGTTTCCTAGCCAGTCTCAAATTTATTATTTGTAAATTATGTGTTGTATCTGTTGTTCATTTGCATGTAATCAAATACTTCGGAGAAAACAGAAAGCTCTTTTTTTTACTTGAACTTCAAAATAGCATTTTTGTTCTTATTATTTGCAGATTATTTATTGTGAATTTTGATGTACAAGCCAAAGGAAACAATAAGTATCAGCATCCAGGCTGAACTTGTGTTACTGACAAGTAGACTTCAGTTCTAAAAATAACAAATCTCCATATTCCCAGACTGTACTTACAGTGTTAAAAATAATTGAAACACAGAATCACAGAATCGTGTAGGTTAGAGAAGACTTGTAAGGTCTTTGAGTCCAACTGTTAACTCAGTATTGCCAAGTCTACCACTAAGCCATGTCCCTCAGTGCCCCATCTACATGTCTTTTGAATACCTCAGGGATGGTGACTTCACTTCCCTGGGCAGCCTTTTCCAGTGCTTGACATTTTGTACAGAAGACAAGGGGAAGGATGTTTAGAGCTTTTTCCTATTTATTGGTTTGTTAATTTAGTATACAAAGAAGTTTATCGAAGTCCTCATGCCATGTTACTATGTAGGAGCAAGTCTCAACAGTGATTTTATGGCATATGCTATGAAACTGAATGTTTCCTGAAATTTGAGGAAACCATGTACCCAACTCCTTCAAATCTCTATCTAAGTTTAAGAAACAAAAGCAAGTCTCCCAATAATGTGTGTTCACACACTTTCAGTAAGACACATCTTTAATTTAAGAAGAGATAAGGACTTCAGATGAAGTTCTCGAAGAATTGTGCTGTAAAATGTAGGATCCTGACTGGGTTCTAATAAAATGAAAACAAACCCAACTAAGCAAAATACCAAAAAACAAAATTATTGATGAGTATTTAAACCTTTTAAATATAGCCATTAGAAAAAACATTAATATTATTAGAAAGTATAAGTTGCCTTCATATTCAGTGACATCAAAACACGCAAGGCTGCATGCATTTAGTAATCATGAGCTAGGTGAAAATACTGCTTCATAGTTCGGCTGTAATTATTTTAAAGAAGAAGATTTTTTCTTTATCTTTTATCTTTCTGATTATTTTCTCCCAGTCATCTAGAGTTCATATAACCAGAGCAGTTTTGGAACAATTTTTGTCATTTGCAAAATATTTGGATGGATTATCTCATGGAGCACCTCTACTGAAGCAATTATGTGATCACATTCTTTTTAATCCTGCTATCTGGATACATACTCCTGCAAAGGTAATAGTACACTTGAATAATGTTATGACTCTCCTACAACAAAATTAAATACCTATATTCTTTTATAACATTCTACTTAGATTTTTGTTTGATTGGTTTTTTTTTTAAACATGGTAATAGCAATGATTTTTTGATCATGAAGTCTATACCCTGCTTAACTATATACTCCAACGTCTTTTATAAGTTCCTAAAAAAAGTTAAACTATTGCCTAAGATTCTGTCTAATTGTGTTAAAAGACTGTTTCTAGAAACCCAGTCCCTTTTTCAGTGGTTGCATTACATTGTTTTCCTACAGATTAGGCATAAAATTTTGTATTTTATATTGCAGGCAAAATATGTTTTGTTACACATTAATGTAAGATCTCGTTTTAATTCAAATTATGTATTCTAGTTTGATAAAAATCTCTAAAATGTTATCATTCATCTCTGGTAATAATGAATTATTTTTTTTCCTAAGTAATCATAGTTGAGATATGTGAACCAAAGTGAAAAGTGGCAGTGTCCTAAAAACTGAAAATATATACTTCTCGTATAAAAAGTCATAATAGAAAACAAGCCAATATGTTTCTCTTTACTTAAATAATGGAATATCAGTTCTAGGTACCTAGGTATCAGTCCAGCGCCTGCCCTAACCAAAATTGTAATTAGTTTTTGAGTTTTTGATATCATATCCAAAGTATATTCTAAAAACATCCCTACAATTTAAGGTTACTAATGCAGAACTTAGATTTATGTGGATAACTATTTCATTCTTTAGGTGCAGCTATCTTTGTATACCTACTTGTCAGCTGAATTCATTGGGACTGCTACGATCTATAACACCATACGCAGAGTGGGCACGGTGCTGCAGTTAATGCACACGCTGAAATACTACTACTGGGTGGTCAATCCTGCTGATAGCAGTGGCATTACTCCTAAAGGATTGGGTAAGTGCAACACATAAGAAAGAAAATGTAGGCATTTCTCCTTTGGGAAGGTTTATGATGTAAGCGTCTGAAAGCTCCTTGGACCTGTAGACAAGGAGGTAAATAGGTGGCAATAGTTAATACCAGTGGTCGTCAGTAGAAGGACTATGGAAGTACTTTTGGCCTATCATATACCCCTGATGATAATTTCTTATGTTTATATGTATTCCCAGAAGATTCCAACTCTGGTCTTCAGTCACGTAGCATATACTTCTGTGGGCATACTTTAGGAAACATATTAACATGATTGATTTTTCTTCTTCTGTAATAAAGAGGAAATATTACATGTGTTTCATATGCCAAAGAAAGCTTTGTGTGATTTGAGTGATTAGCAGTGTTAAGTGACCTTGAAAAGACTGGAAACTTCTAGTTCTCACTGCAGAAGTCTCTGAAGCTGGTTTTCCAGTTCAATAATATTTTTTCTCTGTCCTTATAAAATAGAGATTGATTTCACTTTGCTTAAAGTGATGCACTTAGCTTAGCACAGGAGGTGTTGAATGACAGCACCAACAGAATGCAATAAGAGATAGTGGCTGAATGCTGCATGTTACAGATGTGTATTAACCACAGCAAATCATTCTAATCCTATACAGTCTGGCTGTAATGCCATTACATTTAGCTATCTGCTTGTGTAAAGCAGGAAGGATTTGGCTGAAAGTCTCTTAAAAAATACTTGATAAAGGAGAACTTATTAATTATCTTTATTCTGTAACTATTACTGTCATGCTGAGAAATTGAATAATTGGGGAACATTTTTAGTACTGTCACATACCCAAATATTCAAGAGTATGACATATCTAACACATTAGTTATTGGATAATTCTTATTTGTAAGTGAGCTGTATGCATAGGCGTTTTCCTCAATATTTTTTTTTAATAAATAAAACCAAAAGTAACAATTCTTTTTCCTAGATTAGGCGTCCTAATAGGCAACGAACGTGTTGAAGGTCACAGAAAGAGCTGCTCTAGGATCTTGGATCACATTTATAGTTCTCTCATAGTATAATATTAGATGAACCGTAGTCTTCAAAAATTATTAAAATTTATTTTAAAATACTTAACAAAAGCCCACTGTTCTCTGTTCATTTGAATGAAAGGTTTGGAATCCTAGATAATGAAAATTACCTGTGGTGGTTAGTTAATTAGCTTGAAATCTTTGTCAGTGATAAATTATATTATCCGCTTACAGTGATTCTGGATTCCTGCTGCCAAAATAGGATTAATTTCTTTTTTGGTGCCTGCAGTGAAGGTGTCTCCTTCTGAGCTAAATGTCTGCTGATTATAGACAGTGGAATGCAGGAGTCAGTTGCCTTAATACAGGTTTCTAGCATCATTCTAGTCCCGGTGGGGCATCCTACCTGCCTCTCAGAAGGATGCAGGTTTCCTGTGCATCCAACACCAAATCTGCTTGTTTTGGGTAGATATTTTGCATCCTTTATGGCATGAAAACTTAAACTGGTAAGTATGTTTAGGAAGCTGTGTCCTACCTCTAACTGACAGGAACTTGAGAAATGCTTTGTTTGAAATGTAGTTGCTTCCTAGGCTGTGTTGCCTCTATTGATTAGATCTCCATTAACCTCAGTAGGAGGTTAGAAGCTGGTCTTGCATGGGAACTACACTGTTGATATCTAAAATTAGGGTGAGCTGAATCCTACCCTGGGAGTGGCTTTATCCAGTTTCATGCTTTCAGAGCTCTGCTCTGTTGAGGTTTACACTGGTATACTGCACAGGTACAGTTTTACCATCAGACAAATTAACTGTATCTGAGATCAGAGAGGAATTGTGGTGTTTAAAACTCAGCTGATCAGCTTATATACATTGTATTTGTGACTGTTGAATACCCAGCTGTTGTGAGGTAAAGTTTTCAGGTGTCAACCAGTTTTACAGCTAGATAGAGACTTGGAAAATTGCTCAACTAGCTTGAGAGTAGAAGTTTGATGATACAGTTTACTTGTTATGGGTGAGATGCTTTTAAATTTTTTTTCTAGTATATTTGTTTTAATTAAAAAAATTCCTGTGCTTCCGTGTCATGATACTACTACCTAACAACACTTTGAAAATGTGTTGCATATTACAGACTGCTTCCCTCTGGCTAGGTTTGCTCTTTTGTGGAGTCAGTGACATTTCTTTCTGTAGGAAGCATGGACTGTTTTTATCTTGCCCAGATCTGCCTCTTTGCAATTAGCTGTATTTTTTGAGTATTTGTATGTGTAATGCCAGTTGCATAGCCTCAAAAAATATATTATGTATTCATCAAAATCTGAACAGAAAGCATGAGGTACACAAGGATACAAAATTAGGAATGAGAAATGAATCAGTTAAGTCTAAATTAGCATACATATGGCTGGTTTACATCCCTACCTTTTCTTTTATTAGAATATAGTACATTCTCCTCTCATTTGTGTCAGTTCCAGACAAGATTCCTTTTTTATCAGGAAGGCAACCAGGTCAGTCCCTGAAAGGTAATCAGTGTAAATTAGTGGTTGTTTGGTGTAGCAGTTTGACAATTAAAATCAAAATTACTAAGGCCTTCGTACAGTAGTTGGGAAGGTGTTTCATAAACTGAGGCCGTGCATATTTTCAAAAAACATATTATCCACTATATCTGAATTTTCTCACTTTGTCTTTAGTTAGATTTATAGATAAACTTTTTGAAAGTTTAGTATCCTCTTGCTTCCTTGTTCCTTATCCTCTTCCTTATTCCCTGCAGAAAGCCCTGCGTAATTGATACAACTATAAAGAAGTAGTAGCCTCTTTTCTATCTGTCTTTTTTTTTGTGTTGCGTTGAAGAATGTCAGCCTATCAGAGAGGAGGATCAGTGATTTAGCAACAGATGTGCAAACCTAGCACAGCTATGGGATTTTCTCCATGCAAATCAGCACTGAGACTTTTTTTGCTGTTATTCCACAGATAACTTCTGCTTATGACTAATACAGCTGTAATAACTGATTTGATTTGCAAGCAAATGACTTTGAAAATATAATAATTGCTGAGGTGATGGGTTGCTTAATATAATTTCATATTAACTTCATTTCATATTACATTTTTTATCAAATCCACATTAGTTGCTTGCAATTGATAAAATTCCTGAAAATTTTTCAAAATGTTTAATCACCTGGATATTACATCACTTTTATTTACCAGATGGTTTTTTAACATTAAGTGCAGGTCTGGCTGATTCAGACGGCTTATAGTCATAGAACACAGTCTTAGAAGTAGCTGTAGTTATTGTGCTTAAGGCTTTATTTTCTCCCCTATTTTCAGCTTCTCTTAACTTCACCAATCCTAATAGCTCAAAAAAGGTAACTTCTGCTGGATTTTGGGTTTGTGTTAATTTTTATTATCCTGCATGCAGCCAGTACTGCCAGGAAGTTTATAATTTGTTAAAATGTAGAGTAATATATATTAAAAAAATTGTTAAAGTAAGAAAGTTGCAGTGTAAAAATACAATTATGTGAAAGTTAAAGTTGCTGCATTTTAAGTACCTCGAAATGGAAGAGTAGGACCCATTTTCCTAGCACTTTAATTTTAATGTATGAAACAGGAAAATGTCATCATGTGATTAAATGGCACCTGAAATTCTAAGCTGACTTGACATGAGGCTTTCCAGATCTGGAGAAGACTTTACTGGAAATCATACCAATATCTAAAATTTGACTGCATGTGCTATAGTGCCTTCAAATAATTTGCTGTCATATTAGGAAGTAAGCTTATTCATGCAGACATTTTAGTAGTGTGATGTTTTCTTGTCTTCTAGGCATGTCATTTTTTATGTGGAGATGCTGAAACACATTTTAATATTAGTAGTTTGATTTATTATTACTTGCAGACAGTTACTCTGCTTCAGGGTTTTATTGCCTTCTCCTGTCTTAATAAAGCACAAAGTGGGTGAGTTTTCTGTACCGACAGTTGAGTAGCCCTTATTTTAAGGCCAACGGAGCTCAGTATTGAAGTTTCTCATTTGGCTGATGCTGCTTTCTTTTAAAAGTGAAAGTTTTTCCCTTACTTTTCCTAGTAATCAGTTTATAAAATGGGAGGCATAAATGCTTTTTTGAAAATTAATTTTAATTAATTTTTTAAAAGGCTCAGATACTTGTTTTAAATTTGGTTTTGTATCTTCTCTTTCATTACTGGTTTCTTGTTTCATGCTGATATTTCTTCTTAGATTCAGAACACTGTGTTCATATTTGTTTTTCCATTTCCTTCTGAGGTACTGGAAACACTGTTTCAGAGTGTAAAAGTAGCAACTTGCTCCCTAATTATTCTTAGTAGCTTTTACATTTTAGATGTAGATCCACGTATTGGAGACAAGTAATCGGTTTAAAATTATGGATTATACTTTTCTTCTGGTGTTGTTTTTTTTAAATTTTGTTTTACAAAGAGCCTAAAAAGTCAAACTAATTTCCAAAGGAAAGAATCTAAATTTTATTATTTACTTTTTACACTTGGACTATGGTTATAGCTGTTATCTCGATTTGCCACATGCACACTTTTAATATTTTGTTAAATCATGCAGAATAAGGATAATAGGGTCACCCGGCTATTGCAGTATCTAAACACACAGCAAAGTAGGCAATGGAGTGAAAATTATTTAAAATATATAGCTTCTTTCTGTAATTATTATATTTTATGCTGAGTTGGAAGGGACCTATCAGGATCATCAAGTTGATTCCTGGCCCTGTACAGGACACCCCAAGAGTCACGCCATGTGCCTGAGCGCACTGTCCAAACTCTTCTTAAACTCAGACAGGCTTGGTGCTGGGATCACTCCCCTGGGGACCTTGTGTTGTGTGAGAGAAATGTGCATTTAAGTTCAAGATTACTGTGCAGTTTAGTTCATTCCTGAACTGAGTGGCCAAGCGTTTCTCTTTCTCTGGTGTTTCCTCTGTGCTTCACAACTCTAACTCTGAGTGGACCTTTATGAATAGTATCATGTCTCTTTATTGAGAATGCATGGTTGTTAAAGTATGAGTTATCTCATGCTAAATAGTTTTTAAGCGTGTTTTTCGTGTCCAGTATTTTGGAACATGAGCTGTAAAAGTGGGAATTAAGAAAATTATTATGAGGAAAAAGTAACTATAGTTTTTCTTTTTATGGATAGAAGAAGTTTCACAGGGTTATTTCAAGAGCTTGGTTAGAGTGGAAGTCAGTTCTTGTTAGATTTACAGCAGGTCTTCTGTGATCCACGTATCGTGTGATGTTATTTATGTGTGCATGGAGATCAAATTCTGCTATCTGTATCATGTTTTATTAATTTAAGGAGTAGAAAAATCATGGGTTTTACATATTAAAAAAATCAAAACATATGGAAGAATGTTACATTTGGTTTTTGTTAGAACTGATAACACAATGTTTTATTTCCAAAGACAGAATTAGAAATCATTATTTTTGTTATACAAAGCTCACAGTCAGTTTTTAGTTCGTTTGGGTTTTTTTTTTCACAGCAGTACTGATTATACTTAAATCTGTGAATATGTTTACTTATTCCCTCTTATTTACTTCTGGTTTATGCCCCTCTAATTTCTCTATGCTGCCGGGATGAATTGGATAAAATTATTAAATTCTTGTTTTTCATTTATTTTTGTCTGGGTAAAACTGGCTAACTCTTATTGTGAGTGTATATTTTAAAAAGCTGACGCAAATGATGGGCTCTCTGTGAAAAATACATACATAAAGAAATCTAAAAGCAGGAAATGCTTTAGTGACTCATCCTCATGTGGGATAAGAGAGGCATCCTTTCTCTCTGCCAATTAAAAAGAATGTTACTATCTTGTATTAGGGATTTATGGTTGCTGTACCAGATCTTGAAAGGATAATCTTCATAGTCGATCTGATGTGAGCTTGGTTTTAGTCTTTAGCAGTGCTGATTATCAGTGTGTGAGTGATAGTGACACTGAATTGTCTACATGCAGTGATGGGCACAAAGATTAATAGACAGTAAAGAAAAGTACTTTGCAATGTGTGAGTTCAAAAACAAGATCTACTTTTCTTTCTTTGACTCAGTATATGTGTGGATAGTATATACTTTTTTAATTATAGCATAAATTATACCATATTTTGGTCAATAATATTTTTTTTAAATAAATCTTCAACTAAGAATGAAGTCCTTCAATTAGTAATGAAGTAAAAAACTGTGATGATATAACAATCATAGAGGAAAATCTGCTATAGGTAGCTTTAGAACTTCCTATTTAATTAATTCTATTCAGTCTGTGTCAGATGATCATTACATTATATCGCTGCTGTCCTTTCTTCCATTCTTTGTAGCTGTCTGATGGTTACATCACCTCGTTTCTCCAGCCTGTCTTATTTTTCCTTGCCAGTCCTCTTTTAATTTTTGAAACTAATGAAGTCTTGTGGGTAGCAGCTGTCCCCTTTTTCTGGTTCTTGTGCAGTGAAGCTTCATGACACAACTAAAATGCAAGGAATAAATATTACCAGAGCACTGAAGGCAAAGTTACCCTTTACCTGCTTGGTATATAGCCTGCAAGCAACAACCCCTTTGGTATCTTTTGCGTGTTGAAGAACCCTTTTCAAGGTTGTCACACACCTCCAGGGAAATGAGTGGGTACATGAAGAAGTAATATAAAACTCATGCGTCTTTGAAGAGGTTCCCAGTTAAACTGGGATATCTTCTTTTTGACATGTCCTTACAATTTCTTACAGAAAATGTTTTTCAGACCTCCCCATTGCCTGTTTTCTGTTTCCGTAATTACAGTCTTTCAGAAAAGACAGAATGTCAAAATTATTTTTTTTAGTCCTGTTTTTCAGATATTGTCAGATATTGAATCCCAATAACGTGTAGGAAGGAAGAGGGTGTACAAAGAAAGAGACTTCTGTGATGCAGTTAGGGAAACTGAATCCGCATTTGAATTAGGGAAAAAAATAGCTGTTGGTAAGAAGCACACCATTGCCATAAAAAAAATTCATGCAGTATTTAATATAATTGCATCTAGTACCAAAAAAACCCCCGAAACTCCAACTGACTTCTGTTTTCCTTACTGTTCTTACACACAGTGAGTGGAGAGCTTGAGATTTGTTTGCTTTTTTCTGAAGAGTACACAGTTCTCCTCGCTCCACTCCTAAACAGGGAAGAAGACTTGAGTGTATTAGCCATTCTTTTTGTTCCTTCTAGTGAAACAAATATACCTTACTGTAAGGTTTTTCTTTTTTGCCAACTTGAATTACTGTGTCTAATGCAGTGGCTTCACTTCAAAAAGTGTCACCAAAGACTATTAGAAAATTTTCGTTAAGAAGTTGTATTCATCCATATTGGGAATAATACCGAGACATATAAACTGTTATTAAACTTTGCTCTGTGTTTATCAGTGTAAGTTGAAATGACTGATGGAAAAGTAATTTAAGTTGCATTTATTTTTACTCTGCAAAATCTAAGTCTATGACATGCATTGTCTGAAAATCAGGAATTTAACAAAATAACTTCCAGTTCAACTTCAATATTTATGAAAGAGGAGAATGGAAAATACAATAGAACCAGTTTCAAATTATTATAGTTGTTCAAGCTCTGTTTTTTTAGATATTTCCGTTTTCCTAATATACTTCATCAAGCAAAATTGTTTCAAGCATTATGGATTATATTTTTTTTCCCTGTTTAAATTGAATATTTTCTTTAGATAGTAGTTTCTCTTTGGTTAAATGACTTTAGTTTCTGCTACAGGTAATGGCTACCACTTGTATTTCATAAATCCTTTTTCTCTTGGTTTTCATTCAGATGGTATTTAACGTAGTGGTTTAGTCATTCCAAGTTGTTTATCATGTATTGCTTTCTATCTCTTACTATCACCTTATTACTATCTTTCATCTTCCCGTGTCTTTTAAAAAACTAAGTAAAGTATAATATGGAATTCTTTTTTTCCAAATGGAACATCACTTATACTTAAATATATTGGTGTTGAAAAATGTGATTCTGAAAGGTTATAAATGATATCATTTGCAAATATGAACTTTTATGTAAGAGTAGATTTCTAAATCTGTTGTAGGAACTGTGATTTCCTTAAGAAGCTGCAGTGATTAAAGGAATTATTTTATATTTAAAAGTGCTATATTTTGTTTCTTCCAGATGGTCCTCGGCCCTCCCAGAAGGAAATCATATCATTAAGGGCATTTATGCTTCTGTTCTTGAAACAACTTATATTGAAGGTAAAATGGTCTATTCCAGAGTGAAAACATCGACATCTGTTATGTACTTGTAATAGGATCTTTCATAGTAGAAAATCCGTAATACCTGTCTGGTGTTGTGTCTTTTTCTGGTTAATTTAATGTTCATGCACATCCTTTTAATCAACAGAGATGTAGTAAATCCATACAAAATTTCTTACTAACCTCACCAAACTCTGCCATGTATGCTTTATTAAATGTTTAATGTATTTGTATTCAATATATGAAATATGTTTTAATTAAATTAAGTCATATTTTAAAAATTTTAATAAAAAGGTCAAATGAAAAAGATAATTGCCGTTGT
Organism: Rhagologus leucostigma; assembly: GCA_013397725.1. Taxonomy (NCBI): domain Eukaryota; kingdom Metazoa; phylum Chordata; class Aves; order Passeriformes; genus Rhagologus; species Rhagologus leucostigma. The sequence goes on from VZTD01002293.1 coordinate 980,596, forward strand.
CAAGCTACTTATTGCTTTATCATTCTTGTTGGTTCTACCACTGGTTGAAATGGTGTAGGACTCTTTCTCTCTGTTACAGCTGAATGCTGCTCTTTGAGGGATAATCTGCTAATTTGAGACTAGACCAAAACCCAGTATTTTCTTTTCTGTCGCAGAAACTGGAGGAGTAACAGTAATAGTTTGTAGTATCTGAGGGCCCACACCAAAAGAATCTGACCTCATACTGTTTTGAATTGTCAATGTGATAAAGAAAAGCAGTAGAATGATAGAGACAATTTAGTCTTTTAGGTTCAAATAAAAAAGCTGTAGGATTATTTGACTAGGTCCAAGGCATGCTTAGCCCAGCCTGGGGAATGTATTTTCTCTGAATAATGGCCTCCTTTTTTTTTTTTTTTTTTTTTTTAGGATCGAGGAGTGAAAGAAGATGAACTGCAGAGCATATTAAATTACTTATTAACAATGCATGAGGTACATTTCTGTAATTACCTACTTTTTATTGTAACTAATTGAACCAGCTCTGTGGGGATCTTGCTGTTGAGGTTATTTTGTAGAATAACATTGGTGCTTGTCATACAGGATGAAAATATTCATGATGTGCTGCAGCTGCTAGTGGCACTAATGTCCGAACATCCAGCATCCATGATACCTGCCTTTGATCAGAGAAATGGGATACGGTAAGACAGTGAAGTGAGAAAATACCTTAAAAGTAGTTCCAGTATCATCACTCTCCAGTTTGCTTCTTTTTCACATAAATATCACACTTGCTGATCTTTTAAACTTCAATTTCATTAACTTAGGCTTTACTTTTTGACAAAATGAGTGATTTCAGTAAGTTGGAGGAAAAAGAGAATTTCCACTTAAGATTATCATTATGATATTTCAAAGTAACTGCACTGTTTTACTTGCTTCTCAATCCCAAATAGAATATGTAATTGACAAGATGCATCAAATAGCCATGTATCTATCTCAGAATAATTTTAAATATTCTTTCTTTGTATGTTTAACATTTTCTGGGGAGAAGAAGAGGAAAACAAGAAATCATACCCTAGCCTCTCAAATTCTGTCTGAGAAGAGTGAAATTCATATGTTTATCTGTTTGGCTGTGAAATTAATAACTGATAATTCCCAAATAAGTGTTATTTTTGTTGGAGTTTTATGCCTAATTTGGTAATATAATTTTTTTCAGGGACTAAAAATTTTCATGTTAATAATTTAATATTTACTATGGAATTTATTTTGTGCTGTTCTGAAAATACTTTTAAAAATGCAAGGGGCTTGGAAAAGGGAAAAAACCCCACAGCATCTGCTATTTGATAGATTCAAGCTTAATTTTGCCTAGATGCTAAGATCTTTGTACAAAGAGATGTACTTAAAACTGTTTGAATGACAATGCTAGTTGAAAGGAAGACTCATGGTTAGGACTTTGCTTTCTGCCTATAGTTTGTATTCAAACAGAATTCTATTCCTGACATTTTCTGAAGATGAGTAAGTCTGATTGGGAAGACTGAAGACATCTTTATATAACATTTGTGGTACTGATATCAAAAGTGTTTGATGGTGCAGTCTTTATGTTTAAAAGTCTGTGTTGTAGAAGTGAATGCACAGAATTGCAACTTTTAAGTATTTAAAAAGAAAATGGAACAAAACACACCCAAAGCCTTACATAAAATTAGAGGTTCTTTTGCCTAAGTTATCAGAGGACAAAAGCCCCAGAGGTCATTTGGTAATAGCATAAGTCATTTCAAAAGAGGAAGATATTGTCTGCTAAAGCACTCTTTAGTGGAGAAAGACTAGAAAGAATGGCTAAAAGCTGAAGCCAAGCTAGTTATAATGGGAAACTAAAATATACATTCAAAAATTTGTTGCAGAACAGTGCAGGGGAAGGGTGATGTTTTCTGTCTCTTAGTGCCTTCAGATCAAGGCTGGTTTCCTTTCTGAAAGACTGCAGAGTTTGTGCTTAAACCTGTCATATTAATTAAATGTGTAATAATTAGATTAGTTAATATTTGAGGCACTTTTTTTTTTAATCCAGGATTTAAAAACAGAGGATGTAATGAAAGGAGATTTTCACTAGCATCCAGGTACTCCAGGATATGACCTTATGTGTTCCGGTCTGCTTCTCTTGTCCTGAGCTACAGCTGCTCAGACTGTCTTTTATTTGGTTGTTCCAAGAGAGAAGTCTAGGATAAGATGTTACTTTTTGTTATAAAACATTGAACTGAACCAAACTACACCATGTCTCCAACCTCAAGAATTCATAATCAAATGCTTATTCTGCACTTGATTCTTTCAGTATATCCTTCTGTTTTGTGTGAATTTTGTTTTTATTGATTTATTTCTTAACAAATATCCTTGTTCAGTGAAATACAAGCTATATATGTGATGTTTAGTAATACAATCTATATATGTGATGTTTGAGCTTGAACTTGTTTTTCTGTTTCAGAGTAATTTATAAGTTATTGGCTTCCAAAAGTGAAAGTATATGGGTGCAAGCTTTGAAGGTCCTTGGATATTTTCTTAAACATTTGGGTCATAAGTAAGTGTCATTTAAAAATTCTTATAGTGGTCTATTTAAGTTCACAATTCTTCTTGTCTTTTTGTCATGATTACTGTATATTCTTTGTCAGTCTTTAGAAATTGCTTCAAATTATTAGGTTTTCTGATTAATATTTTGTGCACTGTTACCTTTATAAATCAGATAAAATTAATTTAATATGCTGTTACTATGATGTTTGAAACTTTGATTGTCTTTCAAATATACAACGTGCTGAAACTCAAGTCTTAAAACAAGAGAAAAACATTTTCCAGAAATATATCTTATAATTATATATTGCATGTTCAGCTAAAGTTAACAGGAAACATATGAGTGTGATCTAAAATTTGCTTCTGGAATTATCAGTGTCATTGCAATAAAATTTTCAGGGCAGCACTTCTAAAAATAGTTTTAGAAGGATGGAAAAAATGAAATAGAATATTTTATTGACATGGGAATGTTTCAGAGGGAAAAGTAGATACATCAAGCAAGTGGTGTTTAAAAATGGTGGTAAGAACATATCTCTGTGCAAGAAATACTCACATAGAAAATACAGCAGCAAGAAATATTACCATTTTAGAAGACCTGATGTCACAAAATGGGTTTATTTAGTCCCTTCTTCCATATTATGGTGTCAAGAAAGCACTAACAATCATGCAGTGCTGCATAGCCTGCTGTTGCTCATTTTTTCACTTCTACATGTGGTGTTAAGCTCCCTGCTGGGATTAGCCCAAAATGGCATTTTAGTGGGAGGCTGTGTATTACAAAAATTAACCACATGCTTCACAAGAGACTTCATCGCGTAAGCCTCATTTGAAGGGAAAGGAGGTAGGAGTCCAGCCAGAGTGTGGTATTGCTAGAAATGCTTTTCTCAGGAAGATCAATAAAGTATGACTGTATAATTGAGAGACAGTTAGCTGAGAATATGCTTCTAAATGGGATTTTTCCTTTGGGATCCAGCAAGTTGAATACTGTTCTGGGAATTAATAAAGCGAATTGATAGTCCACTCAAGAATCTCCAAGGACTTCTCAAACATTAGTTACTAAAATTCATTCAAATTGATAGGCATTGGATTAAGTATGATACACCAGATGAAGGTTTGACTTCTCAGAAGCCTGGTTGTATCCAGACAAGTACATTTGTTTAAAATATTTATCACTTATCCAGAAAATTAAGTAGCAAACTATGTCCTGGAGTGCATCAGGCACAGCATCACCAGCCAGGCAAGGGAGGTTATTGTTCTCCTCTGCTCTGCACTGGGGAGGCCTCAGCTCGAGTCCTGGGGTCAGTTTTGGGCACCGCAATATAAGACATTAAACTATCGGTGAGTGTCCAAAGGTGGGCAACAAGGATGGTGAAGAGTCTGGAGGGGAAGCCGTATGAGGAGTGGCTGAGGTCACTGCGTCTGTTCAGCCTGGAGCAGAGGAGACTGAGGGGAGACCTCATTGCAGTCTGCAGCTTTCTTGTGAGGGGAAGAGGAGGGGCAGGCACTGATCTCTTCCATGTGGTGACTAGTGACAGGACTCAAGGAAACAGCACGAAGCTGAATCAGGGGAGATTTAGGTTGGATATTAGGAAAAAGTTTTTCACCCAGAGGGTGGCTGGGCGCTGAACAGGCTCCCTAGGGAAGTGGTCATAGCACCAGCCTGACAGAGTTCAAGAAGTATTTGAACAATGCTCTCAGGCACATGGTGTGACTTTGGGGATGGTCCTGTGCAGGGCCAGGAGACGTACTCAGCGATCCTTGTGGGTCCTCCCAACTCAGCATATTCTATGATTCTATGGTTACAGAAAAAGAAAAGTGAGCATTTTCAGAAGCTGATATTTTAATTCCCAGTCCTTAGCATCTACTTGCGATTATGGATATATCAGTGTAGTTTCCATTGTTGACTGAACATACGTACTTAGCAAAAATTATTTTTCATGTCATTGGAGTGATTGAAATCCCCTTGAATACTCTGTGTTACTTCAAAAGTTTTTTTTTAATTTTTAGACCCGTGAACATCTGCAAATGTGCAAAATTTGCAAATGTGCATATTTTATGTAGATTTTAGCAAGTCAAAACGCCCTTCCATTTCATGTTTTACAGCTAGTGCTTGTGCCTTTTTGTTCACATACATATGTGTTCGTACACATGACTTTATAAAATGGAAGTCAACCATAGGAAATTCTAAGCAATTATAAAATTATAAAGCACTTAGATTTCTGTTTCACAGTAGAAGAAACAGGCTTTGCATTGTAATACATTGAAGCGGAATTGCATAAAGAGACATTACATGATTTATGAAATCTAAACCAATACAATAATACTAAGAAATATGTAGGTACAAAACCAATTACTTTTGCTGTAGTTCATATATATGCATCGCAGATGAAGCTATAAAGTGGAAGTAACTGGTTCTCAGAAGTGACCAGTAACGTGTTAGATGAGAGCCTGAATAACTTAATTGATTTTTCTTTGTGATCTGTGATGATAGACTACTTTGTCTAACCTTAACAGTTGACAAATCCTGTTTTTTTTCTTCTCTGCCATATTTGATTCTTTCTATTCCACCACTTGAAATAATAGTCCATTGTTTACTTTTGGGTTTTACCTGCACTTTTAAACTTCCCAATGGATTTCTTCTTCTATCTGCTAAATCATACCTTAAAAGGTTTAATATCTGTAGGTTTTCTCGTAAGCTGCTAATGAACTCCCTTCTGTGCATAGAAAAGTACACACTGTTATAAGTTGTTGCCACTCTCTTTTGTGGTTCTTTGAAAATTATAAAATAATATATTAATTTCAAAAGTTCTAGAATGAACCTATATAATTTGTTATTTTTACTGGTAATCATGAAAACACACTTCCTTAGCTTTTGAATGCATAAATTTTTTTGAAACTTTACTCTACTGTATGCTATTTAAAATTTTTCTGCTGCTTTAATGTGGATTATTATTTATTTTGAAAAATGATTTTTATTTCACATCCATTATAGTAGTAGGTAAATTTAATGATGCAATGTATGAGAAATACTCTATTTATGATGTTATATCCCATTTTAAAAGGGTGGGCTTTAGAGACAAGAGGAATTCATTGATCTGAGCTGCTTCCTTCTCTACTTTTTAAGATTTGAGTAGTTTTGGATCCCAGATGTGAAACACACTTCAATCATGTAGAATTTCATAACTTTCCAGGATTTTATTTCTTTTTCATTGCAACATGTGTTATTCCAGGACTGAATTATTTTGGCTTCATGAGAGAATGATGTATGAAAAAGAAAGGTGGTACTGAAAAATCCTTATATGTATTAGTATTAACATATACAGATTGCTTGAGCAATCTGAGGGAGGTTGGCCCAGATCACCCACTGAGGTTACTTCCAACCTAACAATCTCTGTGATTCTGTGATCAATGTTGGAAAATATGAAGTTGGATTGTCCTTAGTTCTTGTGATGTGCCAAAAGGTGTGTTCTTCAGTGATCATATTTTAACCAGCCTGTGTAAGATAGAAGGAGCTGACTTTGAGAATGGTGTGTGATTTATTTTATACAAAAGCCCGTTCTAAATACAACATTGTTTTCTAAGAACCTTTGTATATTTGCACAATTGCATTCTTTTTGGGAAATATCTTAAATGATATCTAATGAAATGAGATCTAAATGATTTGTAAATCTTAAATGAAATCTAAATGATTTCCTAATATATAAAGGATAACAAGCTTGGGAGCTTTTTAGTACAGCATCAAAATATTTGGCTTTTGGGTTTTATCTTGCATTTACTTAAAATGCTCAACATGCTTGGCATGTGCCTAATGTTTCTGTTTTCTCTTACAGGAGAAAGGTTGAAATCATGCATACTCACAGTCTTTTTACACTTCTTGGAGAGAGGTTGATGCTGCACACAAATACAGTGACTGTTACAACATATAACACGCTTTATGAGGTACAAATTATTAAATGTAAAGATTGTTATTTCTGCTGTAAAAAGTATGACTGGAAAATATCCGTGCTCTATAATATCCTGATTCTCAAGACTTTTGAGAAAAATTTTAGAAATTTAGAGAAAGTACTTCTTGATTCATAATGTATTTTGACATGTTTTAGATGTTTTTATTAACAATGTCATAATGTTTACACAGGCTCTATAAAACTTTCCACTTCTGATGGAAGAAATCCCGTTTCTTGAGATGTTTATCACTTTCCACAAAAAAGCCCCCAGCAGTTACTGCAGACCTCCAATTGCTCGTACTTCTCCATTGTTTGGAGAGTTTGTTTCTATTGAAATGGAAAGTGCTGAAGTCAGAGATGCCTCTCTCTTTTCTCTTTTCTATTTCATGTCCCTCATTTCAAGTTTACAAAATTCTTTTTTAACTGTGCCAAATGATAACTAACACAGCCACTTTTGTGTAGCAGATACTGCTTGAGGCGAATGAGTATGACCCCAAAGCATTCAGCTATTCTACCAGGTTCTTGTAGAAACGTCAGTTTCGATGATGAGCAATTTTGTAAAAGCAAAGTATTGAGAACATCAAGTTGGTTGAAACCCATGTCTCTTGCCTGCATGCATAAAGCTCTTGTCCAATCTTCAGTTATTACTAAAATGATGACTTAGAATAGAATCTCTTGCAATTTCTGAAAATCTTATGTACTAGAAAGATTTTTAATATTTTTTTAGTCATAAATAGATTTAATGACTAGATGTTCAGGGTTGGTTCCAGGAAAGAAAAAAGGGACTAGAGGAGCGTTTGGTTTTTAGGGTTCTGAATAATGTACAAAATGATTCTCCTATGATTGTAAAAACCTAAACATCATCTATTTGCCAGTGGCTTGGACGTCAAGTCCTTTTTTACTGCACATTACCTTTTGTGTTTTGGCCACTTGGGTCTCAGAGTCTAGTTCCTGCATTCAGTTTTCTGAGAGCTTCTGTGATTGATATTCTCAGAAAATGCATAACTCATTGACAAAATCAAAGTCCTCTTGGAGTTCAGCACCCACAGTCACGTACATTTGAAAAAATACCCAGAGGAAAGGAGAAAAAAGCAGTTAAGTTCTGTAAGTACAGAAGATTTGCTAAGAAACTGATGCTAAGAAACAGATACTTTCCATATTCTCTCATAAAAAGCAAGGGTATATTTGCCTTCTGTTTTAAATATCAATATGTAAAGACCTAGTCTAAGATACTGTGTTTATGATTGAAATTAGTTTGATTATTTTTTAATGAGTGAACTAAAGTTCTGCTTTAAAATAAATATCGCTAGTGAAATTACTCTATTTTGAAATTCATTTACTTGACTTTACTTACTGAGAATTCTGTGTTGATATCATTGAATTTTTAGCTTGTTCTTAAAAATAAAGTTGCATACACACATCCAGTGACAGGTATCCCAGTGTGAAAGGTTTGTGGTATTGCCTCAATACAGATTAATTAGGTTGTCAAGTACAATGCATGCAACAAGAGAATGCTCTGTCTTCCTCATTATGTGAAGCCCCAGGATTACTCCTGTGGAATGCTGTCTCTGACTCTTACACTTTACTAGCTGCAGGAAACCAAAGCCAGTTTTAAGAATTATTTGGTTTGGTTATGGATGAAATGTATGAGAATAATTATTGATGTATGTAGCTTGTGAAAGATATTTTGATATGTGCATGTATAATAATATGAGAAATATGAATGGAATATCTTTAAAATACTGTTATTTAGGCAATTAACTCAAAGGTTAACTAATCAGCCACACGACAACCATGAAAATCTTGATCCCTGCACAAAGGAATTGCTTTATTCCATTCTTCAAGATTTAAAATAATTTACCTAATTTTTTTATGTGAAGTTGCATGTGGCCATGGTAAATGTTCTTAACAAATTTAAAAATGAACAAAGAAATACTGTAGTGTTTGATTAAAAATGGTGAAAGGAAGTTAATATTCTGTTTTAGATTTTGACAGAACAAGTATGCACCCAAGTTGTTCATAAACCACATCCAGAGCCAGATTCAACAGTGAAAATTCAGAATCCAAGTAAGGACAATATATTGTTTTTGTTTGATAAATGCATCACCTAGAGGTTGTGGGGTTTTTTGAAATGATGGTTCAGAGAACAATTCATTCATGTATCTTAGATACATATGGGTTTCTGTTACCTCTTACACTACTGGCTGTCAGCAGCTATTTTTTTAACATTGGTAAAGTGCTTTATGTAACTAATTTATTCTTTCAAAGTGATTCTTAAGGTGGTTGCAACGCTGTTAAAAAACTCCACACCAAGTGCAGAGCTGATGGAAGTTCGACGTTTGTTCTTATCTGATATGATAAAACTCTTTAGTAATAGCCGTGAAAACAGAAGGTATGTCAATACAAATAGTATTTTCTCATCCCTGATTTCTGGATAATAACGATCTGTTATATTCTGTGTAGGATTTTATACTCTGTAATAAATTAAATATATTTAAAATAAATTTATTACATTTGTGGAAACTTTTCTTAGTTCAGTAACTAATACTGGATTCTTCTCTATAGTATACTTTAATTTTTTATTCTTACTGAAGTATTTTTAAGTTTATTCCTAACACTGGATTGATGTTCAGAGATGATGTTCCTCCCATCTTAACCATCGTAATGTTAAAGTAAAGAGGCTTTGTTTGGATATATTTTGAACTAATTATTTCACTTTAGATGTTTACTTCAGTGTTCAGTGTGGCAGGACTGGATGTTTTCTCTGGGATACATTAACCCTAAGAACTCTGAAGAGCAGAAGATCACAGAGATGGTTTACAACATTTTCCGTATTCTCTTGTACCATGCAATAAAATATGAATGGGGAGGCTGGAGAGTGTGGGTGGATACTCTTTCTATAGCTCATTCCAAGGTAAGAAACAGCTCACAGATGTTTTTTTAAATGCTGGTAACCCCCAAAGGCAGTAGCAATATAATATAATATAAGATGTAAGGTGATTTAGTGCCATCTGGTGGCTGTCGCTATTCATGCCAAGGTGGCTTTTTTTCTTGTCAAACACTTTGTAAGCTGTACTTAATATGTTTTCAAGAATCTTGCTAGCTTTTGCCCAAGTTCATCTAGCATATGTTCATCCACATAATCTGTTCTTTTTTTTTTAAGGTCACATATGAAGCTCACAAGGAATACCTAGCAAAAATGTATGAAGAATATCAAAGGCAAGAGGAAGAAAACATAAAAAAGGGGAAGAAGGGGAATGTGAGCACCATCTCAGGTCTTTCCTCTCAGACAACGGGAGCAAAAGGTGGAATGGAAATTCGAGAGATAGAAGATCTTTCACAAAGTCAAAGTCCAGAAAGTGAAACAGATTACCCTGTCAGTACAGATACGAGGGACTTGCTCATGGCAACAAAGGTGTCAGATGATGTGCTTGGAACTGCTGAGAGACCCGGAGGAGGAGGAGTGCATGTGGAGGTTCATGACCTTTTAGTTGATATAAAAGCTGAAAAAGTAGAAGCTACTGAAGTAAAACTTGATGATATGGATTTATCACCAGAGACACTGGGAACTGGAGAAAATGGTGCACTGGTAGAAGTGGAATCTCTTCTAGATAATGTATATAGTGCAGCTGTTGAGAAGCTCCAAAACAATGTTCATGGAAGTGTGGGTATTATTAAGAAGAATGAGGAAAAAGATAATGGTCCATTAATAACTCTGGCTGATGAGAAAGATGAACCTTCTACTAACAATACCTCATTTCTCTTTGATAAAATGCCTAGTCAGGAGGAGAAACTCCTTCCTGAACTTTCAAGTAATCACATTGGTATTCCAAATGTGCAAGAGACACAGATGCATCTTGGTGTAAATGATGATTTGGGATTGCTTGCGCATATGACAGGTAGCGTAGATATAACTTGTGCTTCAAGTATAATAGAGGACAAGGAGTTCAAGATTCACACCACTTCAGATGGAATGAATAGCATTTCTGAGAGGGAGTTGTCTTCATCATCTAAAGGATTAGAATATGCTGAAATGACTGCCACAACTCTTGAGACAGAGTCTTCTGGTAGCAAAACTGTACCTAATGTTGATGCAGGAAGTATAATATCAGATACAGAAAGATCTGATGATGGTAAGGAGGCAGGAAAGGAGATACGGAAGATCCAGACAACTACCACAACCCAGGTAAATTTCAAGTACCCATGTATGTGTCTGATGTAATCATTGTTCATTGCTGAGGGATAAATTAATAGTATGAGATCTCAGAGGTATTTGAAGTATATTTCTTTAATTATATGAAAAATGTACATCTTCCAGGCCTATTTTCTTTGAAAATGCCATAATGTGAAGTCTTTCATGACTGTATAGAACATATATATTGCATATACTAGTTAAATAACAGTTATTTCCCACTAAAATGAATGATAAACTACAATGAATTGGTTTAAATATTTGGGCATTAATCTCTCTTTTAAATAATTTTCTTAGAAAGACTTATCAACTGAGCAACCAGCAGAAATTTATCTTCTAATCTCTTCTTTGGGTGCTATGAACTCTAAGCTGTCCATGGTTTTTTCTTAAAATGAAGTTAACTGTAATTAAAAAAAGTTGAAATAGGTATTAAATAAAATATAAATGAAGAATTATTGTTTTATTGAATAATGAGAAATTTTAATTTTAGCATGTTTACAGTGGAGCTGGCAGTTGGAGTTTTGATTGCTGTAGATGTGGTAACTGCCTCGTTAGATTTGATCTCCTTGAGACCACTGAAAACACTGAAAACTACTTAAAGACCAGCCCCCTGAGTGGAGATACTTACATGTTTCATGCTTGTTTATGCAGTGGCAATGCACATCAAAGTCCATTCTTGCAGATACAGTATTATTGGCTAGATAAAAGCTCCTCTGTTACGGTACAGTTATGATGCCATTGCTGCTGCTTGCATGAAGGTTACCTGTAGTTTTACCTGAAAGAGAACGTATTTGACTGAAGTTGCTAACCTCAAATTCTCTAAAAACAGGTCTACAATCATCTCCCTGCCTTATTAGTAAGAAGTGACTATCTTTTATTCAAATGGACTGAAAGAAAACAAGCAAATTATGCAACAGAGATGGGAACTGCTGCTTACTTCTGAGAAGAGTTAATCCCTTTATCAATAGCAGATCAAATGTTAAAGAATATAAAATTCACTCTTTCCTGTGTTTCCAACTAGAAAAAACTGAAAATGCAGTTGAAAGCACTATGCAGAAGATTCATGTGAAAAATTAAAAGCTTAGATAAGTCTAAGAAAAAAAGAAATTAATAGTTTAAATATAACTCTAAGAAAGACATAGGAAATGCAAGCAACAGTAAAAAGTTTATTCGCAAGAGGTCAAATCGAATAAAGGAAACCTTTTTTGCTCTCAGAGTACTGGCTACAGGAGATCAAGATCAGACTAAATATACAAGAAGCTTTTCAGCTCAACTCCAATGCTATGTCCATTTTTACATTGCTAGCATAATTGTTTTGCAAAGTTCTCTTTTGCTTTTGAATTGACAAAATGGGATTTGGGAGGCTATATATAATTCTCTAATGATCCTGCTAAAAAGACTAGATAAAAAAATCGGTTTTGAAAAATGAGGAGCTGTCCGAAAATTCACTCATTTCCTGAAGCCATCACTATATAGTTTGTTCATGTTTTCAGTCAAATCTTCAAAGAAAATTGTGTTATTAGCCCAAAAAGATAATTGTTACATATGAACAAAGTCTTTACACTGACCTTGTATGGGCTACATTTAGTCTTTTCTGTAAGACTTCAAGTGAAGAAACTGAGAGTAAATCTTGGTGAGTAGCTGGAAGGGGGCCAGTCTTAGCCCCTCAGCACTGAAGGATACTGCCTGCCTTGGAACATCAATATCTCCCGTGGTTTGTGGCCACGCTGTTTTATCCTGTCCTTTCTCAGATTCGGTATTGCATTCAAAAGCACATTGCATAAAACTAACATCATTTTCGAACCTCTTGTTGATGTAGGCAATACAGGGTCGATCTGTCACCCAGCAAGACCGGGATTTGCGTGTTGACCTGGGATTTCGAGGAATGCCAATGACGGAAGAGCAGCGACGACAGTTTAGTCCAGGTCCACGCACAACTATGTTTCGTATTCCAGAGTTTAAATGGTCTCCCATGCACCAGCGGCTCCTGACAGACTTGCTTTTTGCACTAGAAACAGATGTACATGTTTGGAGAAGGTGGGTCGTTATTTCTTCTTTAACTCCTGATTTGTGTTTCCATCAATAAGGAAAAATTAGGTGTGTTGGACAGGGGATGTTACTGGGATGGTGGGGAAGAAAAGAGCTGGTGTTAGCTGAATTGCCCTTCTGTATCTTCTACCTTCTCTTTTTAACCCTTCCCAGCCTGGAACAGCTCTATTTCATAGGTAGTAATTCCTGTTTTCTTGAGGAATTGTATAAATCCTGCATACCTAAACAAACTGAGCTGCTCTTTCAGCTTATGTTTAGCATTAGAATCTACTGCCCCTGTTCTAGACAGGATGACTTCTGCTAATGGCCATTTTCCTAACTGATTAATTAAAAGAGAGCTTCTCTACCTGCAAGCTGTATAAACAAAACCTCTTTCCTTTAACATTTTGTAAAGAAACACTCTATTGACAAATTTTCTTTTGCATGCCGGCTCCTGGTTGGGTTTAGTCTTGGTGATTATATAATATTTTATGATAGCAGTGTGATTTCCTAGGGTTTTCATACATTTTGTACATGTTAATAGAGGTACTCTGTAACTATAATACAATAGAGAAAATTTACTCTAATTTCCACTACAGACTAGTTCATTTTCACGAAACTTGAGCATAGTTTTATCAAAGGAGCAATTTATATTACGTTTAATTCCCAGTTTAATGAACTGTTCTGTAATACTCGCTTGGGAATAGACAATTTTGATGTTTTTCTTTCGGCCAAGTATATGGGAGGGGCTTGCATTTTGTGTTCAGATAATGCTTGAAGGTTAAAGTTCAGGTTGTATATTTTCAGTTGAAGCCTTTAATTTTTGTTTGCTGGCTGACAACAAATGTTGCTTTGGGGAAAGACCATACTTATAGACAGAGTATTCCTCAATATTTTCACACAGGGGTTTTATATTTTTGGGGAGTGACTGTTTCGTGGGACAATTGCTCACCAATTAGGAGTTGCTGAGATTTCACCTAATCTTACAAGCATCTGTGGCTTCTGGAGCTGTTACTAGTGCTAGATTTATTATAAGTTAAGAAAGTTAATATTAAATCAAGCTATGGCCATGTTATCATGTTACTTTAAAACAGTAGCAGGTGTTATCATTAGGTGTTATCAAGGGCGCTTCAAATGGCACTGGTGCAAGATGGTGAACTATATTAAATAGCTGCTTTCATGCTGCAGAAACAACTCCACTGCTTTCAGCAGAACTGCCTGTAAAGTGAAGTACTGGTTGATGGCAATAAAAGGTTAGAAGACGTTGTTCTCAGCTGAGTATTTGAATATAATCCTGTGCAAAAAGAGATAGCAATCAATTCGTTCGTTAGACTAGTCTTGTTAATGTTTTTAGACAATTTACATGCAAAGTTTTGTAGACCAGACTTTTCCTTTTTATAAAAGAAACATTCATAGTATAGCTGCAAAGAATGTATTTATCTAAAGTTTATTTTAATTATCTGGTTTTAATCCATCCTTTCTTCTGTTCTTGCAGTCACTCCACAAAGTCTGTGATGGACTTTGTCAATAGCAATGAAAATATTATTTTTGTACACAACACAATACACCTCATTTCCCAGATGGTAGACAATATTATTATTGCTTGTGGAGGAATTTTACCATTGCTGTCGGCAGCCACATCCCCAACTGTAAGTACAATATTTCCATCTAGTGGTCATATTAGAAATTGTTGTTAACAATGCAAACCACTATTTGCAGCTGACTTTTCTTCTTTAAGCACTCCTGTCCCCTTTCTGCTAATTCTTTCAAAAAATTTAAATTTATAATCAAACTGTTACACTTTGATATATAGAATGTGTATAACATTTTGCATTTGAAATGCTAATTTTATCAGAGAAGTAGTACTAAGTAAGAATAATATTTCATAGTTATTTAATATTTCATTTAAAGGGATGACCATTAGGATAATGATTCCTGTTGCAAAACAGCGTGCTTTATGATGCCTACTCATTGATATTCATAAACGTTTTTTGCATGGCCACTATTAGTTTGCATGCCAAATGATACCAGAAGTCATCCCCTCTCTACTCTGGTTACTTCTTCCTTCAGTAGATCCTTTCCCCTTTTTTTTTTTTTTTTTTTTTTTTTTTTTTTTTTTTTTTTTATCTGGTATTGAAAATAACTGATATTTTTATCCACTCAAATATTCTTAGTGAGTTGTAAGTTCTTAATAGATTAAAGCTCAGGCAGACAGAGTATCTTCACTAAAAAGGGAGGAATATTTTATAAATATTGCATTATTGATGAGAGTAATTGCATTATTCAAATGTGATGCCTTGTCTGTACAGTTAATATCTATGAATATTTCTTTCATACTAAATGTTATCTTGAGCATCCTGTAAAAATTGTTAGTAGTTAATATTGGTCTTTGAAAGGGGAGACAATGAGACCCAGAAGGGACAAAAAGATCCTCTGAAATAATGTGGGTAGTAGGCACTGGAGACTGCAAATGTGGTTTGCAGTAAAAGCTCAAGTCTTTGGTCTAGCCATTCAGCAATTGAGATTACTTTACTTTTTCTTTACTGTTACTTCTAGTTAAAAAAACCTTTTTTTTGGAGGTTTATTTGAAAGGTATAACTATATGGGCTCACAATTTGCTAAACATTAATATCATTTTCAGACAGGCAATTAATGTTAAAATGCTGTCTCTTTACTATTTTCACAGTGTTAACTGGACAAATACTTGCTATAAGCAAAAGTGCAAGACTACAATTATTGTCTGTAGTCACAAGAATAGCATTAAGGTCCTGATTTTGCAAGTGCTTCATTGTAAATATTGACAAGTATGAGTGAGTACACACTGAGCCATTTTGAAACACAGGCTGCAGTATCATTCTTTAAAGGACATTGGGGGATATTTTTTTAAAGCAAAAATTTTAGGCATCATTTGAAAATGATGGTGTTTTGACATCTTTTATATAAAAATATAAAACAGGCGCAACATTAATTAGGCTGCAGTTCTATTGAATGCTCTTTGTGAATTTTAGCTTTTGTCTTGGTTTATGATACTGCAGAGCCATTCTTTGGAATAATAGTTTTGTGGTTCACCATTTCCCTGTATTTATTTTGGATAATATATATGTGTGGGTGTGTCCCTATAGATAGTTACCTGACACAGTAATAATAATTACTCATCTATTTGTTAAAATATTGTGTGTCAATACTGCCTTGCTCAATAGCAGTGATTTTCATGCACCGATACAAAAGACTACATTTTCAAATTTCAGTATTATGCACGCATTTCTCCGCTATGTGGGGACTGTGTGTATTTCTTGAATGCTTGATTTTACCATCTGTCTAGGTCAATAAAATAAAAATAAATTGTACAATAAAGTAATTCACTCAAAGTTTGGTAGCTGGCTTCAAATTGAATGAATCCTGCTGTGTGAAATTAAAAAAAAAAAAAAAGGATTCTTCCTACCTATTCAATTCTGTTCCTGTTCCTCAATGCCCATCCATAAACATTAAAAGGAAGGTGGATTTATTCATCACTGTGACAGATATGAAGAGTGCAGCACATCCTCCCTCCTTACAGCAAGTGCTCTCCCTCAGTCTTGTTCTGAATCAGTTTCGAAGGGAGCAGATGCCCTGCTGGGCATCAGACCACTTGTGAATATCCATCATATGATGAATGAAAAGAAGTTTCATACTGATTCTCAGACTTCTAATGCTTGTGCATCCTTGAACTGCTGTGAAGAAGTGGATAGATTGCTGGTTCAGAATATATTTCTTCTCAGTCTTGAAAGGGCAAAGTAGGCCACTGCAAGCAATCAGTTTCAAAAGGCTGTCTCACCCTCCTCCCTCCAGAAGCTGCTAATGGGAAGAGAGAAGAGGTTTGAAACTGGAAGATTTATATGACATCTCCAATGCATAAAAACACTTACAGCAGGCCTGCTACTGGCCGCTTTCTGCCAGAGCAACTCTTAAAGGGGGAAAAGGCCTGTGGGCTTTTTCCCTCACTGATTCAAAGACTCACAGAATCACAGAATGGTTGCAGCTGGAAAGGGGACGCAGGAGGTCACCTGGTCCAACACCCATGCTCAAGCAGGGCCACCTACAGCCAGTTGCCCAGAACTGTGTTCAGACAGCTTTTGACTGTCTCTGAGGATGGAGACTCTATCACTTCCCTGAGCAACCTGTGCCGGTGCTGAATCAGCCTCACCATGGAAAAGTGTTTCTTGATTTCCATGTGGAACCTACTGTGTTGTGATTAATTACATTAATGAATAACATTTTATCCACAAGGTACAGAGTTCAAATTTTGTATTGCATCTCCTGAATCCCTTCCAGCCCCAACCATTCTGTTAGTCTGTGTGGTTCTGTAATTGGAACTGGGCATGGTATTAGAACTCTGCTCAAGCTGTATTGCACTACTCTTCCAAAAGGAAGCTGTTCACATGCTACATAAGCGGCCTCCCTGGGTCAGCCCAAGGGCCCGTCTGCTTTAGCATTCTGCCACCAACAGTGACTGTTTGCAGTTTACATCAGAATGCAGAAGTCTGAGCAAGCATATTGATTGCTCTGATAACACTCCGTTTCAGCATTTAGGATTTTAACAAATGGAGAGAGAGTGTTTGGGCTGTCATATTTAATAACCACTGAGGAATTTATCCTTCTAGACTTTATCTAATCTTTTTTGAAGCTACTTACACTTTTAGCTTCCATAACATCCTATGGCACTGAGCCTGACAAAACAATTATATAACCTTCGAAGCACTTCTTGTCTTTGTTATTTTTTAAGCCTGCTTTAATGCATAAAGTCACTATGTGCTTTACTGTTTATACTGTGAAAAGAGTGGTTAATCATATTTTTATTCAGCTCCATATCCTTTATGACTTCGTAGGATTGAGTCATATCTCCTGATGTGCCTGTTTGAATCTATACCATCTTCATCTTGTTTAGTCTCTGATCCTCCATATCTCTGTTCTGTGGAGCTTTTCTGGGGTGTCAAAGCCCTCACATTTTGTGGGTCCTGTAGAATACATTTATTCAATTTATTAGCAAGTGTGAGCTCATTTTGCTTAATCTATTCCTTCTTCACTTTCATGAATGTCGATGCTCCGATATTTCCACTGAAGGTCTTTTGGGGCCCATATTGAAATTTTAAAGTAGTAGTTCTCCTTTCCTCTTAGTATATTTTATTGTGGCATAGGTCATGTATTTACATCTGCTTATAAAAATTAATTTACTTTTTGATCTGGAATAATGAAACATGAAAGCAAAAAGACTATAGAACAGACAGTAAAGGTCATTCCACCCTTTAACTTCAGGATGAGTGAAACAGGGATGGAATTCATGAGGAGATTAGGGTAAATCTAAATATTCACTTGAAGTACTTACAAGTGGCCTAGATTTCTGGCTAATGGAGATCTACACACCAGAAGCAAATGATTCAGCTATCTCTGATGTAGACATCTACCAGATCCCTGTAGGGTCCAGCTGGAATGGTTGTTAACCTGGAGCTCTATCTGGTCTCTTTTTATGAGATGGCTTACATCTTTTCTAATGGAGAAAGGAAGAAGCACACAGTTCCTTTTCCAACTGTCTTACTGTCCTGCCTGTGCACAGTTCCTTGATTTAAGTGAATCAGTCAGACTTCAAGCAAATCTGAGTTCATCCTGGGCCACTCATTCTTAAACAGGCTAAATTCTGCCACAAAACTCTCTTCTCAACAATCTGCTATAGAGTTAGTTGCTCTTACATGTGTCCCATTTCCTCTGATTTTTATAAAGCACTTCACCTATTTCTCCTTAGTAGAACAGATGCTAAATATTAGATGCTTGAGTTAATTAAGTCTATTTGAAGAAAAGAGCCAAGGGTAAATTTAGCAAAATGACTTTCAGAGCACTGGAGCAATTGCAGTTTTGGTTTGGTTTTTTTTCTTTTGTGCAACAGATTCTGTATTGTGTTACCTCCCTTGCTGAAAAAAAGCAGTACTGTCACAGTTTCTTTAAAAAGATGAATGTTTGAAAAATCTCCCATTCCGGAAAGACTTTTTTTCCTTTGCGTAGTTCAGATTTGGAGTGAAATGGCAATTCTTCTGGGCTGGGTGGAAGATTACTGCATGACTCCTTGCCCGCTGCAGAACAGGCAGTCTTAATTATGGAATTCCCTCACTATGGAATTCTTATAATAGAAATCTGCCTTTTATCTTTTTTTGTTTTGTTTGTGGTCTGGTTTGGGTTTTTTTCATTTGTTTGTTTGGTTTTTGCAGTTTTGTTTTTTTTTTTTTTTTTAATCCAGACTAGGATGATCTAAATTGAACACATTTAAATATAAATAGAAAAAAAAAAAGAAAAGAAAAGAAAATATGTGGTTTTTATGTAAACAAACCATTCACAAATCTGTGGGCAACTCAAGAGTGCAGAGAAGGTTATATGTTTGTATGTCATACAGGGCAAAGTTTACTGTAATTCACAATAATCTATTCCCGCAATTTTTAATATTTCACTCGATTTCAGTTCTGTGCTACATCTGTCCCAGGGTCTGTACATGGACTTGCTTCAAATGCTAGTGTTTTAAAGTGTTGCCGATTATATATATGAAATAATTTGAAATTGAAGAAAATATTAACAAAAAATATGAGCAGTTTTGTTGGTTTACAGTATAATCTGGAGTGTCTTCTACTTTTGATTCTGATGTTTAGTATATTAAATTGGGAATATTAGATAACTCTGCTACAATTATGGGGAGGTCATAAAATACAAAATACTGATTTCCTTTTATTTTCTCCTTTCTGCTGGGGAGGTCTTTGAGGCTTTCTAAAAATAATTACAACCATAAGGAAGACATTATTAAGATGTTGTGGAAGTGTGAAAAACAAGACCTATAAAGGGAAGAGATTTGCAGAAGATGCTTTCTGTTAGTAGAAGCTGGTTTACAGATAAAATGTCTTGTGTACAGGCTAGCAATTGGAAGTAATCACTGCTTGCTACAAGGATAGCAGCTGTGACAAGGGCTTGAGGACACTGAGCAAGGCAAAAGAAATTTAAGGAGTTTAAATATATGTGACAATTCAGAACAAATTTCCAGACAACTTGCAATCAGTTTGTTTTTCCACTTATTCTAAGAAGTCTGTAATTCAGCTTCTAACTTGCAGAATTCAAAACATCAGCTCTTAAGGTCTCATCTGAGGGCTTGTGATGTTATATGAACTATCCACAAAACTCCATTAAACATTTAATGATGGCCTCATTAGGTCTGAGGATTAGAAGCTGAGATATATGACCTGCATATAGTGTTAGCATTATCGTGTTCAGGACTTGTGTGATTCCACAGGTGCTGTGTGGTCTATAACAATTCTGAGAATCAAAAGTGGTAAAACCGATATGAAAATTGTCAGCTAGTAATTGAGAGATGATAGCCACAGGTTAATTCTCGAGCTGCATCCAACTATGAAAAGACAAAGACACATTTAAAAACTGGTTGAGCGTGGTATTTTTCTGTCCTGATAGGAAAGAAAACAGTTCATTTAAGCTTGTTTTACTTTTTGTTAGATTAGGTTTTTCCACTGTCTAAATTATAACAGTGGTAACTGACATGCTCTGAAGTTCCTTTCTATTTTTAAAACAGGACCAGTGAAAACATAAGAATTAGTTCCTAGCCCACTGTAATAATATAGAAAGTGGTTCTACCTTAAAGTAAACCATAAAAATTTAATACACATATTTAATTGTGAACAATGTAATTTGAAGGCCAACTCAGTCTGAGTGCGGTAGTAAATCTTGATTTTTTTTTTCCTATGGTTCAAAAACATTGTCATATCTAGTTTGATACTGGTTTAGGTTGAAGAAATCACACTCAAACATAATATTGTAATGAGGTATGTTGTAGTGCATCCAAGGGAAGAGCATTATGCATGAAGAACCAGGTGGCTTGTTGTAATTTTTTTTTTTCCAAAGCATTTTAAACATATTTGCCTCCTCATGAAAGGATTAACTACTTAATTGCATTTCAGTTGAATGGCTTGTTGTAAAATGCTCATATCTATATAATCAGTTAACTCATCACTTTGTTTTACGTTGCTTCATAATATTATTCCATGTACTACATAAAAGATGTACATTGGTTTGGAAGAATCAGTGTTTACATGAACTCCATAATAATTAATACAAGATTTAAATTTTTCCTTGTGCATAGCTATCTTTGACAGGTCTTTATTTTCAAATGTTCATGCCGAGCTTAAATGTTTTGCTGTTTTAAATATAAATTAAACAAATGTATAATTCCAAGATACTAATTTGTTTCAATTTACCTTGTATTTTTAGTTAACTTAAATAATTTTCTTTTTCTTTTATTGTTGTGATCTGTTGTCTGTTTTGTCTGTTGCATGTCCAGGGTTCTAAGGTTAGTATTGCTGCTGTAAGTTTCAGTTTTTTGCATTTTCAAAAATACGTTATTTTTGATCATTTAATATTTTGGCTTTTTAAACAATTATTATTCTTACCATTATTTTCCTATATCATACAGTAGGATGTGAATAGGAATGTATTAGGTGTAGTACTTAACTTTTCTTACCATATTTCCCTTGAGTACCTAATGCATTGCCAATTATGGTGCTTGCTGTTAGCTCCTGGACTGAATGTAGTCGGGTCTGTGAGCTAATTTAAGTTATAAATGCAGTTGTCAGTAGAGAAACTCTTTATGTCCTGAGCATGTTCATTGTATGGGAGACTTGCTGCTGCTCTTAAATTACACTGAGTGGTCATGGAATGGTGATCAGTTCACTTTTCAATGGGTTTTAGAGACACCACTATCTAAAATATTGGTGATACTAGAAGGCAGCTTGATCAATAATGGAATATATTTTAAACACTATTACAATACCAATGTGCTGTATTTAACAGGTAGAAGTGGTGGTAAGTTTGGTGTAAAAAAATTGTCAGTCATTTTTTTTCCTCCATGTAGCAGAATTTTAGGGAGATTTGTAAAAAGAAAAAAGATTCTTTTTAATTCAAAGTTTGCTAAAATCTTGCTAAAATGCACTGCCGTCTTATATGAAGTGAATTTACTACATAACTTGCAAAAATAAAAAAGAAATAGACATTCTGAGAGGTTTAAGGCTATGATTGGCACAATACAGTTGAAACTTGATAAAAATCAATATCAAGCAGTCAATGGGCTGCAAATGAGCCTGATGTTGTTTCAAGCATGAGTTCAAAGTTCGAGTTTCCTTAACCACATATGAGTTTTTCTAGCAGACTGTTATGGCTATAGATTTTTGCAAATATATTTTCTTTGGGTGAGTGCTTTCAAAAAATTGTCTTCCAGTCTGTTACAAAAAACCAAGCAACCTATTTTTCCGGAAAGTAGGAACACAGCACAAACTAAACAGGAGAGCCCTGGCTAAAGAAGATAGGAGATAGGCTAAAAATCTTTCTTCTGGTAGTTGTCATTTTACTATTTTTCTAATATTATTGGGCAGTTCAGACAGATGACAGGCCTTCCCAAATCACTCATGTAACTGACATGCTACATCCTTAAGAGAAATTAGATGAAGTGCTATCTATCATTATGGTGACACATGCCACCTTGTATCTTTCATCTTTCAAAACAATTTTTTCCTTAATACCGTTTGGCACAGTTTTCACTTTTGTAATTTTGGATGTAAAAATATTCTTAAAAGTAAGCAATGAGTGAGGCTAATAATGTTTTAAGAGTGTGGAAATAAAAGAATTTTTGATTTTCTGTATTTTTTATTTTCTTTGGAAGGAAATGACCTTAAGAGCACAAAATAGATTTTTTTTTTTATAAATACTTTTAAGCAAATTAATAAAAGTAGAGAAGTACAACGTAAGTACTTTTCAAAGGGCCCAAACTGTGTTCTCAGGAAGTCTTGCAACTGGAAAGCTTGTTGACAATCAGTAAGAATCAGCCACCTGTAAACAAATTTTAAAATAGTATTTAGGCATATAATTCTGCAAGAAAACAAGTATCACACATTCCTGTTTTCAGTTGGCCTAGATCCAGAGGTAAAAGTGTTTAAACTGATATTTATATTTTGGATTAAGCTGTTTCCTCACTTATCTGCACTGTTAAATACCTGAAGGCATTTGAAAACATGACTCTTGACATCTAAGTGTCATTTTGGAGAACAGCATTTTAGCTTTCAGAAATATTGACCTCATTCAGAAATTTTCTGTGGATTCCCACTAAGGAGAGTCCAACACTACATTAGGAAAGAAAAAACAACTCTCTGGGACATGTGAGCTGCACACCATGTCACTTGTCACGTTTTTACTTTCCCTCTGTTGTTGTCGTGAGGTAGGAAACAGAATTGGAGAATTGGACTCTGTCAGGATTCTGTATGCTGTAAACATTGCAGGGAAAATAGATTCATGAAAACAGAGTGCAAACCTGTATGTTTTTTCCCACTCCACTCTTCACATTTGCTTGTTTATCTAAAGGAATATTAAAAAGTAAAAGCTATACACAGAGTAATTCCTTTCAGCTGTTACCTGTTTGCGTAGCCTATGGAAGAATGTAAGAATATGTCACACCCTTTTACACTGTGCATTGTTTTCCTATCTGCCCATACTTTGTCTTTATGTAACTGCTAACAACTTTCTCATTTATATTAGACTTTTTCTCATCTATTACAGCATGTAAATGTAAATAATTTTCTCACTCTTCATGCTGTCTTACTTTGAATTTCACTCAAAGCTTATGTTAATAGTGTCAGTAGGAGATTTTTAAATAACTTTTCAATCTGTCATTAAGCATAACAATTTAGATTTCTATGTGTATGTGCTGTCTGTATTTCAGTTGTGTTCAAACTCTTTAATTCAATTATCTCCTTTTAAAGACTGAATTGGAAAATATTGAAGTGACACAAGGAATGTCGGCAGAGACAGCAGTAACGTTTCTCAGCCGTCTGATGGCAATGGTTGATGTACTAGTATTTGCCAGTTCTCTAAATTTTAGTGAGATTGAAGCTGAAAAAAACATGTCTTCTGGAGGTCTAATGCGACAGTGCCTAAGGCTTGGTAAGTCAGCAGACAGGATGTATTAAATAGTTACTTACAGATCAATGAGTTGCGATGGATCAAATAGTGACACATGTAGGAAAGGACCTTGTAGGTAGAGTTTGATGTGATAAAATAAAAATCCCATTTATTATTGATTTGATATGTTTTTAAGGCCAATTCAATTTAGTTATGAGAAATACATGTCTGAAAATGTTCTTCGTTATGTATTTCAAGTTGTATATATTCAGGGAGAGTAAAAGTATAAGTCAGTAAACAGATGATATTTTTTTCTTAAAGCTGCTTTGCTACTTCAGTGTAGCAGGTTTTTTTATCCAAGACTCCATGGATTTGTAGGACTCTTTATAGGCTATGTAAGATAAAAAGAATGGGATGCTTGTGCAGACACTGTAGACCTCAATATATTTTGCAGCAGTATGGCATTTATGTTCACTATTTACTATTATTCATACCACTTATTATGTTACTGATGATTTTACTGTTCCTGGTATAAAACTTGTGGGTTATTCTCAATTATAATTTTTTTTAATCAAATTTTCAATTACTGCCTACTAGTAATGAGTGCTAATTGATGTTCTAAATATAATATTGAGAAAATACACTGATTTGTGGCATTTTCATTTCTTCTTTCAGTTTGTTGTGTGGCTGTGAGGAACTGCTTAGAATGCCGGCAAAGGCAAAGAGAGAGAGTAAACAAGACATCATTAATCGGAGGTAAAACTCCAGATGCTCTTCAGAGCGTAACTGCATCAGCAGCAACCAAGGTAACTGAGCCTTCAGCAACCAGTAGCAATGACAAGTCTGAATCACTGCTTTTTAGGATCAGAAAATGATTGTTACTGCCTTCTCAAATATTTGGCAAAAGCTTAGGTTTTTCCTGTTAACTGGTTTATGGTAGAAGTGTGTGAGGAGACTTATTTGAAACATGAAAACTTTGATGCAGGAGAATGATGAGCAATTCTAACCAGCTTTTTCACTCTGGCTCGGCCTATTTGAAAGAACAAGCCCCCTTACTCACTTCTGTCATATATACCTGCATAGATTTTTTATTCCATCAGGATACTTCTGAAGAAATTCTGCAATTGTATCTCTGTTGGTGGAATATCTGAGTTCCAATAGCTTCAACAGACCTTTGAATGTGTATTAGGCATCAGTATTTACTATATAGCTGCTTTTAGGAGTGAATTTTATTGAATATTCAGTTACAGCTTAGTTTTTCCAGTGTCATTAATTCATTATTCTTTTTTGGTTTTTTACACTGTTCACAGCTTTAAAACTTCGTGGATCCAAAAATTAAAATCTGAAAAAATTTGGTAGAGCCTATGATTAAAATACAAGACATTGCATAATGTAAAGGATAGCTTCTTTTTTGCTATTTTATTTTCATTACTAAATTCAGTGTTTTTCTTAAAAAGTCTTAAAGACTTTTTCAAATAGCCTTTACAAAGTTAGCTCCTTACACAATATTATTTCATTAAATCTCACAAAGACATTACATTTTTCAATATTGTCACATTTAATGCAAAGAAAATCACTATAAGGAGACTTTTAGGTGTTCAGGCCTCACATTTAATACAGTTTATTTTTTAAAGGAAGCATACTATTCTATTTTTTTTTTAATAGTAGCAATTATTTTATAAGTAGTCTGTAATAAGTCTCAGTGAAATTAACATTTTTTTTTATATTTCTGTTCAGCATTTTCAAATGTAACATGCATATTGGAAATAGTTTCTTGGTTTGCTATGAAGCAACTGTAATCTGAAACAAACTTTTGTGTGCAAATTATTGTCTTAACTCTGTCTAGAGATACAGTTGTTCCAAGCTACTGGAAAGATACAACAATTTATATCTAAATAGTTAATATTAAGATAGTAATTCAAAACATCACTTTATTTCTAGAGCCCTTGTCTGAGTATTATGTGGGAAGCATGTTAGTAGTAACATATCCTTTAAGATTGATGTAATAGCTAAAAAATTATATCAAATTAAGGTTCTAACAGAAATGCTTTGATATTTTGAGGGAACAAAAAATCTCACTACTTTTTATTTTTAGACTCCCCTTGAAAACGTCCCTGGAAATCTTTCTCCCATAAAAGACCCTGATAGGCTTCTTCAGGATGTTGATATTAATCGTCTACGAGCAGTTGTTTTTCGTGATGTGGTGAGTAATATGCGCTGTAATTCTTTCTTCTGCAAAATCATCACTTATGTTTTGAAAGAGATTTTGATTGTACCCGAATTAAAAATATCCTTCGTGTGTCGCACTTCATACATTTTCTGCAAACCATCTGCTTGTGGCTTTGTAACTACCAGCCACCTTCTGCACTAAAAAATTATATTGATTAAGATACTTGAGATTAGTAGTTAACTGTGTTTAGCACAGCCTTAATCTTATACTAGCCAAGTAATCACAGCCAAGATAAATCAATTATGAGTTATGTTGATTAAAACTGTATTATTAAAGGCGTCAACTACTTGTCCAACCAGGATAGGAGGAAGAATTAGTATATATGTTACAGAAATGCAGGAAATTGGTTTGTAAACACAATTCTCACTTCTGCTGAACATATTTATGTATGTAAACATATATGAAGATGTTTTTCAGATTTTTCTGCAATGGTTTTCAGCAAAAAACTGCACCACAATGTGCTTGTTTTTGAATGTAGTACGATAGGAATTATTACTGTATACCTGCAAGTACATATGTTACGTTTGAACTTCTCCAACCTGAGTTCAAAGTGGCAGTCTTCTGTCACCTATTCTTTTCTTAACTAATGGAGAAAAGAATACAAGAAAACATGTTTCTGGAACTTCTATGAAAGAAATTAATAACAGAATTTCTAGTTATTTTAAGAATTGCAAAAACACGCATCCAGATTAAATAACACCCAGAAAACACGGAAAACAAGCACTGGATATGTAAGAGATAGTACGTACTTGTGGAATTGAGGAAAGATGAAACAACTATAGGAGTAGATAGAAACTGGAGTCTTAATCCTATCATGTTAAGTTTTACACAGTGATAATATTAGAAGACATTTCAGTTGAACTACAGCAACTTAATCTCAATCAGGATGATATCTAAGCCATAGATGGCAGTTGCCCTTGAACAGCAGATTATGTGGGATGAGAAGAAAAGACAACAGCAAAGTTAGAGTAGTCCTGGCTTTCACTTAAATCAGTCCTGGAAACCTAGGGTTGCTGCTGACAGTCCTGTGGAAGAAGAAATCAGAATGTACAAGCTGAAATTTATTTCTGGAAGAAAAACAGTGGTACATTCTCCCTGCTTTTACATGTTACCGGAAGCTGTTATGCCCACTTATTCATCCAGTGTCAGCTAGAGAAACATCAGTGAGCTTAGATTTCCCTCTCAGCAATAGTACCCTTTACCTCCTTGTGTCAGAGGCCTTCACATTCTCATCCTTGGGGCAGCAGAAGACAGTCATCCTTGCTGCCGGGAAGCCTTTAAAGCACTCTCAGAGTAGAGTCAGGCCTCTGTTTTGAAAAGTCCATTGACTCCACAGACCTAGAGATTTATGTAGTTGCCAAATTACCTCCAAAATTCAGTACTTAATACGTGCTTTTTGTGTGTAGTACTCCACTGAAAATCCACTCAGCCTTCTGTGTTAGCCATCTGCTGCTATGCTGGCAGAAGCAGCGTTTCAGAAAGGTATTACCTATTAAGCCTTGTGATGATCTTGTATGACAATTCTGTGGAAATATTCAGTATTCTAGACATGTTTCTTTTTCCCCGGCACAGGACGACAGCAAACAAGCTCAGTTCCTAGCTTTGGCAGTAGTGTACTTCATCTCTGTCCTGATGGTCTCCAAGTACCGCGACATCCTGGAACCACAGCGAGAAACTGCGAGGTCTGGGAGCCAGGCAGGTAGAAATATCAGACAAGAAATAAATTCACCAACAAGTACAGGTAAATTTGTTTTCTTCAAATGTTACATGATATATTTATTATTTTTTTAGAACTGTAATTATTTTACTACAAAATATTTTTAGTGAGTAGC
Source organism: Rhagologus leucostigma (assembly GCA_013397725.1). Lineage (NCBI taxonomy): Eukaryota > Metazoa > Chordata > Aves > Passeriformes > Rhagologus > Rhagologus leucostigma. The sequence continues at coordinate 1,008,307 of VZTD01002293.1, forward strand.
TTAAGATCCTAATAGGCAATTACATACTAATTTCTTCCTCTATAATAATTTAGGGTTTTAAAATACATTGCACATTTGAGGTATTCTCTATATTTCCTTATAGGGTATTACTAATTTTCATTTGTATTTCTTTTTATGTCTTTATTTTTCTTTAATTTGAAACTAATTAAGAAAAAAACAGGGCTTCCTGCTGGAGTTAAAGTCTTAAAGTACAAGGTGGTTCACCAAAAATCTTCCTGAATCTGTTATGTGTTAGGAAGAACAGATATCTTTATACCATTAAGTAAATAAACAGAGAACACAGCTGCTTGCCCGCGTAAGCACCTTCTGTTTGAGTGAGGAGGTTTGTGAAAGGGTAGTAGTGGAGGACTGAGTACTTCCTTGGAGTCCTGCTGTATTGGTGTGCCTGCATTTAAAAGCCTATGGTAACAATATAATAAAAAGGAAACATTGCTATTGCCTTCTTTGATTGAACTGTTTCTGATTTGTTTTAGTAGCAGCGGTTTTACTGGCATGTATTCTTCAGCCCAAAAGGGAAGGAGTCTGTTAGCTCTCAGAAGCTGTTAGAAATGAGGGATGCATCTTTACCCTACTTTGTTTCAAGCATTTTGCACTCAGTCCAGTATTTATTTTTCAAGTCTGATTGGATTAATTATAACTGTACCTTCTGTGTTAAAAGAGTTGAAAACAGGAGCTGAATTTGTCCACGAAATTTTTTGTGTATGTTTTTGTTCTTGTATTAATCTTTAATTCCTTTCTTCGTTTATAGAGTTGCTAATTTTCATTCTTCATAGAATTTTTCATCCAAGTTGTGTCATATTTACATTCAGTCATTATTTTACAGTTAGTCATGATGTTTTAATTTGCTACGTTTACATAATTTTCTAAAGTCAGTGTGCTTGTAGGCTTCCCATTTTAAAAATACTGCATGAACATAGCCAGTTAAGAGAAATCATAATCTTTTTTGCCTTCCTGATTAAATGTTATGGTTCTGAACTAAGAAACTGCTACTTTCATCCATGATTGTCTTGCCTATTTGCTTGTATATATCTATCTATCTATCTGTGTCTCTTTTTCCCTGTAAATGTTGCTCTTGAAGTGCCCAAATAATAGGTATGCTCTTTCCTATCTCTTGATACAGAACTTGTTTTTTTTTTTTTAGAAATGCCTTATTTTCTTTGATAGTACCATATTTGCATGTTTCAATGAGATAGGATATCTGTCATGGATCCACAGTGGACCAGGCCACACATGAATACTAGCTGGCTCACATTTGATTCCATGATTTTCTCCACAGTTGTGGTCATACCATCTATCCCTCACCCAAGTTTGAACCATGGATTCCTTGCCAAGTTAATTCCTGAGCAGAGCTTTGCCCACTCATTTTACAAAGGTAATATTAACATCATCTCCTAACCTGTTTGGGTGTTCTTATTTAATGTAATGCACTTCAAGAACTAAATGTGATGTTACTGTTGATAAATAAGTATACGCCTCAGGTTACATGGAGATCAGACCTGATGATACCTTTAAAACTTTAACTTCCTGCCTACATTTTTCTGGAAAATATCTCTCCCACTTTTACTACAATTTATTATCTTTAATAATTACAAAATAAAAGGAAAAAACAACAGCAAAAAAAAAAAAAAAAACAGTCAGGAGAAGGGAACGGATATAGGAAAATTTAAATGCCTTTGGTTTGTGGTTATTCTGCTACAATGTTAGGTCCATAAAAATAAAATCAGGCCAATTTTAAAAATATTGCATACCACATGAAGTATAGTTTTGTAGTATTCCCTTTCCCTATATCTTTTCCTGTTCTTTTGCCTTCCTTTCTCGCTTTTTTCCTCGCCTTCCTGATGGTATGTAAACCTCTGATATTGTATGTGAATTATTTTATGCCTGTTAGTTAATGTGCTGTGCTGTGTTTCTCTTGAAGGAAACTAATTTTTCTACCAAAGCAACTATTATATGTTTTGGGCCTGATTTGTTTTGCTTTGTTTGTTTGTTTGTTTTAATAGATACTCTATAAGGTAGGAATATGGGGGTTTTTTGTCACTTCTTGAAAAAGAGAGGGTTACCTGAACGTAACTTTAGTCAAATTTGCATGTACATTTCCACAATTATTTGCATGCGCTGTACTGTGAACACAGAATGTAAAACAATTTTAAAAATTTAATCTGATGAAAATGTCCTTGGTATAATTTTGTAAAATCATATTGGGTAAAAAGACTGATTTATAAAAAGCATAAGTGATTTAGAATGCATCCACTTTATAAAGAACAGAATAGTTAACTTCCTACTTCAGTAATAAGGTGACTTATGCTGTCATATGCTGTTATGGGAGCATTATGTTAAAATACTTATTACATCAACTATAACTATCACTATGTTAATCTGGCATTTCTTAAGCTTTGATGTGTGCATGTATGTATATTATAAATTGCTTTAATTTATAAGTGTGTAAGCCAGGGTTTGCGATTTTGATTCATAAGACTATTGTCTGCCATACAAAGAGAAAAATATTTTGTATTACTCAATACCCTGATGTAAATGTAATATTTGTTGTTGTGACGTAGTTACATTTGTATGATTTAATCCATCATGGATAGAAAAAGGAATCATTTGCTCTTAGTTCAGAAGAAGACTGCAGTGCTATGTGGTACTACACAATAGACCCCTGAAACTTCATTAGATATTGCTTTTTGCCCTTTTTTTTTTTTTTGGTGAAGAGTTTGGTTTAGTTTGGGGTGTTTTTTTTGCATTTAGAGTAGTTTCTGTGTGTTACGCATAGGATATTTTATTTTTAACCATGTTTGCTTGAAAATTGTGATTGGCTAGACTGCCTCAAAACACACTTATTGAAAGACATTTTACTTTTTGTTAAATTTAACACAATAAAAGTAGACTATGCAACATAAGTGACGTTATATTGCTATTTGTATGAAATGTGACGTTTGATATGATTGGTGGCAAAGACAAGGGAAAAACAAATAGTTCTTCTTATCCACAGATAGTACTTGAATAAAATATACATATCAAAAGCAGGAAAAAAGGTTAAGAAGAAATGGCAGCAGGACTACAAACTCACCAAAATGTTTACGATAAAGCATTTTTAAAGAAGTATTATATTATTATATAATATAATATTATTATCTACGGTACTTGTTTCACCTTGAGTTCAAGTAAAATAGTTTTGGTTTTGAAATAGCTTGATAGAGCTACATTAAAGAGTGAGCAGGTTAGAAAGAAAAGTGGTTTGGCTTTAGAAATAAATTATTCAGTAAAGGAAATGTTATCTGTGGTTAGTTATTTTATTTGTTGATATCATCACATCCTTAAGGGTTTTAACTCTCTGAGGTCTCAGTCTCATAGTCTTTACAGCTTCACCCATTAGAGGAAGAATAATTCCACTTTTCGAATTGCGAACACAGTTCCTCAGTTTTGAACATCAGCAAAAAGTTAAATGAAAAAAAATTGCAAACACTGTCAGAAAAGTCCAGAAGTCAAAACATATTTTGCCCTTTCAAGAGAAACTTTCCTTCCAATGGTTAGGCCAGTTGGTTTCTTTTTAGTGACTTGACTTGCTTTCAGATGTTGGCAGCAAACGTAATTTTTGAATATGATTTTAAATTTAAAGGTATTTTTACTTAATACTGTGTGACTTATTGTGGCCTTTAAAATTAACAACACATTTTTAAGCAAAGTCCTACTTATTAAAAAACTGACAGAAATTAATTGTTACCTGGAAGTGAAGACACATTTTATTAATTCCATATGACAGTAGATGGATATAAAGAATTTCTTCTTTGTTTATCAAGCAAATTGTGTCATAATTGTTAGAACTGTAAAGGAAGAGATCTCTGTGAATTCAGGAAGAGGGATTGACTCCTTAAAAGAAAACCTTTTACCCATTTTTAGTAGAATCTAATTATCTGACCAGATAACTTATTAGGGAAAGGGTAAGATAGAATTAGGTATATTACCAGTATTTAAGATAATGATTTTGTTCTTAGTGATGCTCTTTTTTTTTTTTCTTTGCTTTACATGGGGCAATATCTTTAGTTAAAATCTATTTAAAGCTGTGCGAGACCCCACTTGTCTCAGGTACCTTACAGTATGTGATCAGTGAATACTTCCTATCAGTAACTGCAACTGGTGTAAAGTATGGGTTATAAGAATTTTAACATCATTTTATTTGATATGAAACTCTTCTATTATCGTCATAAAAATATTAAACTTTGCCTTCTTTATTGATGTTATTGTGTATGAATAAAAGATAGTATTGAAATAAGACTTTAAAATATATTTTGCAGGGAAATATATTATACTTTTACTGACAAATATTTGTAAATGGTAAAATAATGTTTCTTTTACTGTTGTTCAGATATTGCTCATAAGCTAGGTGTTATCTTATGGTGCTTGAAGGAGAAAGATCACACCCAGGAATAAAAAAACCTATTACACTAGTGTCCATTACTTCCATTTAACAATAAAAATATTTATTTCTTTATGATATTCTATACCTCTATATTTATTTTTCCTTCTAACCTGATCCATAGGGGCAGAAAAATATACCTGTATCTGTAGATTTACTCTTATCATAAGTTTGTTGAAAATGCTTATGTTTCTCCTCCTTGTTTCTGATAAATTTAAAGGGTCTTCAGGACTTCTAAATTAGTCAGTGTTTAGTCAGACGAAGCAGAGCTTGCAAAATTAAGACAAAGTTCCCTCTCTTCAATTTAGGTCGTATATGGTATTACACTTTAAAGTAATTCGTTACCAGAGTCTCAAGGGAAATGGCAGATCAGAACTTTTCTCTTGCATCTGAAGGTCATCTGAGAAACACAGTCCTACAAAAGTAAATGCTGCAGACTTGCTTCTTTCTGTTCATAATACCGAAGAATTAATTAAATTAAAAATTAATTCATTAAATAAATAAAATATGGAGATTTAGTAAAGATGAGAATAGGATTAAAAATGATTGACCAAAACCTTTGTACTGGATTTTCAGAGTTTTGTCTCAAAATCTTCGGTCATATATGAGTTCTACTTTCTGGAAGATATTAATAGTGAATCAGTATTTGAGCTAGTCATCTTCATCTGCCTTAATAATAGGTGAAGAGAAGTTAGGGCACATTTAGGGTACAGTTCATCTGACCTGCTTTGTCACTGTAGGCGTCTGTCTTGGTCAGATCAATCCTGACTCCCATGACATGGCTTAAGTGAACTGCAGACCCAAACAGTGGTTTACGACAAAAGTTGGAATCAAATTCTTCGATGTCAAGCACTTAATCCAGTAATGACATTATGTGTCTTAGTAATATCCCCATCCATAGCTATAATTTTTTACATATATGTTCATAGATATAACTGTGTTAGTCAAGACATCATTAGTGGACATTTAGTGGTTAGCAAGAACTACCCTTGTGAACTTAGCATAAAATGCTGAAATTTTCATTTCTGAAATGGGAGAAATTGGAATACCTTAGAAAGTATTGGTTTGTTCTCTGTTGATTTCTTTGGTTAGATAAGGATATTTTCCCAAAATTGGTATGAAGATATCTGTGTTATGCCTGGAAGGTGTGAAGCTAGAGACAAACTGAGAGCAGCCTTTTTACCAGGCAGAGGGTAATCAGTACATATTTTGAGAGAGAAATACCTTTTCATCAGAATAAGAGGAGAGATAGAGGAGCATGGTATCTTCTGTAATAACAGCTAATCAGCCTTACCACATAAAACTGAGTAACCCCTTCAAATTACAGGTACAGATTTCAAGCAGATTTAGCTGTAGTGGTCAGGATCACTTGAGATGAGTTTTTCCACTTCTGGTTGTTATTGAAGCTATCCTTGCTTACCTTGAAGGTTTATTGGACTTTCAGTGGTGTTTCCACATTTCCAACAGCAGAAAAGCGTGAATCTTTTTTTTTCCTTTTAACACTTCAGCTGGCATCCTGTTAATTACTGAGAACACAATTAATGTTAACCAAGAAATGGATAGATATTTTCAATTGAAAATTGGTGTTTCCATTTGCATTATTCAGGAGTGTTTCAGAAATGAAAGTATTGCAACAGTGCAATTCAGTTTATAATATATTGTGTGAAGAAAATCAGTATGTATGTTATCAGAAACTTTTATCAAAAATTGATTGACTTTTCCTCTCCCTTGCTATCACTGTCTGTATTTTTCCCAAAGCACTGTAAATTAATAGATTTCTTAAAGGTATGTGGTGCAGATGGACTGGAAGCTATTGATTTTTTTTTCTTGACAGAACAAACTATATTAAAAGGTTGCAGAAACAGCTTTTTCTTTGAAGACAAGTAAAGTATCCAGTTTTTCAGATCTCCTAGGTATATAGTACTCTGGAATTATATCGTTACACTGTTGTTTGTATTTCTGGTGTAGTAGCACAGAGATTTCCAGACTATTTTCCAACTATTTTACATAAGTGTAACAGCTTTAGTATGCAAAGTGGACTAAAGGACTAATTTCCATTGCCTGTCAAAATATTCTTTGCCTCCCGGAAGTTCTGACAAAACTCATGTCTCCATCTTCCTCAAAATCTAGTTGTACATAGGTTCCCAAAAAAGGGGAATGCTATAAGGAACATGAGTGATAATCATGATTTTCATAAAATTCCAATTCAATTGAATTTCTGCCTGCTGCTCAAAATAATCATACTGCTCTTCTGATAAAACATGCTACTTATTCCAACTACAACTTAAAAGACATGCATTTGAAGATCATGAGATAGTAATGAATATATCTTAATCTATTATTTATTGCCCTTCGCCAGCTACTTAAGGCATTATAGGAGATGTTTGGACAAATATTTCATTATTAATTGATCAGTCATTATGTATGCATGAAGCAATTGTAATAGGGATTTTTGTAAGTAACATCAGTATTTATTTTCATTTCTTTGTACAAATTACTGATGTTTTAAGAATTTTTGAATTTTCAAAGTAGTGCCTAAACCAAAACATTTTAATATAAGTTTCATTGTCTATATGGAACATACTCTGTGCTTCACTGTTAACTTTTGTTGCTGGATGCTGTAGCCTACGTGACAGATTTTTTTTTTTTTTTTATTTCTTTTCTAAGAAATGTCTAATTACAAAAACACCATCTTTCTCACCATGCATCGGAAATACAGATATTGTCATAAGTACCTCTAAAATAATTTTTTTTAATTATGTGGGTTTGAGTTTACACAATACAAAATAATAAATATATATAAATAAAAATATAAAAATATAAACTGAATAAAAATATAAACTGAAAAAACTAGGGAAGTTCACCTTGGGAAAAAATACATATTACCATATTGTTCCTAATTTCTATTTGGATTTTGTTTCAAAATGTAATACCTGGTTTTATACTCTAAAGCTAACATTTCTTTAATATGACTTCTCTTTTCCTTATTTTTATTGTATCTTTTTAGTATGTTTTAGTTAATATCTTGGTAATGCTTTGGTTCAGGACTGCCGACATTTTGTTTGGCAGCCAGGTAATCAATCAGACTGATGTCTTATCCATCAAACACTGAGTGAAAGACCTTTGATTAGTAAAGAATTAAGACATTGATTAAAGACATTGCCTAAACAGATCAAGAGGTTGTGTCTGTCATAAATGGCTTTTTCAATGTCCTGTCTATGGGCAAGGTAGAAAGAACTGCCCTGTGTGCCTGCCTTAGTGACTGCAGGGAAAGAAAAAAATGATAAGACTTTTGAGGAATTTGAGCCCATAGAAGAAGTTTCCAGTGAGCAAAAAGAGAAGGCATGCACTTATGCATGTCCATCTGTGAACAGGGGCTGATGATAGTTGTCCCCTTCAATTATTTCCCAGCCTTCATTTCCCCACCCTAAGTCTCTCCTGCTCTATTCCTCTCCCATTTCAGTGCCTCTCTGCTTTTCCTGGTTGACAGCTACATCCCTTTCTCCTCACAAATCCACTCCAGCTAAAAGGAAAATTCCCAACCCTCTGTCTTAAATCTCCTGTACCAAGATCTGTGCCATTCCAATTGCTAACCCACCCCAGAGTCTTTCCTGTCTGACCTTCCTCAGTCCCCTCATTTTCAGCTGTGTTCCTTCTGCCCTCAGCCATGCATGTTGGAGTCCTGGAGTATCCTACTTGTGGCTTTTCCTCTTCCCAGCCAGAGGCTGCCTTGGCATGTGCTCTACTTCCACCTCTTTGTGTGCACGATTGCTGGCATACTGTTAGACAACTGAATCTGCATTGTTGCATTGCTGTCCTTGTGGATGGAAAGGGACAGTGTTCGGTCTGGAAGGAATTTCAGAAACCTGGAATAATATGTTGGCTAAATAACAGATGCAGGCTAAATGCAGGCTGCATTTATCAAATGTTTTCGTAGATTAAAGACTGATTGTGAAAGAATGGAAAATTGTAACCCTAAGCCAGGCTCTTTTTCCTGACATTTTAATAATACAATTTACAAATAAACTGATTTGCTGTTCTAAAATACTTTTAAACGAGTTCTGCTCTCAGTGTTGTTCAGGTAGCCTTGCCTCAGAAATAACAGAACCCCATAAAGTCTGTTAGTGGGACATGACCTAATTTGCCTATTAAGGCATATTTGCATTTAATGCATATTTGCATATTAATGCACATGAAGATTAATACCAGCCAAGCTGCCAAAATGAGTAGATTCTACATGGTTGGGCCATGATCAGGATCACTATAAAGGGAATTTTTACTCTGGTCTGCTTATAACTTTCACAGAGAAATAGAATGCCAACAGAAGAGAAGATCCTGAGTAGTAGACACAGAGCAGCTTGGAATCTTAATGCTTCTTTTAGGGAGATTCTTCTCACTGTTGTGCCTCAGTTTCCAAGGACTATTGCAAGTCCATTCTTGCTTACTTCTCTTAATGTACTTTTAAATCAGACCCTTACTACCCTTTGATTCTGTTCCTACATTTAGTTTCTCATGTCAGTTTAATTGTGCTGCTTCTTACACATGAAAATTAGTAAACTGATGTTGCAGGGAGGAATTTTTCCACTCTCTCTTTATAGCCTAGAATTTAGGAATTGATTAGATGACTCTTCCACCGATGAAGGAAGCTATACTATCACTGCCTAGTTGGAATGAAAGCATTTTCAGCTTATAGGGTACTGTTTCTGGAAGTTTGTAGAAAACTATAAAGGGGTGTATGAAAGGCAACTAGTAAGGTTATCAGTTGTGCTTTAAGATAGCTATGCAGAAAACAACTCATAAATTTTTCATTGCACGTGCAGACAAAGGTGGCCGCAAGTCCTGTATCAAGATTGCCCCAAACCTTCCATTGCTAAATGTTTCTCTATTGTTTACCGCAGAAGTTTGACAATGATTTGGGATAGTATTATGTCCCAATATTTTTTCAGCCATATTGTAAGCAATTAAAAAGTAAAGTTTTCATTCATCTTACTTTTGGAGAATTTCAGCACATTTTTACCTAATAGGGAGGTTTAACAATATGAAAAAAGACAAAAAGATGACAGGAATATACACACAATCTTTCCATCTTTTGAAAGTATGAAAGTAAATAAATATTAAAGATGTGATTTGTATCATCATTTTTTTATAATGACAAAATTGTGTGTATTTACCTTACATATGAAATGTCTCATTATTAGGTTAATAAACAGAGGGAGTGTGGGTTGTATTTTTTAGGCATATGGAAGCAGTGCAAGAGCTATTTAGGTAACTCAGTAGGTTAAAACAATTACAATACACTTCATAAATCACAAGCAAACAAGATATTTTAGGGAAGGAGCGTGACGGATGAGGTCACCAGATATACAATATGTCATTTAGTTAACTTAGGCCCATATTTTTCCCATAATGTAGTAGATGAACTCATTAGTTACAATGAAAAACAGTACGAAGGAGGCATCTGGCTTCCAACTGCCTGTTTCTGACAGGGTTAAGATCACTAGATCTAGTAATGATTCTGCTTTGTCTACTGACATGGCCTTGTGCTGTGGAAAACTGATGAGGTTTGCTGAAAATGTAGAGGCTTACTGTCACAGTGTTAGAACGTAGACAAATGCAATCAGTTGTGGCTTTGCTTCTGTTCATGTTTATCATTTTGCTAAGTTGCACTAAGTATTTAGGATTTTCATAAAAGAATAGACGTTTCTGGTTTAAGATTTTTCTAAGTCACTTCATGAAGCAGTATTTATTTCTGCATTTGGAAGGCAATAGAAGTGCTAGGACACAGTATAAAAGAATATAGTACAGAATTTATGGATATGCAGTTTTATAACTAAAACTGGCCAGGTTTCATGACCTATGCTAAGAAGTTTACCATTTACCTAAGATAGTATTAGTAATAATAATGCTGATCAAGAAGATCCTATAATACATCTTTTAAGCCATATTTGTGTGGATTTCACATATCCTAATTTGCTAGGTTTCTTTTTAGAAAGGCAGTTAAGAAGTTTTATCAGTTCTGAATTTATTTTTTTTAAATTCACAAAAAGTAAATTGCACCTTTTAAACCCTTATTCATTTAGATTGTTTGATGTTTTAAAAATGAGAGTTAATGCATTTGACTTAGTAGTTTTTAGATATTGTTATTCATAATGATAAATCAGACTGAGCTGAATTAGCTTAGTGCAGCATATTCATGTTAGGTGGTGGAGGTGCAGCAAGAAAAGTAAAGATACAAACCTGATTTTTGAGGAAATCAAGTGTCCATACACTTGCCTGAATATAGAATAACTCCCTTTGATATTTTTACCCTAAATCCTTTCAATTAGTGTTATGTACTTTATAGCATGTCATATTGAAATTCTATGTCCACAAATATAATTTTACTTCCATTTTTAGTGTCAAATGATGCTGGCCTCTCAGCATTTTATTCTCATTTGGGAACAAAGGTTTGCGAGTCACCTGCTGAGTAATTAAGTACAGTTCTATTTATAGCATATCAAAATTAGTTCTATTTTTTTAACTTGCTACGGTGATTGGAAAGCTTTTCCATAACCTTAATTATGTATAGATGAGCATCACTTTCCAAACTAAAATTTATTTATGGTGAGTTTGCACTGTTTTTCTCATGACAACCCCGCCTTTTAGATTAAATTCCTTTTTTTTTTTTGTTTGAGTTTTGAATTTTCATCTACAGCTTGTGATAGCTGTTATATAACTTCTCAGTATTAGTTTGGCCAGACTGTGTCAGCCAAACTTTTTCTGCAACAGTAGATCACTATGTATCTCCATAGTGGCACTTCCACATTTCTCAAATATAAAAGTGTACACAGTATTCCATAATGAATCCTTCCAAAGTCTTCCCTAATGCTCTTAAAGCTTAGCTGTTGCAGGAACTATTTATTCAAAAAAGTTTGGAGTCACATTTGCCTTTTCCCTGACAGTATTGTATGGTAACTGAATAGTTACTCAGTAATTGATGTATCCAAGTCCTTCTCTTCAGTCACTCACAGAAGAAGAATTCCAGTTATAATGGGGAGCTCTGTGATCTTCACTAGATACAAAGCTTTTCACTATTAAATGTAATTTGCAGTTCTGCCATAATGCCCTCATGTATTTATCCTTCTCTGACCATCAGTTGTACCTCATAATTTTGTCATCAGCAAATTTCACCAGAATGTTTGTACCTGAAATCTTTTTTAAAATTTTGAACAAAATAATTCTCATGGTAGTTTCTCTCACTCTGATGGGTTTTTCTTTTCTTTTGAAAGTAACTGATGGCTCTTTCTTAGCCAGTTTCTTTTCCCACATTCTGTTAATTTCCAAGGTCTCATGACTAAATTACAATCTGTTGTGACAACTCCAGCTTTACTGAATTTACTATATTGACCCTTATTTTCTCTGAACAGTAAGTATTTAAAAAGCTCTTTTAACAAAGCCGTTTTTTAATGTTTCATTGTATTCCGTTGCTAGTCTTTACTCCAAAATAAATCCTGAAATCTTGATTTCTGTTGAAGGTTTACAGTTGTCCAGATAATTTTTTTCATATCTCTTAAAAAGAGAAACTTTGTATGGTTTTCTCCACTGATGTGTTGCTATCTCCAGTCATCTGTTTGACAAAAGTGCCTGCTACTAGACTAGTGTAATCAGGGATGTTTCTTTCAAAATTGGCCTGGAGTCAGTTCATTACTATGATTTTAATGTGTTAAAATCTTTCTTCTGGTTTGCTCAAGGTAGTTGACTTTCCGCAGCTGTATTTCTATCAGGTTTTCTGTCTTTAGTTTCCTGTTCAGCATTGTTGACCTTAATGAAAATTGAGGTTGGATGTAACCTAACTTCACCATGTAGCGGACCACTGTCTTTTCTCGGTGCCCTCTTTTCATTTGCATAATAATGGAGCCTTATGCCATTTTATTCACCATACATTTCACGGGCAACAACCTGCTTTACTGGCTGTCCAGTCCTAATCTTCCCTTCAGTTGAGAAGTGTTGTCTTTGCATGGATGGAGTTTAAAGAGACAAGCAGAAAATTCATTAGGATCATTCCGTGGATCAGATGTCTTTCTGTGCCAAATATAGGCAGTACTAAGTAGATACTGATCTTTTTGCTTCCTGACCTGACAGATGCTAAATGCATTTGATGCAGCTCATAAATCCAGTTTCTACTTCCTGCTTCACAAAGAAGAGCTCATATCTATTTGATAAGATGTGTTTAAGGCACTTAAGAGAAAAAGGAGGAGGAAGTGCTTCAGTATTTATGGCTGTTAAAAGAAAAAAACAATGCTCCTTTATAATGGGTGATTCTGCTTCATCTTTTTAAAAGCCTCTTCTGTTCTTTCTTAATACTTGTAGATATGCGGAGGTTTACATGACCATTAGTTCAAACACATAAGTAATCTCTTATAGACTTTTTTTATGTGCATATGCATGTACCCACACTTATGCCCATATGCTAAATAGACATTTTATACCTGACTGTACCAAAAAATCAGTAATGAGTTATGAGATTGTTATTAAAATTATACTGCTGAAGCACATTTTTTTGGTATCAGAGGTTCATCTAAATACGTTGTAAAATATTTCCCACAATATCTAAACCACTATATCAGAGCCATTAAAAAAGTATTCTTATTTCATACATAGGGCAGCTAAATTTTATAATCAAGACAAGTAAACTAATGAAAATAATGTGGTTTTAAAATAAACTAAAAAATCATTTAGTTATTAAAAATAGCCACAGTTTGTTTTGCTCTAATCAAGTATATGACTATATACGTTACTCACAACTCTACCTAACTTTTGTCTAAGCATAGAAAATTGTTCTTATTTAATGAATTTTTTGTGTCTGTTTCACTGGAGTGATTAATAGAGGTATAATCTTCTCGGTTACAAGATGTTATAGAATCCTTTTCAATCTGGAAATGTTCCAAACTCAACAGATTTCACTTGCCTATCTCTATGAAGCTGTATTTATTTTGTTCATGAATTTTTCCTGAATTACAGAATTTTGCCTTTTGTGGGAAAAGAAGAGATATCTAAAAAATCAATAACAACACTTCTTTTTCATTCATGTATAAATAAATCTGTATTCAGTGCAATGATATGTGTGTAGAAATGTGTGTAATACACATTTGAAACAAAACACAAAGCAAACAAAGGGTTTAGCAGTTTTCTTTTGAACGCAAGCTTAATATTTGATGGCAACAATACAAACGACTAAATTTTAAAGCAATCTGAAAGCATAAGTGATTGCGATTTTCCCTTCTAGTAGACTCAAGGGTCATACAGTTCTTCAGGTGATAGGTTATAATTTTTAATGTAGGTTTTCCTGGCAGTATTTTGCTGTTTGATTACTGTGTGAGTAGTGGGCTGTAATTTCTAAATGTCACTGAGTTTGTATAATGCAATTTTGCGTTCCCTCTTCCAAGTCTGTCTATATGCCAAACAGCTGTTGAAGGTACAATGTTTCGTATGTAAAATGAGTTTTTAAGGTTTAAAATACCATGTTTTGCAGTCTTTCTAACACATTTCTGTTGTATAAAACCTTATGATCATATTTTTAGGGGAAAATATCAAACTAAATTTTGTTCATAATCTCTATTTCGCTGCAGAGACACCGACTGTATTTCCAGAAAATATCAAAGATAAAGAAACACCAACACCGGTTGAAGATATTCAGCTGGAAAGTTCTATTCCTCATACAGATTCTGGAATTGGAGATGAACAGATGCCCAGTATTTTGAATGGGACAGACTTAGAGACCAGCACAGGTCCTGATGCTATGAGTGAGCTATTGTCTACTTTGTCTTCGGAAGTGAAGAAATCTCAGGAGAGCTTAACAGAAAGCCCCAGTGAAATTCTGAAACCTGCATCATCAATATCCAGTATCAGCCAAAGTAAAGGCATCAATGTCAAAGAAATACTGAAAAGTCTTGTGGCAGCCCCTGTTGAAATTGCAGAATGTGGCCCAGATCCGATCCCTTACCCAGACCCTGCACTGAAGAGAGAAGCTCAGGCTATTCTTCCCATGCAGTTTCACTCATTTGACAGGTATATAGTTAGACTCATTATTTTATATTGATGTAATTCAGAAGTTTGAAGGGGTTTTACTTTTTCAAAAAGGTTATTCTAGTATTGGTTTGTGTTAGACTATGTTAAAAACAACTGCACTGTGTCTCCTTTTCTGCATTACCAACAGACCATGTATAGACAAAAGTAATTCACCTTGTTTCTCTCTGTTAGCAGTGAATAAAACTCTATGAAGTACTTGGAAAACAAGCCTGTTGCAAAGAAATATATTTCCAATAAAATCTTTTTTTTCTTTAAAACTGCATTTTAGCGAGAAGAAGGAGGATAATATGTGCTTATACAGAACAGATTGTGCAGAAATTCAGCTGAATATTCTTTCAAAGGCTTAAATCTTAATTGGATCCATCACTGAACTGTTTTCTGGTACTGAAATGCTTTGACCATGGCAAATTGTTTGCTTGGTCATGGTAGAAACCAGTTTCCTTTTAGGTCTTTAAACAACGGAAGTTGTTAAAGCTCAGAAGTTACTGCTTAAAACTAAACTCATGGACATTTCCATAAAACAGTCCTTTGTTTCTTTTCTTAGGCTGTATCTTGCTAGTTTCTAATTGATATACTTACCTTTAAATGTCCAGTCCCTCTCAGTTATCCTGAACGTAGAAATTGTGCTGTTGTGCAATTGTCAGCATCCTTCAAGAAGTGTAGCCTCATCCACTGTGACTTTAGACCTAACTCTTGTGAGTGTTGATGTGGTTGTATTTTCCATCCTTTAAGTTTCTTCATAAAAATGTTTTTGAAAGGTTAAAAATGGCATCATGACTTAAAGATAATTTAA
The DNA here is from genome assembly GCA_013397725.1 of Rhagologus leucostigma. NCBI lineage: Eukaryota > Metazoa > Chordata > Aves > Passeriformes > Rhagologus > Rhagologus leucostigma. The sequence goes on from VZTD01002293.1 coordinate 1,023,606, forward strand.
GATGTGTCTTGAAAATTTAAAAGTATATTAGTTTATCAGGCAGGTACAGGAAGTAAAATACTGAAGGAAATAAAAAAATTAAGGCAGAAAAGAATTACATTATGATTTATGAGGAAAAGAAATCTTCATTCAGAGAAGACCTGCAAAAATATCGTAAATATCTTCATTAAGTCTTAAGAAAAACAATATGCAATGTTTTCAACATAAACAGTAAAAGTGCAAGAAGATATGTCAGAATTTTAGAATAAAAATGAAGTGCTTGTCCATTATGAAGTCCACAAAAAAATCTGATGTCTTTTTGTCTCTCTATATATAAGTACTGAGACCACTTTTCTGAAATAATTCAATTAACAATCAGATAGTGTCTGCTGTAAGGAAGATGATTTTATCAAGATAGGAAAAGTGAAATATACGTTAGAAGCAATGAAGATATCCCTTTCGAATAATATTTTACATCTTAAGACCATTCTAGAGAAAGCTCATTTAGCAACTTTTTCATTAAGATGATTTTTTTTTTGTTCATCAATCTGCATATTTTGATTTTAGATTGATTTCAGTGTGAAGTAAAAAATATTTTTGTGTCCTATACAGTTAGGAATTTTTCCTTATCCTCTGTGCAGAACCACCATATTCCAGAATGCATTCTTATACATTAAGCAGTATAAAAAAATCATGCTACATGTAGAAATAATAACACCTTAACTGTAATCACCAAAAAAAGTAACTTTATCTAAATTCCTGCTTGTGTTAATATAAAAAATATTTCATTCAGAGGGCTGTGGTTGACTCACAAAATGCCAGACAGCTAAATTAAAAAGGAGCATATCACCTCATGAGATGTCTTTGTCATTGTTAGAGGGAGTTTGACATCAAGGTGATTGAAGACATAAATTTTACTGTGCACTTCTAAATTATAGCTCTATAAGAAAGCATTAAAAACTGTAAGGGCCTGCAGTAGGTTGGCTATAACCTGTATTTAATGTGAGCACCTCCATTTAGTTGTTCTTGCAAGAATGTGACTGCTTGTACCTTTTGAACATCATGAGTAGTAGTTGCTAATACAGAATTATGGAATTATTTAAGAGGTGCCTCATGTCTAGAGCTTATGAGTTTTGATAGATATTTAATGCTTAATAAGTTTAGGAGCTAGTGAATTTAGTGGTTTGTTTTTTCCCTGACCTGTTACCCTGCTGACCAAATTTCATGATTTCCTGTACAAAGTGCACCGCTGTGTTTGTATCTTGGTAGCATACATTGTGCGTGTCAGCCTTTGGAATTGTTCACGTCTTCAGAAAAAAAAGGAAAAAAATGTGGTAATGGGTGAAGTTTAGGCAAAAAAAATTCACTTCTACATCATTTTTGTTTCTCTTAAGTAAATGATCCAGCTGTGTGATTTTGGTTACTGAGGTAGTTCATGATTTTTAGTATAACCAACAACTAAGAAGGGAAAAATTAACAGGTTCAGGCAGGTCCAGCAGATAAGGAAATGTTACATTCTTTTCTCCAACTAAACAAATGTTTTTGAACTGTGGGCATCTTGATAAAAATGCTGAAGTTCTTAGCCCACAGATCCTCAGCTAGGCAATTGCATCGCGTGGCTACATTATTGAATGATGCCCACTGTTCAAGCAAATATTCCTCTGTACAGATTTTTCCTATTGCCAGAGTACTTACTAGACCATTGTGACAATCTTAGGAGGCAAATACGGATGGTGATGGTGTCACTTTTTCAAATTACAAGAGTGGAGCAGATTCAGATCCTGAACCTATAACTTTTCATGGGAGATGAAGCAAAGAGTAGGGGGAAAAACACTACATTGATATAATAGTAAAATGAATTAAAGTATTAATTGAGAAAGCAGCATGAATTTTACCGAGTAGTGATTTCAGAACATTTTTTTCCTATAGTATCCCAATAACAATTGAAAAACTGAAAAAAAATTACAGAATGATTGTCCTTCCATACTCACTCGTGTAAATGAAATTGTGTTTACTAATATAAAATAACAGTTAAATAAGATAAACTGGGTTTTTTTTAAAGCTAACACTATGCCTGTAAAGCGTATTTCTGTAGGATCTTGTGTTGCTGTAGTTTATGCAACTTCACTGAGCAATGTGGCTGTTGGTCATCTTTTTTGTCCCTGGGGAGAACCGTGAGCAATGGAGTGTATTGTTTTGTCAGGTTCTATTTGTTTCAGGTTTTATAAAATAAGCACAGTGATTCCATATTTATAAGCAAATCTAGGTTAGAGAAATGTATAAATGTATTTTTCACATAAATCTGAAGATAGTCCTTGTGAGGCTAGACTTTTGGATGTCTGAGTGCCTAGCAAAAGAACAGTTGAGGTAATTTCCTTTAATTACGATCACGGATGAAGGTAAACACCATGTAAACTCCTGTAAATAGAATTGAAATTGAGAACTATATTTTAGCATTTATTATGACGTGTTTTGCTCTGCATGTTCTTTTAATTGTACATTGCTGATGTGTCCGTAAGAGTCATTTTGTAACAGGCCACCATGTATTCTCCTGTAGAATTTGCGCAATCATAAATGAAACATAAAAGCAGAAAAATGCCCAGCATGTTTTATCAAATGGGATCTGTGTGTAGCTAATGTATGCAGCAGTTCAAGTGCTATCGAATGTAAATGATGAGGTGATATTGATGAAAGGAGGGGATTGAGGTCTCGGGGGGCGCTGATGACGGATTGAACAGAAGCGGCCTTGCACCGCACGTAACTCAAGTCTGTCGTCTTCACCACTCAAAGCCGTAATGGGAGGTGGCAGTCTGAAATGAGTTGCCACGGCAAAGAGTATTATTTTTGAAATGCTTTCACACAAATCACTAGGCCCTGCATACAACTTAGTTTCATGCTTTAATGTCATCAGGAGGCACAAATTGGTGTGTCTAATTGTTTGCCACCTGCCAGCAAAATGAGCTGCCAGGCAGCCAGACGGGTTTGATTGTCTGTCAGCTCTTCAATAGATTGAGAGTGACAACATCAAAAATTTCACTTCAAACTCTGAGGCTTTGAGCAGCTTTTCAGAGACCTCTTCCCCACAAGTGCTTCTGGACAACTGCATTTTTCAATTAGTTTTCAATATATTGCTGCCTTCTGCCTCATCTGTCTTAAGGTAGCTGTAATTACATTATGAGCTATATAAACAGATTTCTGGGACACAGGAGCCCAGATTCTCAAAGTTATGACATGTCTTTTAATGTCAGACTGAATTTCTTGAAAATGGCATCCAGGTTGACATTTTTAGAAACAAACACAAAGGGTTATTTCACCTAGATTTGTGACTAATGGAGCATAACTCACCAATAATTCCTTTTTGCCTTCTCATCTTTTTGTCTGACAAAAATCAGTCCCTGTTATTGATTTTTAGGGTTTGGGGATTTCTTGTTTCATATTTTTTTGGTCAATTTGCATTGGTCCCTCTAGATGCAACCTAGATCATTATGGTTTTTGAATTTGTGGAATACCGATTCTACTCAGTATTGCATTTTGAAGCTTACACTTGTTCCTCTCTACTTTTTTCTAGTAGAGATTTCTTAGATAGATGCTATTATTGAAATCGAGAGTGCTTGTGGTTTTGTGTCTCATTTATTATTTTTTCAAACTGAGGTAATTTACATATATTTTCTGTTCTTAGAATTATTTCAACGGGAAGCATGCTTGCATAAGCAGAAAATCTTAAGTTCCTAGAAATGAAAAGATCTGTTATTTTTGCTGCTATTAAAGATGTGATTCCCTTTTAATCCATTATCACTTCATAAACTGGATGATTATGGGTTTGCTTAGTTTACATGCTCAGTGAAGTATTTAGGAACATATAGTTAAAAGCTATGTTTAAAAGAACTTCTCAGAGAGTCTATGTGTTTTGCTAGAATACAACAGCGGTGTGTTCTTTTTTCCCTTTTTTTTTTCTTTTATAGTAACTGAGAGAATGGGAAAAGACAAGAACTGTGAGAGAAGATGCACTGAAGGTTAAAATAGAGAGGTTCAATATTTATCTGTTGTGTGATTTCCCACCTGTGGGAGATCACTGGTATGCACTGGTCTACTAAGTCGTTTAAACAGGAGGTCTTATTCCTGTTAGAGTCATTAGATTCTCCAAAAGATGATTGCTGGAAAATAGATTTGGTTTTGCTGAAATCTTATAAAAAATTAGTTACGGATAGATACACTTTAGTCTTCTCCCAGTAAAAATGATTTTTTTAAGTTAATTCCAAATAATTGAGGAAAAATAGAGCACCTTTCCCATGAATCAAGAAGGGACAGGTACAGGTGTTGTCTGTTCTTAGGCACTGCATTCCCCATTACTTTGGATATCACAGTAGTGTATGAACATATGAATGAAAAACCTAATCAGTGGTGTGGGAATTAAAGGACTCATCTGGCTCCAGTTCACTCAAGGTAATTTTCATTATCTTTCTGCAGTGGGGACTGGTCCAAAGAAAATACTTGACAGCTTCTCTCTCTAGAATATATTTTTCTAAGGTAGCAGTAAAAATACACTCCAGAGAATGAGGTATGATTTCAGATCCTGTTAGACAGAGAAGAGAGCTGAAGTTGCATTGTCTGTATTCCTATAGAGTGCCTTAGTCACTCATTTAGTAAATACAGTGGAAGACAAAGGGAAAACTCATAGCCACCTCAGCTGTTTGTTTAGAAAAAAAATCATCCTAAATTTATGAATAGGTTCAAGTCAACCAAAACTGTGTATATTAACCCTCAATTTATTTTCATCAATCTGTAATCATATTCCCCCCATCTAGCATTTAGCAATCTATACACAGGTAGCTCTTTCAAAACTCTTCTTATCACCTGTGTGAGCCTTTTTATATTCATATACATGGAACTGTAGGTATATCTGGCCTGAAGTTGATAAGAAGAAACCAGCATCTCCCTACTCTCTGGTATAGTTCACTAGCTATATAGATGAAAATTGTACTGGATTTTTGTCTTACTGTTTACACCTATATGCCTCCCTTTACAGAACTGACTGCTGCTTTTTAGCCTTACTTTTTTTTCTTTTTTCAACATATATACAGGATTAGGTTACTCACCCATACTCATTTATACCTAATATTGATTGTTTCTTTGGGTTTTTTTTTCTGTATCTGATGATGTTCCTGACATTTAATGCATCAAATGTTCACTTAGATTCTATTCACTTTCTTCAAATCTAAAAATCTTATTAAACCTCCAGTATTTCCCGTTTTTCTGTTTAGCCAAGACCATTAATCTTTCTTGATAATTACTTTTTTTATCTTTTAAAGTGTTCCTTGTTTCCTGTCAATATTTTGCACGATTTTATATGCTTCTGCTAATTTATCCTGAATGCAAAGGATGGAATTTCTACGTGAGTAAATACTTAACTCTTCTGCTTGATCCAAGAGTGAGGATCAATGATCTTCATCTCCTTGTCCTAAAACTGCACCTAAGATGATTCTCTTTCTTCTAGTTAGAAACAAGCAATTTACATTTAGTAGATTAAGATCATTTCATATATTTTAAGATATGGAGTTTTTGGTGCATGTGTGGTGTCAAATGATTGTAAGAATCCATAATGCATGGACATTCAGCACTAATATTTCATTTGCATAAATCCTAAAGATTATATCCTTCTGTGAGCCTTCCATATCTCTTCTAAAACTCATGTGCATACCTCACAATTTTTTAATCCCATTTTTCTTCTCCTTCACTGTTTACTCTGAGTTATACTTTTCCTCCTTGGTATCAGATGTATCTTATCTTGATGCAGTCAGCCCAATAGAAGGTTGTTTAAAGTGGGATTCAGAATGTGTTTTTAGTACATAGTAACGTTACAGGCTCAGGTCAGAGTTTGGGGTTGAAATCGGAAAGAACAGGGGGTAAACAACTGTATAAATGTTTCGTAAAGGACTAGATATGTACAGAGATACGGCCAATATAAATAACCTTCAGAGAAGAAATATAAAGCTTTCTTTTCAGAGATTAAGTTAATCTAGCTGTAGAAACAAGGTAACATGTAATATAGCAGACAAATTGCCACCCGCTTTCTAATGTGATTTCTTCTGAAACCTCTGAAGTTGCTGTTTGACACAGAGCAATTCTATGAAAAACTTGCCTTAAGTCTGTGCTGCTTTTTGAAGAACACTTGAAAAATCCTCATGCTTTCTGCTGCTGTGGGGGAGGAGAGGAGGAGTAAGAATATTAATTCAGCCTTAAGAGATTTCACATATCCCACAAGAGAGTAAAGTGACTCTAATTTAATTGCTGCTGCTCAGATAGGTAGCTCAAGACATCCAGTATTGAAGGCTTATCTCTGACCTTTATGTTGACCACAGTGATTAAGTTGGAAAGCCTTTAAATTTTAAAATGGAGAAGAGATACAGAATGTGAATTGCAGAGAAAGAGAAAATATAGAGCTGTATAACCTGATTTGCCTGTCACCAGCACTGTGTAGCTAAAAATTTAAGTAAAGTCAAATTGAGAACGTGGTAGGTTTTTTTTATTTTCCATTTTCTCTTTTTGCATTTCAACATGTTAATGGTATTATTTTCTATCTAGTTATTTCATGCAAATTTCTAAACCCCAGAAGAATCCTGTAGTTATTTGCTGAGGTTATTTAATGAACCAGCAATGCATAAGTAGTATGTGGGTTGAATCAACAACACTCATCTTAAGCATGATATGAATTACGATGACTTCAGGCTCAGGTTTAAAACTGATAAAGGACACTCATAGAGTAACAGAACAGTGATTAGCAGTTATATTGAGAGTTGTAAACCACCCAATGAACACAGAAATAAAATCAGTTGACACAGACGATTACTACTAAGTTTTTGCTGACTAAATCATTTGGGATCATTTGAGACCATGATGACATGATTCAAACAACTGTGGGCCAGTTTGGAACATTTAGGAAGTCTGAAATATGTTGTACAAAACAAGGCCTAAAATAAAATACGGAAGTGTATATAACCTGTTCTTCTAGTCTGTAGATTTCTGTTCCTTCATGAAAGGAAAACCTGAATGCCTGACAGATATGTGTAAGGCATCTATCACAGTAAATTCATTCCTCAAATCATATTATGCTCAAGTATAATACTTATTTCATAATTCTGATTTGTTTTTATTTGCCTGTTTTCACTGTATGTGCTGTTGGAGTGGTTAGATTGGTTAAAAGAAGACTTCCTTTACTTGAAGGGCAGTCATTCTCTTTCACGTTTCTTGTTCTGCTGTCCCTCTTTTTGTTTTGCACATTTTTGACCACTCTGTTGTATTGTTCATACCATTTTTCTGTCTGCTTCGTCTGGATGTCATTCTGCATTCACTCACTGTATTTTGTTTTATCAGTAGGAATGAGACATTTTGACAAGGTCACCATATATGACATGTCGGAAAGCTGCATTTTCTTTCAGTCTGGGATGATGTCGTCTCACTGCTTTTCCCTATTCTTATGGTAGAGAGATATCTCTTGGTATTTCTTGATAATTTGTTATTTAATAGCACTTGACCTATCTTAATATAGTGATTTAGACATAGAAAACAATGCCAACCATGTGTAGAGTGTTTTATCTGTGGGATCTGGGAAGGATTGTCCTTCTTGCAATAGGAGCTGTATTTCAGTCCTAAGCTACATTCATAAGAAAAGAATCTTTACATTTATAGCAGGTTGGTACATTTGGGGTTTGGACTAGATGACTCTTAAGGGTCCCTTCCAAATCAAACTGATTCTATTACATCTGAGAAGTAAAGCCGACATACGTGGTCTTTGCTATGGAAAGTTAGGTGATCTTTTGGACACTCTGAAAAACCACTGAACTGTTTGACTATAAGGAGGAAGACCTTGAATTTAGCTTCATCTTTAGAAAAGTAGCAGGAAAATAGGGAATACTCCTGCAGCGGTTGTATTGGCAATTTAGCAGATGCTAATACCAGACTTTATGTGAGGGAAAAATTGTTTTTCTTAAAATAAAACCAAAACCGAAATATATGTCTTTCACTCACACTGCCTCACATTTTCAAACACTGGAGTGAGTGTGTGTCTAAGGAGACTGTTCAGCAGTCAGGCACCCTTCCTGCTTACAGACAGATAAGAGGTCCAGGATCTATTCCAATGGCATGGAGAGCATGGGATGACAGCTGTCAAGTCTTCCTCACGTTTCCTGGGTTCTTCATAAGTTGGCCACTCTTTCCAGGTTTTGGATATTCCTTTTCTTACCTTTATGGACCTGCCAACAGTCTCTCTGTCCTTCTCAAGCTGCTTTGAGTGGTCAGTCTTCACAGGTTTTGTCTGCCAGGTCAGATTATTTTGTGAAGCTATGCATTGGCCTGTGGTCTTGACAACCTGTTAATCCATGTGCAAGTAGAATAGGCCAGTCTAAGATACCTTTTCCTCCTGTCTTTTCTTCTTGTGCTCCAGCATACAAATATTCCCATTCATTCTTCATTCACCCTTTCTATTGCAATTCTCTACAGAGGTGGTGGGTAATGACAGTAGTTTCCTTTTGAAATTAATATAATTGGGAAACACTCCCCCTTAAGAAACAAGTCCAAATTTCTTCTTGAGTTTCTATGACACTACAAGGACTCTGCATTTGAGTACTTATTCAGTATTATAATCCAAATTCAAATATTTGATTGAAGTATTAATTCAAATACAGATCTTTGTATGTAGACTGGGGCTAATTTTAGGAAATTTCATGGTATTATAGAGCAGATTAATCTAACCCCTGTAGACCCAGCTTTGTTCAGCTGTAGCTACTGCTATGTAAACACTTCTTATGAGCAATGATTTTAAGATTATTAACTACAGACAAAAGCAATTATTTTAGGGTCACTTGTCTTAATCAATAGCTATTGCATTGTTCAAACTCATCTCCTCCTAATGTAAATGGACTGAGACAAAAACCCATTGATTGCCTAGACTTACCTCTCTAATAGTACATGCTTCAGGGTAGGGGTAAAACTGTTGTTCAGAATACAGAGACTTCAACTGTCAGACCTCTAAAGAGAGTGAGGAAAAAGAAATGCTTATGGATTGCTTTATACACTGTCACCACCAGTCTTTAAAATCCAGGGAGACGAAGGATTTAGACATAGAGGAACATTGTGCCACACCCTATGATTCATTATATGCCATCATATTTACACAAAAGTGTAACAAAACAGTTACTGAAGAAAGTTCTCAGCAAAATGTGGCCTCATCACCCTAAATAATTGCCCTTTCTTGCTCTTTTAGTGATTAATTTTAGAGTGTATCTGCTTAAGCAGAAAATGTACATAATGATGAAAAGATATTGTTCAATATTATACAAATATTATTTGTTTCAGGTTTGTTTTTCACTCAGGTTTGCCATTGAAGCAGACTTTTAAAGAGAAGAGGGTTTTATAGATAAATGAAAATATTAAAATGAAAAATGTAAATGTAATTGCTTGCACTATGAGAACTGCCCAGTGTTGAAGAACTATTGTCTCCAAAGAGCAAGTCTTCACACTTAAAAAACCCTGAGTGTGATTTAAGATTAGGTTAAAAAGTGTTTGTTTGAGTGCAATGTTGTCTGCTTATATTTGATATTATGTTGCACTTTTTGTATGAAAGTCCTGTTCTCTTCCTAAAAGCTTCAAATTCTCAAGATGCTTTTTAAACCTTAGCAATATCAATACTGTGAAAGAAAGTATTTATAGTGTTACATTTTTGCTGTTCAATGTACATCGTGCTATTGATTTAGATCAGGATGAAAGAAGGCTGAATCTAAAATGGTCTTTCTTAGCCGTCTCTGTTTGAAAGACTGGTATGTTCATGGTACTGAGGAGTAACCTACTATTCTCAAACGTGCAGATGAAATGCAAAAAAATTGTTATCTTAGGTAACTTCATTAGGATCAACAAATTCACAGTCTTTATGACTGCATGCATATAGACTTCTAGTCTGCTGGTGTAATTCCTGACAGCTAATCTTAATCTTATCTTTGCAAATCTAGAACACATTGCAGTGTTACACTGTTGATAGCAGTGTTCTCAACATAGCGAAGTGGTGGAGTCTTTCCATTTTGTGGGCTCTGGAAAGACAAATTAGGTTCCTTGGAATTACATGAAGCTTCAGAATAAGGATAATGGTTTTAGGGCCTGTTAACGGAACTTTACCCTATTTCACGAAGATTAAGAAAATTTACAGTATTTTGTGTTTCTCAGCAATGCCATCATACAACAGCCTAAACAATCAGAAACTCTTCCTGGCTCTGTGGTGCAATTTTAGTAATCTGCTGTTTCTTTTTTCACAGGAGTGTGGTTGTACCAGTAAAGAAACCCCCTCCGGGTAGTCTGGCTGTTACCACCGTAGGAGCTGCCACAGCTGGGAGCGGACTGCCACCGGGTAGTACACCTAATATATTTGCTGCAACGGGAGCTACACCAAAAAGTATGATTAATACAACAGGTATTGTCCTTAAATATTCTTGTGACCCTCATTTTGTCTTTGTTTTTTGTTTCGTTACCTTTAGTGTAACGTTACTTTTGTTACCTTTGTTTTTTAATCATCTTTGTGTTGCTGTTTTTGTAGTTCCAAACTAAAACCTGGAAAGATTAAACCTTGGCTTTTATTAGAGACAGTGTTTTCTCTTGGTCTATATTCAAAGTCTTTGATAGTGCACACTGGACCTGCACAGCCTTAAATAAGTTAATGAATAGCCTCAGTATTGCTTCATAAGTGTAGTGTAGAATTGAAATGAGCTAACTTTTCCAGTGCTCTGCAGTAGAGGATGTTTATGTGATACATACCAATTATCCCTCCCTATGTATCAAAGAAAGTAAAGACAAGCAGCTACTTACTAAACATATGGTAGATTGTAGAGGTTGAATATTTTTGACAATTACTATTTGTCAGTGAAAATTATGCTCTTTTTGGAAGGTTTTTTAGTAAGAAACTACTTAATTTAACTGAATTCATGTCTTATCAGTAGTTGTTTATTGTGACTTATAGAAGGAGGACTAGACCTTCTATTTAAATCATTAATAATAGTAGTAATGGGATTCTCTATCTTGAAGGAGCCTGTTGACAATGGAGACTATGATTTCCATTGAGAAATGAATTCTTTCTGAGTGCAACTGATATTTACTTAAACTCCTTTGAAATGTCTGGCTATAGTCTGTTTTCTTTCTAAAATAAGGAAAAAGCACTTGAGAGAAGAGCTCTCTTCAAGGATATCACAACTTCAGTCAAGGGTTGAGAATGTGAAAATCTCTCTGGGGTTGCAGCAAATAGAGGGGGATGCTTTTGGCATCCTTCTGCTTTGTGGAGTAATATGAAAACACTCATTTTTTTTCTTTCCTTTTGCAGATTACCTTTAACACCTGGTAATAGAACTTTGATTTTTCTAGTGATAAAAAAAAAGCAACCAAAAACTTAAAATCGAATTTTCCTGAGGCAGATGGAAGGAATGAATACTCTGAATAATGTTATCGTTTCTCTGAACAGTTGCATTTGTGTAGACACTTCTGTTAATCTTGAATGGATTTCCTTTTAGGTATTCTTATGTCATGCAAAAAATATCCTACACCGGAAACCTTGTTTTCCAAATGATACTGAATAGTAGTAAGCTTCTCAGTCTTCTCACTGATTAAAGATCTGAACTATTTTGGCTGGAATGTAGTAGCTTTTGTTTGTAAGTAATTGCATTTTAAAATCGGTCATTACCCCGATACTGTTCTTAGTAGAGGACAGTATTGCAGAAGCCATAGTACATTTACTGTGGATTAAAGGCTCCTTTTTTTGACAGATCTTACAGTTTCTTTTTTTTTAATGAAATTGTTTTTGATCCTAATCTATGGATTAGCTTGATTAATTGAAAAGTATTGATTGAATGGAATTTCAGCAAGTATGAGGTTTAATTAGAACTGTATATGTACTGAATTCTGTAGTAAAGTTTTATATGAAGATTTGAGTTTTTGAAGATTTGAGTTTTATATTAACATTTTAGAAATGCTAAACATATTAAGGATGGTTTTAAAAAAGGTCGTATCACATTGAAAATATTTAAATGTATATTAGATTAAAATGCTCATTTTGCCATTTTTAATTAAGTTATGCCTATGGTAGTCAAAACAGTGACTCATGTATGTCAATTTTTGAGACATATAGACAAAGTATCTAAAAGTTGTTGGGTTTATACACTTGTAATCTATGAAATATCTATGTTAATGATTTTAAAGTAGTGCATAGAATTTAATTGAGCAGCACCTTTTTTTTTTATTATTTTGCTGTGTTAAAAAAGAAACAGAATGCAATTTTTTAGAAACACTAGATGTCCCCCCAAACCTATTTACAGTTGTTTTTACAGTATGTCACAGATACTCTAGAAATACAGTTATGTCTATAAGGTCTATTCTGTGCTGGATTTATGTGGAAGGTGTTTTTTTTCAGTTATTCATGGGTTGCAGTCGGTGTTTACATTCCATCTGCCATCGCTGTCACAGTCAATGTCACTGTCACGATTTAATGAGATGTATGTTACTGAAGTCCTTTAGTGCTGCAAATGCATCTTTGGGGAGATAGGTTTTCTTCCTTCATCTTTTTGTGTAAGAAACTGGCTTTATAGTTTTTTAGACTGGATTTCTGTAATTAATATCCTGATTCTTACTTCTATGTTAATCCAATAGTTCTAGGTCTCTTTGACCTTCTGGAAGCCTAGCTGGTTGAACAATTTAGCAACTGCATTTTTAAACAACCTTAATGAAGAAAATTTTACTTTGGAAGGAAAAGGGAATAAATGATAAAATTATGTATTCTCTCTGCATATATGAATAAAATTAAGTGAATAAATACACGAATACACACACAGAACATACACGCACACAGGCTTAATCTTTTTTAAGATATACTATTCTCAGTGAAGTTGCCGTGATTCCTAGGTTGGGAGAGATAGCCTACCTTTATGTTTCTCAGTGTGTTTGGGTGCATTTAGAATTTGTATTTAATCCAAGCCAGAATACACAGTGTAAACCATAATCCATCTCCCAATCCCATTATTAAAAAAACCAGCCTATATCAGTTCCTAATCTAAATCCTGAAACTCACCAACTACTTTAGTGTCAGCAAGCCCAGTAAATCCTACTACATTTTGATACTATTTTGAATGTAAATGTTCTTAAATGAGCTAGTCAAAATTCCAATCTTTACCTTAATTCTTTAATCAGTAAAAAATATCTAAAGACAAATTTTAAAAAAAATAAAATTCATTCCTGCTGCAGGAGTATTTTTCACACTTACCAGCATTTGACCTCTACTTCACTTCTGCCTGACTACTTAAGCAGTTAAGAAACCATAAATGCATAGTAGATCTCTGCAGGAAACTGAGAAGTAATATATACCTGTATAATGCAAAGGACAGTGATGTATCAACTGCTAAAACTGACCAGAAAGAGGGAGTTAACAATCATCATTTTTGAAAATGGCCAGAATAGTGTAATTGATCTCTAAACTGGGGTTATTCACCCCTCAACGCTAACTTGGATAAATCTTGTTGCCTGTCAGCCTCTTCTCTGGTAGCATTGCAGTCCCTCAGGCTTTGAACTCCAACTACAAGACTGTTTGTAGCTACCTCTCTTGCAGTGATGTGTTTCAGAAGGACTGTGCAGAACAGGGACAGCATTTATCACAGCACTCTCGCTGTTCATGGCCTCTCTGAGCCTTTGCTGGTTTGCTTCAGAGAGGCTGAACTCACAGTACTGTTTCAGCAAACATGATAGATTGGCATTTAGAGTCTAAGTTTAGCCCTTAGCTCTGACCCAGATCACTTAAAGTATAAATGTATGCTCTGTGTGCATCTTTTTTTCTGGGCAGCTGTTCACAACCCATTGAAATGATACCCGCACTGCACTTTTTACTTTTGAGATCTTACAATTCTCCTTGACTCCAGAAAGGAAACAGAGAAATTGTAATTAGAGTCTTAATACTCCCCAGACACTAATTTCCCACACTACTTCCTGAAGTGATACAGGTTTTCTATCTTCCCTGCCATTTTTTAATTTCTATTTTATTTTCTGCCTGTAATTGCAACTGGGCAGCCAAGTATGCATATGTAAATATTTTCAAAGAAATATTTAAAAATTCTATTCTCTGCTCAAGCTCATCTAGAGTATGCCTTTATTTTAGATAGATCTTGCTTTACAGGATGATGTAAAATTATTTTCAGCTTTGGAATATAATTTGGAAATAATGGAAATGAGGTAAGGATTTATTTTGCCTGATGTTCAATAGATTTCAAGATCATTATTTTTATACCAGCAAAGTTAAGGTATTAATTTTTATGATAACCCTACGGAAAGGTTTTCACTATGTTAGAATAAATAACATTATTTCCATACTTAGATTAATAATACAAGGACTATTTTAAAAGTTTTGTTTCTTAAGACTGAATTAAGGTTTTTGTTTTTTGGGGGACAGGTGCAGTAGACTCAGGATCTTCATCTTCCTCTTCATCATCCAGCTTTGTGAATGGTGCTACCAGCAAAAATCTGCCAGCTGTCCAAACTGTTGCTCCAATGCCAGAGGATTCAGCTGAAAACATGAGGTACACAAGTTCTATCTTTTAATATTACTTATATTTTCCCTTCTTAAAATGCTGTTTAAAAAATTAGCTCATTTAAAGTGCATTACTGTAGTTATGCATATGCTACAGTGTACATACTTTTTGGGTACTAAGGATATATATACTAAAGTAATACTTCACTGAAAAGTCTGAGTTTTTAAACTGAAGAGTCTAACTTTTCTAGCTATGCCAGACACTAAAACTTCGTTAAAGTAATTTTTCACGGGGGTGGTTTTTTTTCTTTTTTCAATAATGATAGTACAAACTGGTAATGGTGCACTAGGAAGTGAAAGGAAAGACTCAACCTCTCCTGAGCAAACGAAAGCCTGCGTTAAACTGGACAGGACAAAACCAGACCTGTATTTGTGCAGCTCACTAAATGGGGCACCCCATCTGAGTTGGTGTTGCAAGACACTCATGCCCAGGGGTAGCGAATACTTCTCTTGCCCTGACTGGCAGCCAGGAAAATGCCCTCTGAAATTCCTATTAAATATCTTGTATAATAGGTTATTATTGTGTAAAGGTTTTGCTGCAGCACTTCAAAGGCAAAGTTTTGACCTTTTCAAGGTGCATCTGCCCTAAAAAGCTGACGTGGGACATACTAAGGAGTGGCCAAGTATTCTTTAGTTGGTTGGCCACTGCAAGGCATGGCTGTAAGAACACTGGAATGCAGACAGCAAGCTAGGTGTTCACAGGCTGTTCACGAGATGACAAGCTTAGAAGCTCATGAACACGAGATTGCATTCACTAATAAACTGGAAAGGAAATAAATCTAAATCAGGGGCCCTACGTAACCCCTTGAAAAAGTAACAGTGCTTCAGTGATTGAACACACAGTGAAAAAAAATTCCTTTTTTTTTGCCGTTCCTACCTGAAGGGTCAGATAAGTTGTGCAGGTGGAATCACAGCAATGGGTGCAGGCACAGGCTGAAGGCAGAAGGGCTGTTGGTTCCACTCCAAAAAGATGCAAATGTTCAAGGAGAGAATGATCATTTGTATGATGTTATGTATTGCTTGACTGTTTCATGAGGCACGTTAGTAAAATTGTGGTGTAATTAAAGAACTCCTTTTGCTTCTTGTCTTCATATGCTAAGACAATGCTTCACAGAGGGAGAAATCTTTTCAAAATTGAGATATGCATGTTAAAATTTGTTCAAATTAAATAGGTATGTTAAAATTCCATTGGATCATTAATTAGGTTCTTTTTCAGATATTATAACAAATGCAATGTTCTTGTGCTTTCACAAGCATTTTTAATTTTTTTGTCCTGGAATCAAAGAAAAGCTTGAGTTCCAAAATCTGGAATTAGAATTTTGAATTCAGAATTTCAACTCAGATGTATTTGTACTCTGAGGATTAACTGAAATAAGTGACTAACATGTAGACAACTTAAAATCTAATCAATCCAAGGAATGTCTTTTGGGCTTTTTTTCCTTTCTTCTGCCCACCCTCCCAACTCCACTTCTTCTGCCTAAGAAACAACTAGACCTTTATTTTGATAGTATTTTTTTTTGTTATGTCATATAAATTCATTGTGCTATAGCTGTAATGAGATTAAAAATCAGAGTTGTTTGTGGGGACACAGCATGTGACACGAAAGCTAATGTATCTAAGCCTTCCCTTATAGCAACTACATAGGAAGATCTGATTATGGCTGTAGACTGAGCAGAGGAAAGTGAGGAGAAGAGTAATCTTGGACCCTTAGACATTTAATAGCCTTGGTTTGGAGGTAGAGGTTTGTCTTGGAATGAAGTTGGGAAGGTAGCATACTTGGAGCTGGAACAGTGTATGCCCTCATCCTTCTTTGCACTTTCTTGTGACCAATTCAAACAGGAGGTAGTAAGAACCTCCCATAGGATTATTTGGTTTTTTTGCTCACAGTTTTAAAAGTGATTTTTTTAGTTTGGGCTTTCAGTCTTTTCTTAAGTCACAGTTTATCACATTTCTGTACATAAATTATATATATATTTACATATAAAAACTATAAATGTATATAATTTATAGTAAATATTATAGCAATATATATTATATGCTATATATATTTATATATAGCTTATTTTCTGATGTGTGTTGTCTTTTATCTGCAAATTAAATAATCTTGAATTCGGGAGCTATTAAGAATTTATTTTCATTGAAGGTCCCCCGAAATGAAAAAAAATATTATTTCTTCACAAAAACCCCTTAAAATCTCTTCATTCAGTCGTGAAAAATAGTTACATTAATCTCCATAGGGAATTCCCTAATGATCGCAGTATGCTTTGTAAGGTATAATAAATGTTAGAAACAGCTGTAGAATAGGTTCAGTCTCTCTCATTTGTATGTGTGAGTACAGAAAAAGCAGTGAATGGGTCACCCACTTCCCCAAAAAATTTTTTGGAATCTCTGTGTAGATTTATTTCTTGATTTTGCTTGTTCTTTTTGGAATTGAAGGACCAGAACTCTATTCAGTTTTCAACATGTAAGTGCACCAGGAACTTTTCTTCTTTCTCTATTTAAATATTAATTTCTGGTCTTTTATATGCATTTGTAAGAAGTGCTAACCTTTGATCTCATTTTTTTACAGAATACTATTCCAAATTGCCCACTAATATGTCCATAGTAAACAAGATCCATCAGCTGTCCATTTGATAAGAAGTTGTTTATTAGTAGCTCATCCAAGGTGTTGAATAGTAACATATCTGTACCTGCAGCACTACTTGATTCTTAAGTAAAAATTGATCTTAATTTAGAAACATTTGAACTTGAATTTTTTTTTTCAATTTTACGTGAAATTTTCAGAGTTAACTTTGAAATTAGGGATTTTATAAAACTATTTACAGCAAAAGTATATTTTAAAACATTATTTGGATAAGTCTAGATTAATCTAGGAGGTTTTTTGTTTCTTATCAGCAAAGACTTGGGTTAAAATATCCACATTTATTTAGTGTTTATAGATAGTAGATAAAGTATAAAATTTAAGTGTCAGTGTTCATTCTCTTAGAGTCTGTCAATAAATGTAACTTCTTCCTATAATTGCATTTTTGAATGCCAGTAATATATTGGTGCCATAATGCAAGCACAATGAAAACCCCTTCAGCCATCAGCAATCTGAAAAAGAACAACAAAAATTCTTGGTAGACCAGAATATGTATGTAAGTTCATTTCCATTTTAAAGTAATAGTTTACTTTAAGATAACACAGCAGGTTTTTAATCTTGGCGTAAGAGTTCCAGTGGGCAAAGGTGTTACACCCTGTCAAGTTTTAAAAGGGAAGAAGGAACCTTAAAGAGTACAGTCCTTAGCACACTGCTGACATTCTCAGACTATTGCTAGTTTGTATCCCCAGAAAAAGGAATATTATTTCTGGTATTTAAGCAGCAAACAGAAGTCACAACACCTCTTCTCACTGTACAAGAAAAAATTAGGACGACACCATGCTTCAAACAGCCTCAGCAGGCAGAGAAGTCAAAATGCAAAGGCAAAGTGATTTACCTGGGATCATGTTCCCTCAAAGTTGAATAAAAGAATATTGGTTCTCTTGATATCTGTGCTAGAACACTTTCTCATACGCTGCCTTACAATATCGAATGTTCTTATTTGAAAGCTTGAATAAACAAGCAAGTTGCTTGTGATTGTTTCAGTGAATAAGAAGATTCTCTTTTCAAGATTTCAAATGTGTGTAAAATCAGATTTAAGCTGAGATGGTGAAATAGACCATCTGATACCATGAATCATATCATGTTTGAAAAGGATAATAAGAATTTTACTTGTTCTGGAGTACTCTGCAAATACTGTAGAATTTATGAGGCTGACACACTGCTGAATCTGACATGACATTTCCATTTACTTAAAGCCATTTAAAAACTGTAAAGTTTAATCAAATTATGATCATCCTCTTTTCTGAAGAAGCGTACAGAAACTTTTTAAAACAGGTGTGATTTGACATGATTTAACTTCTATCGTGAAGTGTTCTTACAATCATGGTCTCTTTTTTTTTCACAGTATCACTGCAAAGCTTGAAAGAGCTTTAGAAAAAGTGGCCCCTCTCCTGCGAGAAATTTTTGTTGATTTTGCCCCTTTCCTATCCCGAACGTTATTGGGCAGCCATGGACAAGAGCTGTTGATTGAAGGTACTGTTTCTGTTATAAGATTATATTATTTTAGCTATTATTCATTTCATATGAACAATTTTTTTTCACTAGACTTTATATAACTATTTTTGGTAAATAAATTAATCAGTTGTTAATACATAGTGATTTCACTTCCTTGCATTTAATTTCATTTAAAGAAATTAAAAGTGGTGGGTTTTGTACCCTTTTTTTTTCCCTGAGATGCTGTGTAAAGATATATCCTATCACCTTAGGATGGAAAATCCTCTCTATAGTTTGCCTTTCTCTCCTCAGAATATTTCAGTGCTTCAGCCTGACTTTGAGAAACCAGTGCAAATACAATTAAAAAGTGTAATCTATTCCCACAGAAAAAAGAAAAAGAAGACCATGTTCCAACATTATTGATGCATGTACCTGTATTTGATAGGGTTGTTATTTCCTCAGGCTGGTCAGTTGGGTTCACACAGGCACATAAAGAGCTGTCCCTAGAGCAGGAATAAAAAGTGATATATTTCAAAGAAAAATATCCTTGACCACTTTCGAGGATTTTTGTGGGGTTTACGTGCTATCTTTACTACATCGTAGTTAGAAAATTTGCCTCACAAATGAGGCAGGAAGTAATGCAGAAATTATGCAGGAAGTGCATATGGCAAGCTCATGTAGTGAATCAGTGCTAATGCAGCTAAAATAGTGAAGAGGGAATTTGCATGAACATGCACTGCTCCCAGGTCATGTATTCAGAGGAATATATTTGGCCAAGTAAACTTTTTCCTTCCAGGGTTGTTCTTACACAGTATTGTCATTTATTGAGAGGAAAAAGTCTCATTCTGGAAAGACTTATAGTATGTGAAGATCTATACAGAAAAAACACAGCTTTGTGCTCAAATTCCAAAACTCCTTCTATTATACGTGTGTTTTACCTAAATATTAGTGTACATTTTTTTATGGTAATTCCATGATTACATCTCACAGTGTTGGCTCTTGTTACTAGAAATGTTTACATCTTGTAACTGAAATTTTCTAGAACCTTTTCTTCTTTTTTCTTCTTATTGTTTAATAATATTACTGTTTAATAATACCAAGGAATGGTATAGTAGCTTAGTACTACTCAGAAGCTTCAGGTATTTATATTGTTAATTTTATAGCTGCAAGTAAGTTGTACTTCTCACTTAATGACACCTAAGGTTAATGGTCTGAGCTTCACATTGAGATAACTGTAAGATAATTGATGAGTTACATTCTTAAATATCTTATTTCAGTGAGGTTGGTTGCAAATTTTGTAGCAGCATTATCCTTTTCCATTTGGCAATTGATTAATTGCGCTATAGTTTTTATAAAATATGACTAAAATTGTCTTGGTTTTACCTGATTAAAAAAATTCTTCATTGATGTTGTTCTGATTTTGGTTTTTGGTCAGATCCATAGCGTGAACAAGGCTACAACAGTTCCCAGGATACGACAAAGACTGAAAAGCTAGAGGTCACAGGAACCTCACAATTATATGGCAGTATTTTATCTCGCTGCTTATCTAGAGAGAAACACGATTTTTTTGCTGTAGCATGTTTCTGATACCTGTTTGGAGTGTGATTCCATATTTCGCCCTAGCTATGACTTAGCCACCCAATTCAGAGTCAGAAAACCTTGTTCATAAACCACTGAGTTCCAAAACAAGTAATGTCCTTCCCACCATTTTTCTGCACTGTTATGTCTAACTTTCTCATTCCTGATTTCTAAAAAGCAGTCCTTTATTCCCAAGATATTGAAATAGCAATCTGTGAAGTAAAAGATCCAAGCACACCGTAGATTTTATAGTGCAAGACTTGAATTTCTCTTTGCTACCTCTGAAATACTTGGGCTTTTTTTGTTCTTAACAGAGGATTCAGAGAGTTGCTTTTGTAGTCATTGTGTACTTCTGATCTTTTCTTTCTTCATTGCTTCTATGAGACCCTTGTTCTCAACTAAACTGAATTCTTGCCTAGTTAAGTTGCCTTTGAAAGAGAATTCCAAATTCTCTTCTAGTCTGGTACCTGATTTACTTTGAGAAATTTCCTCTCATTGCTTACTGAAAGCCAGTGGTAGTCTTGAAGTACTTGAAAGTGCTCTCCAGGTAATGACTCTGCAAAACAGAGGGTTTTAGTGGTATAATTCAAGATATGAGAGTGCATAGAATTCTTGTGGGGCTTTGATAATTGACATTTGATTTTTCTTTTACTGGCAAGCAGTAATTAACTTGACAGTTTTATATGCAATAGTGTAATTTGTTACTTTATATGTAAAGGTTTTAGTTATAAGAATCAAAAAGGAGGAAATAAACTTTATATAATTAAGTCTTAAGGCGCTTGTCTGTTTTTCAAATTGATCACCATAAAAATATCTGTTGCATTCTATGAAGCGTGTACTTTCAAGCTTGACATAATAATACCTTTCCTTCTTTGCTGTTTTTCAAAATGTCCTTATGGTATGAAGTTTTTCCCCCATCAGATTTCGCTAAAATCTGAATACTGTCAGACATGCTTGATGGCATGTGCTTTTTCCTGAAGCTCTTTCTAGTGTTCTTGTGCATGTGTGTGTGTAAGAAATGCTAAATCATTTTCAGATTTGGTAAGAATGTACACAGTTTTGTAGCTGACTGTGAATACTGAAGAGCACAAAATAAAAGGGAGCAAAAAACAAAATTAATTTTAATGCTTTTAAAACAGGTTAATTATGCAAACTTTCAAGAATATCTGATGCTTTCAGATAGGTGTTGTCAGTATGTTTTTGGAAATGTCTATACGACTTATTTTGATTTCACCTTTTTGTAGTAGTTCAGCTGCCTCAAACCTTTGGTGAAAAATCTTGCAGTCATATCCTTTTACATCACATTTTATCATCATTCTCTCCCATGGAAGACTGGCATGATCTATTTTTTGAGTAAATTATACTTAATATCTTAGTGGCTTCTTAACTTGTGATTAGAATTGAAATGAACAGGCTGCAATGATCTGGTCAGTCTAGACCAAAAACTTAGGCTGCTAATACTTGAAAGCGTTCATTTTTCTTTGTTCTGGTAAATTCCCAAATGTGACTGGTAACAGAGGAACCCTATCAAGTAGTAATCTGGCATTGCAGAATATACTTATTGGTAAAACTCCTCATCCATTTACTCCACTAAAATTACTGAATTACTAATTACTGAAATAGTTACTCGCTCCTTTTTCCAAAACCAGTTCTTTCTTCAAAGATGTCTTACACTCAACTGGATTTCAAGTGTTTCATCAACTTCTCAAAATATTTTATAAGTGGAAAATATCCTCAGTAATGGGTTAAAAAGGACTTATTTGCATTTGGATGCAAACAGCTTCAAACAGAATATACGAGAACCAGCCCAACACTGCTGTGGTTTGTCAACTGAGGTTCTTCCAATGCCTCAGAGAACAGAAGTTGTGAAGGTTAAAATCATCTGTACAGAATCTAATTGGAAACAAACATGCAATATGTGTAGGTCACATATTTGAGCTTAGCAGAGCTCATTGTGGAGTTCCATTTAACACTTGCACAGATATGTTTTCACTAACTAGTTTCCATATGGTCTGCAAAATCCCTCTATGTAAAGTGCATTACAACATTCTAGCTTTTAGGTGAAAATGTTACAGGCAAATGTAATCTGATATGTAGCCAAAAGAAAAGCTATATCCTCTTTTTGTCAAGCACAGATGGGTAGAAGTATTTCCACTACAGCTATTCTTGGCGTGTCTGGAACTGTAAGAATAGGCCCACAATTGAAACCCAGTCACATAGAATGGTTTCCTTTCTCTTGAGTGAGGTACCAAAGAAGCTTCACCGATGCTTTTACTTTGCTGTATCATTAACTGGGTAGAAAGTCATGCCCTTCTCCAAAGGATCTCTGATTCATTCCTTGGTGTACATGTGATATGTTTCTGATACAGGCACAATTCAAGTCAGATGACAGAGAGAATGTTTTTGTGCTGATAGGAGCAGAATCTTTTTCTCCTCATTAACTCACCACATGGCCCTATGAAAATACTCAATAGAGGTGGTGATGGACTAGCTTTGTATCATGTTTGACAGGAGACTTCTTGAAACAATTGAAAAATTGCCCAAAACATTCCTTTGGAAACCACAGATAGAACTTGGGTGCTAAATGACACTACTTTAAAAGCTCCCCAAGACTTCGAGTGTGACATCACTGTAGCATCTACCAATACTGGCACAATTAGTTTCTGATTTCCTTGACGAATACTGAATTTTGTATTAGGAAAAGCAGGACAAACATTTTTCTTAAAATATTATGGTAATCCAGAAATCACTTATACTTTCTGGGGAAAGTTTACTTTTTCGGAGTGTAACATGCCCCTTGTGTTTCTCTTAGAAACTTTTCAGAGCCTTTGTATTTCTGTGTTCAGGAGCACAGATACTATAAAGTGGGAAAATGCATGTTCTTGCAGAACTTTCTTTCCCTGTACATATTATTCTCTCATTCTTTTATCTCACTCTGCCACATCCAAAATATTTTTCTTTGTGTGTCCAGGCAGGCTTTCTTTCAACTGTTTAAAATAACAGTAATTGGCCTTCTAGTCTGTAAGACAGCATTTAGCCTACAACTTGAACAAAATAAATAAATTAATAAATACTAGCAAGTAAGAGGGGAAAAGAATAAATAAATAATTTTATGATTTTAAAATTTGTATTAACTTGAATTAACAGCGTGTAAATAAAACCTTAAGCTACTCATGGTGCTTAAATTTCTATAATCCGATTTTTCATCCTATTTTGCTATTTTTATTAACAGTCTTTTTTATAGTGTTGAATTGTTCCTGGCAAAACTTAGTGCTTAGGTGAAGATACACAAAATGAGAAGCAAAGGCATTGCGTTGGAGAGATATGCTGAATCATTTTCTGCACTAACCAAGAAAAAGCCAGATTTCAACATAGCCAGATGCTGAGTACAACTTCTAGGAGCAAAGAACATAGACTTAGATCCATCCTAGAGGGTAGGAGATGAGGGACAAAGCCACGCAAAGAATGGAGGGATTGCCAAAATGATTGGGATGCTTCGCTCCCTTAGCTCAGTGCTGAGGCAACAAAGACTTTTCCAGTGCCTTGGAAGAATAGATGAGAAGGTGATTTCATTTCTGCGCACAAATTTGGTAAAACTCCTACTATCTGGTTCTATAGTCAGCACTTCAAGAAAGATGTACACGCTGCAGAGGTATCAAGAGAGCAGGGCACAAGAGTGGTTGATGGATGGGAGATAAATGCCATGAAGTTTAATGTAAGGAGCTTGATATGGTCAATGTACCGAAAAGAAGTTAAATACTACAGGATGCCTTAGCCTTTCCACCAACAGAATTCCTAATGAGGGTAAATATAATTGGAAAACTTTAATAGGGCTTACCCTCAATTATTCCAATCGATGTTACTTGTAGTCTATTATGACTACAATATGGCTATTTAAAAAATTCTTTCAATCCAGCTTCTCAAGAGGAAAAATGTCACGTATTTGCTGGATGCTTTTGGAGCATCTTTGTCACTTTTGAGCACGTGAATCACTGTTTTCTCTGTGCCACATCATGCAAGGAATGATAGTTTGCATTAACCTTAATTTGTTTTAACATTGTCATGATTGCATTTGTTTACATGGTGATAGACAGGTGCACTTCAGCGTCAGCTAGCCACCTGCAGAAATCAGTAAGAAAACAATGGGTTTTTTCCTTCTTCTGCAGCTGACTGCATCTTAACTGTGGATGCAGTCAAGAATATATCATTTTCCCTTGAGGCATCAAAGATGGTCAGTGCTTCTGTCACTATGAAACAAGCCTTTCTTCTGATTTTTTATATATGTAATTATGTGTGTATATATATAAATTTGTTTTCATTTTTTGTATAAGAAGTTCTTTAATCATTACCTTGAAGCTCGTTTTAGTATGAGACATTTTCTCCTTTCTCTGCATAATGAAGTTTGTCTTTTCATGGGAGCCTCATTTAAGGCTCGTGCCAGCTATAGTTTGGTCTCATATATCAGAGAG
Source organism: Rhagologus leucostigma (assembly GCA_013397725.1). Classification (NCBI taxonomy): domain Eukaryota; kingdom Metazoa; phylum Chordata; class Aves; order Passeriformes; genus Rhagologus; species Rhagologus leucostigma. The sequence goes on from VZTD01002293.1 coordinate 1,048,306, forward strand.
CTCTTGCAATTATATGACTGCATAGCTTTATATGTACTTTAATCTAATTTTTTTTGAGAACATGAAACTTACATGATCACACTGAGTGAGAAGGATCAGCCTTTTAGTCCCTTGATAATTTTTCAGTGTGTTGGCTAGTTTCAGACAGTTTAACAGAGGTTGCTTGAAAGATTATATTTTTACACAGTGTTCCCAAATATAAATATCTGTTTAGAAAAAGGATACCCTATTTTGGGTTAGGGTGTGTTTCTTACCTTCAATATTTGCTCTTCACTATTATTTGAGATATGCCATCATCGTTTAGTAAAGGAATGGAAAACTGAGCAGTAACTCAAAATAATCACACCCGATTCATTTGTAATATACTGTGTAATATACGGTATGTCAGTACGACACTGTAAGTATTGCAGCATAAGGAGCAGGAAAGCAATTGATAAAGCAGGACTGAGGGAGAAGTAGGAACTCAGCCCTACTAGACATCAGGGAATCTGTGTTAGAAATCAAGGTGAATGTTAAAACTTTCTGTGGAGAGGTCAGGCCAGTGTCATTTGAAATAGGCGTCTCACTGGACATGATCACTCTGTTCAGTAAGGATGAGGAATCTTATGGATTATTTGGTTTGTACTGGGTCAGGAACTCTGAATTTATTTTCAAAGCTAAGTTCATAATGTACTTCTCTGCTGTGCCACATCCCACTCCTTCCTTCCATTTGCCATAGGTGTCTAAGTGTACCTTCTTCTCTATCTAGGAAGAGGTGATGCTGCATGTTTAGTGCAGTGCAGTTAAATCCAGTGAATTTCCTGACCCAGTCCTCTGTAAGACAGTTTTCCTGAATTTGTGGTAGTGGGATTCCTATTCATAGATTCCTTTTCATCTTCACTATAAAGACTTGCAAAAAGATCCCAGAAAAATTACACTCCTGTCTGAAATTAACCCCTGTTTAGATAATGAGGTTGGAATAATAATGATTTACAGATAATGCTTTTTTTCAGTAAGTTAAAGTGTGTGTTTTCCTTTTTTTACTTTAAGAATTTCTGCAAGCAGTTTGCAAGATTAGGTTTTTACCATGAAGAAAACCATAGGTCATTTTGAAACAGGGCATGAAATCCTCCAATAGATATAATTTAAAATACTGCTACTGATTGAAAACCTGCCTGCACATGTTGTAATCTGTTCATAAGCAGGAAAAAGATAAAGTTCATGTATTTCAAACTGCTATTTGTAGACATGTCAGAAATTTGTTTTAAGAAATTCTCTATCTATGGCAGGTATGATTAGCTCATATTATCTTACTGAAAAGCTCCACAGTGTACTCATGTTTCTGCACACACTGATCGTGGGACTGATCATGGATTTTACTAAACACATCAATGAGTCAGGTACGCATGGAGACAGAAAACAACACCAGTTTTCCAGAAGTCTGTATGATAGGAACAAAGATATGCTGAAGGGTTAAATGTATATTCAAATCTGCCTATTTATTTACAACTACTCCAGAGAGTCACTGTCCAAAGCTTTGCAACTTCCAGTTTTTTTAGAGTATGATACTAGTGACAAGACAGATGCCAATTCAGAGAACTGAAGAGCAAGTGCTACAAAAGAGGTCTCTATTATTTATCCACACTGAAATCTTCAAACTATAATGACCCCAACACAAGTTACAGAACGTTTTTCTTTCATATAATATTCCTTTATGACATCTTTAAAGGGATATAGTTACAAACACCAGAAAGAGGATACACATTCATTTGATTTTGATTTAACTCTTGATTTACTGAAGTTCCTGTGTGCAGAAGTATGTTCTGAACAGATGTTTAACATGGCAGGAAACACTATAGATCAGAGATCCAGATAGCAACTAGGAAATGCATAGCATCTGGCACCTTTTTGAAAGTAAACCTGCCAATAATTAATTACACATATGAGCCACTCTATCCCTGTCTAATGAGTTGGACACTTACTAAGATGTATTAGACTATGGAACAGGGGTTAACTGCTCATGGCCTCTCCTCTGTCTCTGACTTGTGTGGTCCCAGTGTAACTTAAGGGTAGAAATTGTTGTTGGCACTCAGATTACATGTCATTGATTATATTATCATTATCTCATTGATTAATAATCAAGATGTCTTTACCATCCAAAATATAAGGAGTTCCCATTAGACAGAAATTTGGGTTCTTCTGTTGCTTTGACAATGGAGAAAAGAATTACTGAAAATGTGAGACTAATTGTAAAGTTTAGTTAGGAGAATGCAGATGTAAAAAATTATTAATAAATACATGCCTTCAGGAAAGCAAAAGCTGGTAACAGTGTAAAGTAGTCAGGTTTGCTGGAAAGAAGCTCTGAAAGTTATCCTTGAAAATGTAGAAGCCACTAGATGTTTGAAGTTACTAAATTACTGTTGAAAGTGCTATTATAAAACTTTTATTATTAGGAATCAAAGAGTACCAATTGCTGTTCTTTTAAAGCACATAAGGAAATGCACAAAATACTGGAGCCTTTAAAGATTAAGAAAAGGAGTTGGTTGTTTGTAATCCTTGGGTCCCACTTACTTCAGAGTATTAGCCACTTTCTCACAAATTTCTTTTTCAAGCTAGTAGCCTGTATTCTAGTTGCAAGCCAAAAGGCCTGGAAAGGACTGGTCTTTCTGCCTTAGAATTCTAGAAAAATACCCTCCTTGATGTCCATCTCCCTGATACTCTCCTTGATAGTCCATCTTTGTTGTAATAGCATCCGGTTTCTGTCTTTCTTCTTGCTTTAACTTTCAGCTTTACTGGAAAATCCATTTTTTAGTGAGTTTTCCTACTAAACTACTACCAAAAAAAAGAAAAAAATGTAGCAAGAGAGCTATTTAAAGTTATTTCAAGGCAATAATTTTAAAAGATTCTGGAGAAAGTTCTTAGCATGTGCAGTCACTGCTGTAACACAGCCTGTAGGTGGACTCATCATATCAGGTATACAGCAGTGCTGAACGGTAACACTGGGCTGAGTTGCACAATATTTTTTTTTAGAACAGCCACCTTTTCCCCCCTTATTATTTTCTCCTCCACTGTCCAGGTCCAAAGAAAAACGAGGTGGTATGCCAAAAAGGTATTCAGTATCTACAGGATGTTCATGCTGTGACTGAAGCTCTCCACAGGCAGAGGTTCTCTGGTTCTTATTCCACTTAATTCATCATTCAGAACTCAGCAGGGGACTCTGCCTGATTTTGGACTTGAAACAGTTAGGCTGGTATTTGCCCCAGCCCTTGTCCTCTAAAGGCTTAAAAATGGAATCAATCTACTTTATTACACCAGCAGTGTTTTCCAGAGAACTACCTGACTCTGATAATCTATAGGGTGCAAATAACATCTCTGTATCAGATATTGCCCTGAAAGATGTATTTCTCATGAGACATAGTAAAATAATCCTTTTCCATGTAGTCTGAGTTCTGTGATCAGGTTCTTTACAAAATTAATCTCATTAGGGCTGGTCACAGTTTTTCCTTATTTATTCCTTAATTTTCTCTCTGCTTATTCCCTGTTCTTATGACCCAGACTGAAACATTTTAATTAGTGACCGAGTTTACCAAATTTCCTTACTGGTCCTGATCATTTAAAGACACTTCTTCAGTTCATCCTGTTGGATATGGATTTGCTCGTTTCCATGCCTTCAAGGCTTAAAAAAAGAATATTGCACAAAAACTATAGTCTCAATTAACTTGAGAAACTACTACACTTGAATTATAAAATATACCCGTTTATAGAGTGTTTTTTGATAGAAAAAAAAATTAATTATTGTATAAACATTAATGAACCATCTAGCTTGATTTACCTAGATGTTAACAAACTCCCTACATACCTGGGTTTATTTTTGCAAGAACTATCTTCACTGTGTTCAACTTTATGTTAAATTTTACCTCCTTCAAAAAAAGATCCTGAGATCTGCTAAACATCTATTCTCTTATGTCATATTTTTGTCTGATGGTGTGTGGAATTTTATGATTCAGTCTTTTTATGCTTCTTGTCTGTGGAGATTTTCTTGCAGTGAGAAACCCTCATGCTGAAAGAACTTGTCAGACAACAGAGACAGTTGTGATATGTCAAATTAAGATGGCAAAGTGATGTCAAAGCAGGTCTAGGGAGAGCCCATAACGATGTTACTGTCAAGTAAATAAAGAAAACTGAAACACAAGAAATACAAGTTATTTCTAGAGATCTATGACTGTGGTAGGTTTTTGTGTTTTGAGAGACACTGTTTCAGAATGATTACCATTTGTCAGTAGGGCTTCAGGATAGAAGCAAGATCTGATAGTTGCCGACTAAGGTCAGCAAAGTTCAGCTTGGAAAGGGAGATTTTTTTTTTTTTCCTTGTTATCAAATTCTCAGGAAACATTTATATTTATACAAAAAATTAGTTTTGGTACTCTGGAGATCACACCGACTTAAAATAATGGTCATCTTGGCCTCAGAAATTTAGAAGGCTGCATGAGCTCTGTGAGGTTTTGTTATACTTCCTATTTGTAGCTGCACTGGTTCATTCAGTGTGGCCCCAGTGTTGCTAAAGAGAAGTATGAGGAAGTAAGGAGGATCAGTATAGAGTAAGTGGTTTTATTGCTGTGCAGCTTAACCTTTTCTCACCACCATTTTTTTGTCATTCAGCAGGCACATATTTCAGTTTTGTCATACCATGATGATAATTCTTCCCCTAATAATAGGAAAGAATGTAACAAAAACTAGAAGGAAATAATAGAAAGAAGAAAACAAAAAGTAGTTCGTATGTTTACAAAAAGAGGAGAGAAACAAAAAGGAATAACCTCATGAAATAGGGCATCAAATAGGAATAAATTTTAGACTGAAGCTAAGAAAAAGTTGATAAAATTGAGGAGTAAACATAAAACTTTATGCCTAAGGAAAATATAACATTGAGTAATGCCTTTTCAGGGAAATCCTGATATTCTAGAGGCTGCTATTTGGGGTCATACCTATGATGTATCTTTTCCAGGATGTCCCTTTTGACAACTTTTTAGAAAGACTTGGAAAACGTTCTTGAGATGAGGAGAAAGCACTGTTGTTGTAGTGAAGGTATAAACATTTACTTGTGTTAGTGAGTGAAACGAATGCCATTATTTCTGCTTGTATAGTTCTTTGAAAATAATTCACTACTGAGGAAATACTTCCAAAATGTATTTCCTCTAACACGGATTTGAGAGGAGGTGAAGGACTGAGAAAAAAGAGAAAGGAGAGGTATATATTTCTTCATTTAAATAAGAAAATTGTGAGGGATCAGTAGGACATAAAATCTCTTTTTTCCATGTATTGAATATGTGGCTACTTCTTTGGTATAATTTGTTTTCGTTTAGTAATTTTTCTACAATTTACTTACAAAATTAGCAACTTTTTCAGGAAAGGAATGACAGGAAATACCACGTGGCAAAACTTGAAAAATATTTAAGATTGTCACAATTTAAATTAATTTTTTTAATGCCTTTATCAATTAATTTTTTTCTTACTTTTTCCATTGAAATAAAATATCCCTGGCAGCAGCTGTGGCAGAAATTTATTGAAAATTCTGAGCCACTTATTTGAATAATATCTTAGTATAAAGAGAGAAATCAGAATACTTTCAGGATAATATTTGGATTTTCACAGTGGACTTTTGGTTTTGGAGGAAAAAACTGGAATGCTTTTCATTGAGATTCTTTCTAGATAAATAAGATTTTTGGATTTTCTAGAACCTGTAATTGTACATTTTCCAGGCTCCTGCTGAAATGAAATGTTTATAACTTACTCAAGTCTACCTGAAAATGAAGTACATTTTGACAGAAAAGCAATAATTCCATTTTACAGACATTTTCAAGATTAGTGATATTTTAGTTTGATCAACTGCAGTGCAGTGTGATCACGGGCTTGAGTGTTTTTATCCGTAGTCTAGAAGAGGACTTTAGAAGAGGAGGAAATACATTTAATTTAGAAATTAAATTCTGGTAAATATGTGTCATAACATTCAAAAAAAATCTGCACTTAAATTTAACAGGGAATTGTTTTCTTATAATTAATATTTGTGTTGAATTCTTTTATATAGAAAGAATATTTTTGTGGGGGTTTTTTTTGTGTTGCTAATGCTGATTAGAACAATTTCTCAATCGATACATGATAGGTTAATGTACATGTTAGATCCGTTCTGTTATAGAATTTGGATAAGCAAATTATTTCACTATGTCACAATATTTGGAAAGATTTTGAAGATATTTGGAAAGAGTTCTGTCCAAAGAAATCCTGTTTTAAGAGAATGACAGTGAAACACAAATGCATATATTGAGTAAATCCCAATGGAGCACTGGCCAAATAAAAAATTACCACAGGCATTAAATGAAAAACTGAATCAGTTTTGAAAATCGTCCGTGGCATATTAAACTGAACAGTGGTAGTGGGTTTTATTTTATAGATGACATGGTCTCCTTCTCATTTGATAAATGAGAATTTGTGCATCCCGTTACACTAAAGGAAAATTGTCAGAAAATCCACAGGTTAGCATAAGGCTGGACTCTTCAGAGTAGTGTGGCACTAGCATCAGTTTTGCCAATGTTGTTACAGCTCATGAGATTACAGTATGAAAGTCTGTAATTTTAAAAACTGAATCATGTATACATTGTAATAAATCCCCTCTCTGTGGGTACGCTCTCAAGGGTTTTTGCCATTCTATGATTCCATCTGGATGTTTTACAGTCCACATTTAGACTCCTTTTTAGTAAGTGCAGTGGTGAAGACGTTTAAGTTTTTTCACTTTAGTAAAATAATTCAAGAAACTATTGCATACCATTCTTACTCTTTTAAATATTGTCCCAATATTAAGGTCTGTTTTATTTTACAAATCTGTCTAAAAGGGCTGAGCCATTTGAGTTGGGTTTGAACTGATTAGAATCTGGGGTGTTTTGTTGACCCATCACAGTTTATTTGAGGTGTTTATCTTAAGATGTCAGTTCTAAAGATTTATGATAAAATTTTAAAGGTATTCCATTTGATAACCTGGATGATACCTTTCCTAGATTTCCAGGTACAAGACAAAAAGAATATTGCTTGTATTGCTTGTGTCTTTCAGCATAACAAAACATCCTTCAAGAATTGTAACTGTCTTGATCAACTAAAAAGCATTGCGTCAAATTCCCATTCACTGTATTTTTCTGTGTCACTCTTCTCTTCTGTAAAGGAGATTTGCCCATACAAAGAATGGTCTGGAGTACTAATACAGCCATCCTTCATGGTCCCTAGAGTTGGTGGTAATGTCAGTCAAGGCTGCTGAAGGGATTGTTAAATCCATAACCCTGACTTTGTTACTTTAGTGAGTTACGTTCTTTGGAATAGTGTTTTCTTGCATCTAGTAAAAGCAAAGTTGTAATTATTTTGCAACATGCCTGTGATTTTCCATCTGCAGTGTTTCTGCAAATCCTAAATATTTCCCAGCCTTTGCTTTTCGTAAATTAAGACCATTAGTGTAATTTAAATGCCTACAAAATATGTGACATATGCATGGTTCTAAAAACAATTTTGAGTGTAATCTTGCAAAACTTTGTGTTCTGTTTAATACATATCTTCCGCGCCACCCCCCCGCCCAATAATTGCATGGTTTGGAATGAGAACATCTGTTGTTTCAGTTTAAGTTTTGCATACTTAGCATTTACTTTCAAATTTTTCACCAATCTTCTTTTTTCTCTCCATACTCTCTCTTTTCAGATCTGTAGGGAACTCCCCAGCAACTTGATAATTGATAAAGAACAATAATTTGAATCTAATTTTGTCTGAGTGACAGCCTATGGAAGAAAGGGAATAATGTAGATTTAAATTATCCAAATAACTTTTTTGGTCAAAAAAGAAGTCCTAGGGTTATTTCTTTGAATAAAAGTTGGATTTAGAAATATATTTCAAGAAATCATTTGCCAGATTTTGCTGGCGGAAGAAAGACGGTTAAAAAGAACAAATAAATAGTAAGGAAAACTCACATTTCCAACCAAGAATTTCAACATCACTTTTTTCCTAGTGCTTTCATACCCAAAATATGCTTTAATTTCTGTCTGCAGTGAGAAATGTCCCTGAAACTTTGTTGTGCCATTCCTAACAAATGCTGAACAAATTATAAGGGAATAGTCTATCAAAAATGAAAACCCAATTTGTGAGTAGTAATTACCGGTAGAAAATTCCTACTCTGTCTCATGACACAGAAATCACTGAGGATTATAGGAAGAGATCACAGTATGAATTACTCATAATTATAGTGAACAATTTGAAACAATTTGAAATAATACAGTTTTGTTTAAAGTACATGGAAGGCTATATCACTAGGCAATAGAAAATAACTTACCTTATGAAAACAAAAGTTACAAAGGAGAATTATAGTGTTTTCTTATTTTCTTTTTTATCTGGTTTTAGGTCCTTTTGCTCATTTCTAGGTACATTTTACACACTTTTCACATGTTCCTAAAATAATGGATATAATAGAATGTGTGTATTTTTTCATAAGCATCTTTTATTATATAAAGTTCCTGTAGTTTTGATTACATACTGTAGAGGAGTAATAAAGAACAAGTTTTCTTTGTGAACTGCGTTAAATGGATTAAACTTTCTCAAGCATTTTACTGAGCCATACCTGAGATTTTTCAGATAAGCAGAAGCTATAATTGAGTGAAAGATTTCTGCAGGCTCTAAAGTTTTGTTAATTGCATCTTTCTTTTTAAGTTAAACATGGGCTATAAAAACATTTAAGTTTTGTTTTTGCTAGTATTACAATTGATTCCAGTTCCAATAAGGGTTTAAGCTGACACAAAGTAAAATCATTGAAAGAAAATTCAGGCAAACCTTGATAAATACCAGATGAAATTGTGGTGGTATTCAGTTAGACTCATACACACATTGTATTAATAATAATAAAAAGAAGTTCAAAACCATGATCTTATTTCATAAGGATTTTTTTTTTAAATTGATTTTATCAGCCTACATTATATTTCTTCAGAATGGAAATTCACACTGACTAGTTCAGCATGGTGACTTGGAGGTTTTGAACCCATGACTTCATTAATGCCACAGGCATGACTAAAACAGTATAGTTGAAATTAATCTTTTTTTAGACATTAATAAGTCATAGTGAAAAGAAATAATTAGCATATCTTTGGGCCACCAGAAGAACACTGAAAAAGAAGTCAAGTAAACCAGAGCATTTCAAGATAATTGCCAGGCATACATCATTTATTCCAGATTAGCCAAGGTCACGCACTTGATGCTCTGAGTTTTTGCATCCATATATGTGGTCATTGTTGCCATCAAATTGCTGAATTTTGATGGCTATATTTAATGGACTGAGAATAGACCATGAAGAAAAGTACTAAGAACAGCAAATGTAAAAACCGCATACACCATTCAGTTCAACAGTGACCTTTTTAACCTTGCTGTACGCAGGAAATATCCACTTGTATTTTAGTAATTACATTAGCTTCCTTAATGGCATTTGATACAGATGGTATAGGAAGGACTTATCTGCAGCTGAAGAATGCAGGCAACAGTTTTAGTTTGAGTGGCAAATACTTTTCCTCATTAGAGTTAAGGAGGGGGAAGAGAACTGAAAATAGATTTGTGTGCTCTCTTCAATCAGAGAAGCCATTATTTTTCAAAGCTTGTTATCTTTTTTTCCTCATGTTAAAACTGATAAAATTTTGCACATAGTAAAAATCTCTGTTGGGTCCTGCAAAACAGTAAAGAGGAAGAATACATACAGTTGTTAATGCATTTGGAACTTAGAAAATCAATTAGAAAATTGGTATTTATTCTGATTCATACTAAAAATTCTATTTTTGATTTTATGAAGATACCTCAACCAGTTTATGTCTTCTGTTCTGTCTGGAAAATTGAAGGAGAACTTTTCTACACTTTTAATTTTTATCTGTCAGGATGTAGACTGTGTACTAAGGGAAATTATTTTTTGTTCCTGTGTGATGCCAAAAGAAATGAGTTAATTCACACAATTTGGGCTCCTAGAAGAGAGGAGAGTGCAAATTTAGAAACCAAAAGAGTAATAAAATGATCTTTTTTTTCTGGTCTATGAAGGAAAAGTTAAATAGGACAATGACTGTGGTTCTTCCTAAACTTGCTCCTGCAGATTTGATGATGTGGGATCTTTGTAATGCAACCAGAGATTGCATTCTGACAGTTTTTCCTAATAGGCAGAAATGGATCTGTCCTCCATTAGGTCTGATCTGTTTTTATAATTCTCTACTATTGACTGCACAACAACTCTTGACAGTAGATTTTGAAGGTTGTGTTTTGTGTAACAGGAAAAAAATCGTTATTTATTTCAAATCTTAACTGCTCAATCAGGAAGAAGTGAAAATGGGAAGAAGCACAATAGAGCCCTTGGCAGCTAGGAGGGAGGAAATGGAGCATATAATGGAGGGCACAAACTTTCCCTCATGGTTTGAGTGGAAGGAATCCCTGAAGTAGGATTAGGAGGCTGAAAAATAAGAATTTTTTAAAGTGAAATAGTGGCCCTGCTATGAATGTTTCACATTTCTGTATTCTGTTTTACTTCAAGGAATGTATGATATGAATACTCAAAGGTGAACAAAAGTATTTCTATTTCCTTCTTACCACCCATCAAGGTGCATAGGATTCCCCATTTTCTGTCTGGGCTACTCCCGCTTCTGTTTATTTATGAGTAGAATGCTGCACACTTAATTTCTGCAGTAGACTGAGACAAATATCATTGACACTGTGACCTTCTTTAATGAGGCTTTCCTATCTCTCTGTACTTTCATATGAGAAAAGTGCTACAGTCTCTGAGATAATTGTTTGTTTCTTTTGGACATGGACACCAGCCTCTTTTAATACCAGTGGTTATGAGAGGTGTTAATGGCTATTACCAATGGGTTGTTTCATCAGCAGGCAATTAAAGAGCTGGTTACAACTAATGGGCCTGCTGATGTGCTAACCAGATGTCATTTCTGTATCCTTCTCTTTCTTTTTCTGAATTTCACCAGAATCAGTTTGATTCTCCTTTCCAATGCTAGAATGCCATATCCAAGCCTGCAGTTGATTAGATGTGATATACAAAAATTATCAAGGTATGTCCAGAGGAATAGTGAAAACACATCAGTTTTAGGTCAGATGACCACTTTACTTAGACCCATATAATTATCAAGCTATTAAAAAGTTAGAGTATATAAAAATTCTAATTGTAAATAGATAATCTTGATCTAAGTAATTATGACTTCCTTCAAACAGAGTCCTGTTTTGTCATGTCTGCAGCTTTGTGTTATTATGACTAGATCATCATTGTTATCTGGATGATAATCATGAGTATTTTTTTCTAGCCTTGTGCCATTTTAGGCGTGTTTGTTTTGGTCCACACTTCAAAATTTTTTCATATTGTTCGAAGCTGCACAGGTAACATAAGAATCCCCAACTGTCTTTGAAAGTTAAGAACTTCTTTAATTTATTTAATTTATTTAATTTAATTAATTAAACCAAATCATAGTCATTATGTGTTTCCCTATAAAGCATATATTTTGCATCAGTTTTTCTTTTTGAAAAGCTGGTGCAGATATAAAGACATTACTGCTGATGCATGATCACTTCTATGTAATTTAGTTGGTTTCTTTTTCATAACTGTGTATGGTGCTTATTCTGGATACATTTGTTCTTTTCACATAAAATCAGGAGTAAAAAGATGTTCAAATTTAGAAGACTGTAGCATGGGGATAGGTTTTCAAGAACATTATTTTGCCCTAGTCATGTTTTAGTACACCTAAGGTCTGATTTTAAAAGATGATAAGTGAATGTGTGACAGAAAGGGATTTTTTTCTTAGTTTTACAGAATATGAGGTGAATTCATAATGAACCAGACAACATTCTGTGACGAAATATTTGATGTGTCTGTGCTACCTGCATTGGCTTAACTGTAGTGTTCAGTCTTCTGTTTGGATTTTCTTTGTCAGCTTTCAAACAGTGGAGGTAGCCTGCAGGTGATAAGTATCTCATTAATCTTTCTGATCCTCTAGCACTTGAGCATGAGAATAGCTGATCAATTACAGCAATTGTCTCCCTAAATGAGCTTTGCACATCTGCCTCTTATTTCATTAACTGTCTGCCCCTATATCTGATAGAATGGAAGCCTAGTGGCTTCTTACAGCTTGTTCTGTGTTACTGTACAATAAAGATGGGGTTGTTAGCAAAGTGGACACAAAAGGGTGTTTATCCACTACCTGAAATAAATATACATGCTGTTGTGTAGGAGTTCTTTTGTCTCTAATCATTGTTTGTAGAAACCTTCTTAAAGCACATCAGTTTGCTTTCCAGCCTCCTATTTAGCCCTTACTTGTAAGCCTATTTGTGAATTTATTGTTTTTTATAACACAACCAAAGTGTTTCCATGCCCTAAAGCATCATATCGATGTCTTTATGGTTTTAGATACCAGAAGCTAGCACATAAAAAATTAACAGAAGTCAAATTTCCTCCGTGTCCTTACAATCACCTTTAAAATACTTAGATATAACATCCTTCTCTCAGAGAGTAAATTTGCATTTCCAAAGCTGCGAACAAGTATTTGCAATAGTGACAATGTTATTAGGTATTTATTATTTAAATTAAATACAAAACAACGAGTTAACAGTTAGACTACATAATTCAAGGTTTGTTTTAAGAAACATGCCCTATAAATTATGGGGTTATGATTTTAATAAAAATAAGATTTCATATGAATGTCTCTTTAATTAATACTCAAGCTTTCAATTACAGGATAATCAATTACCGGATGAAAATTAAAATAATCTCTATGCAGAGGCTTAATTCTTCACCTGTTATTAACTGATGACTTTATTCTTAAGAATTTACATGATTTAATATTCAAAAGATGTTAGCTTATGTTTATCGTACATTGAATTGCTTTGGATTATACCAATATTTATTTATTTAAATAACTAAGCTAAGTGCCAAAAATAATTAGAAAACATTCTGTCCTGAACTGGTGTAGATTATTCCAGGTGATTCTTATGAGCATTTAAATGCTCTTGAATCTGAAATTCTCAGTTAATTGTGCATGAAACTTGTTTTAATCTGTTAGAGTTATAAAAAATAGACGTTTTATATATTTTATGGATTTCTGGAACCATGAAGCTATAACAGCAAAATATCACCGATCTTTTAAATTAATTTTTGACTCTTTATTGCAGGTCTTGTTTGTATGAAGTCGAGTACTTCAGTGGTTGAATTGGTTATGCTGCTTTGTTCACAGGTAAGACATTCTCTGGTTTTGATTTTATTAATTTCCTTGCATAGATCACTGCCAGCCTAAGATGTGTATCTGGCAGTTTGTTTCATTCTTCCATTTCATTATAAAAAAAAATACAAATTACTTTCTTCTGGTAATATATAAATTGTAGATTTTTAAAAATATACATTCCATAGTTTTTCAATATTCGCAGGGTATACAAGGTATATTTGCATTTGTGTTCTAAAATTGTATGGATGTACATTATGCATTTTCTCTGTGTATGAACTCTCTTTCAAGCCCATTCTTACTTAGAATATGTAAATAGGATACTGTGGTCATAATTTTATGTTGAAATATGTCTTTGAATTAGTGATTCTTTAAAACTTTACTTTGTGCTGACTTTATTACTTTTAGTATACATGACATAACACTGAATATTTTACGTAACTGTCAGTATATAAAAAGCAGAGGAACATGGTTTAGATAGTCCTCAAGAACTGGCAGAAGCAGAATATTTCTATATAAAAAATTCTGTGGTTAATTATTGGGGTTTTAACACAGCAGTAATGGGTTTCTCAGAAATCTAAATTAATGTTTTGAAATGCTTTCACAAATAAAATACTCAAAGCTTAAATAATTTCTCATACTGTTTGGATTATTTACATCTCAATTTTCATATCACTTGTTTTGATGGAAGTGTTATTGGCTAATTTTGTATATATACCCTTTTACTTTAAGCTGCTGGTAAGAAGTTAGCAGCAAACATTTTCGAACTTTGTTCATTTTGTAAAATGTAAGAAAACTATGATGGCCCAACAGATCCAAATAACTTTACAAATTTTTATACTTCTCTAAAAACTTATAACAACCTTTCATTAGCCAGGTTCCCCACAGAATTATAGTACCAGTTCAATTCAAACCAAGTTAGTATATAAAATGCCCAAGTTAACTTATTATATAATTTTTGAAGAAAATTACTTGTTTGTAGCTTTTCTTAAGCATTCACCGCTGCACATTGACAGCATGCACCAAAAATATATTGAAAACAAATGAGTTTCTAGGGACAATTGAAATTAAGAACTACTTTTGAGGAATCTATCTGAAAATAATAAACATTTACAACTGGTTTCGGGGGAGGGTGTTCCAACTTACCTTGCCCATCTGTAGGTTGCATTTCTTCAAGCTTGTGTCATAAGGAAATCATTAAATCTTGTTTTGCTTTTTATTTTTTTTCCTCTTCCTTTTTTTTCTTCCTCTTTTAGAGGGATATCAGTTAGGGAAAAGTAAAAGAAAAATACATCCCTGGCAGGAATCCTCAGTGGGATTTCAACTTCAAACCTTCTCTAGCAGGGCACTTGAAAAATTTGTTACCTAATGGTGAAGTCCTGGGTTCCAAGAAAATTCCAAAAGATCCATTAAGGCTTTTGAGCTCTATGTTCATGTCACACTTTTTTTGTGTGAAACTTTTTTTCTTTTTTTTTTTTTTTAGCAGCTCTTGAAGCATTTTTTGAGGGAAAGAATAACTTACAGTCCTTTCTTCCCTAGCTTTTGGTTTTACTGCAGTTCTCAGGAATAAAGTGGAATGTAGCATTAGGGTCTAGTGTCTTTGATGGCCTCATCATCTAATCATAGGTTTAACATTACTCATTTGCTGGCTCCAGGAATTCCTGCCATTAAGGGCCCTAGAGATGAAACTTTGCCTCAAATATTGATTGAAAGGAAGAGAGAGAAATTTAAGCTCTTTCTGCAATGCTCTTTCTTTAGACATCTCAGTAAAGCTATGTAACAAATGCAGCAAAAATCAATTTGTTATTTTTATGACTACTATACATGTTGGGTTTTATTTCAAAGTATTTTAAAAATAAGATTTGCTTTATACCTGGAATAACGTGAAGAGCCTGATCATTTTGAAGCTTCAAACATTTATTTATTTTCTTCAGTGTTTGCTTGAGAGAATTATTTTCCATCTACCTAAGTACTTAGGCAAATATCAGGCTTTTCGTTTTTCTACCCCATCTGATACTTCAGGGTTGTTTCCTTGTCTTCTACATAAGGAAGATTTTGTCTCTGGATGTCCATTTATTAGTAAGTACTTCAGGAGCTAATGCTGTAAGTGTTTGTTGGGGGAGTCGTGGTAATTGTTTCTACAGGAACTGGTCAACAGGGGGCCGTAGTGGTGCAAATTGCAGTCTCCTCCCCTCACCTTCCTGACTCCTGGAGTATTTCTTCCGAATAGTTGCATCTCCACAGAATATTGTGGTTTATCCTATAGGAGTAAGCGAACCAGTCTATAGTTCTATTCACCTGCAGGGAAAATGTTGTTATTTTTTTTTTTGCTATTTCCATAATAAGAAAACATGAGGTAAATGCTATGAAAATACTAATACATAAGATAGCTAGAAGAGAATGACAGACAGGCAAATATCATAATCCAGACTAATGTTATCATAATTTGGAATTAGGATCGTAGGAGATGTTGTCCGCAGCAAATGAGGACAACTCATCTCTATAAAAAGAAGGATAGTGCTACCTGAGTTTTTCCATGTGATAAATTGAGCAATACAGACTGGAAAGACTATATAAGGTATATAGTTTGTGAGTTTTTAATAATCCCAGTGTAAATAGGGCTTTTCCTCCTAACATGGGTAAATCCTTCATATATGCAAATTGAATGACATTTTACAGATTATGAGGGGAAGTTTGAAATGTGTCACTCAAAAGATAGATGACGATAATAAAAACCTTTGAAAAGTACAATTTTGTTTGCACAGAACAGAGTAACTTTAGACATTGAAAAGGAAAGGGAAATGCAAAGTTTGTTTTCCTTTCATTTGCTACAGCAAATTAGATGCTTTTATGCTTTTTATGTTGGAAATTCCATGTTAACGACTACAGATTAGCAAGGATGTCAGAATTTTTTTCTTATCTGAGCTCCTGAATAAAATCAACATTGCCAGCGGCTCACATCCAAGGTATGGTCTAAATTTACATGAAATATCACATTACAAATGTCTGAAGGTACATGTCATGGATAATTCAGTTCATATGGGCAGCCTTTTAGGCTCTAAGGGATATGCAATCAAGCCTTTCCCCCAAAGGAATTTGGAGTTTCTGTGAAAAATACGTTTTAAGTTTTAAAGGAACTCCTGTATGGATGGTACGTCATTTGTAGGTTTGGGGAAGAACAAAAAGCACTAGTCTGTGTTTTCAGAATCTTTCTTGTACTGTGACTTGTGTTATATTTTTTTCCTAGTATCAACTACTGCACTAGATTAAAATCTGGGTTAATTTGAAGGCTTTCTTTTCTGTATTTCTTAAATAAACCATAATCACACATCCAAATACTTGAAAAAAAAATTTCTAGATAATTGATAATAAACATATAATGATTTTCACTTTTCCAAAAATAGACACTTTTATTTGGATTTAGTCTATTTTAACATAAAATGGATGAAGATGTGCTATGTTTGACAAGATCTGTGCTTGATTAGCTGGTCTTTGTTCCCTCAGCCTAGCTGAGCATGTCACAGCTGTGTTGCTGTTAGAGTGGCAGATTTCTTCAATAAGCCATGAAGTTTAAAAAAAATACATCAATTTTTGCAGTGTAGTTCCTTCTTACATTAGATTTAGATTTCAGTTACTTTTTTTCACATTCTTTTTTCTTTTTTTTTTCCCCCAACCAAAACACTACAATAGTTTCTAATTACTTCCAGATCTTTTGCAGATTCTTCTCCTTGGGGACACAGCTTCTGAAGAAATTGAGCAGTTGTGTCCCAAAGGAGTTTTATCTCATGCCACTTGTGTTTTTCTGTATCTTAGTGATTAACAAGGGAAATTTATTTTCTTAAAAAGAAAATACTGTCATATATTAAAACATCTTGCTCTTCAATCTGTTTAAAAATACAATTATTATAAGGTTAAATGCCTCATTGTCCTAAGTGGCAAAAAAAATTTGAAACAATATCAAGAAATTAATCTCACTCCAAGGAGAGGTGTAAAAACAAATGAACAAACAAAAAACTACCCCGAAGATGTGCCTGGCCTGTGTAAATTCAAAGGAAATCCTGGCTGAGGAAATTTGGTGGTTATCTCTCAGAATAGAGAAAGACCCATAAACCAGCCACTGCAGGGATTTCAGTAGACGCCAGCACGTCTAAACGTACGTTCTGCCTCAAAGTATGGGATAGCTCTTCAGAAACTGGTAATTGCTCAACACAGAAACCAAGCAGAAAAAAAATCTTTTTTTAATCCCTACAGATGACCAGAAGAAGCCCTGAAATGTGCAATTCATATAGTAGAAACACAGTCCACAATTCTTGCTACTAAACATACTGTATTCAAGGCTTCCTATAAGAGTTTAAGGAGGAATTGTCCAGCTCTGCTGTGCAGAAACCTTTTACTTTTCATTATAGATTTTCCTTTTTTGTAATATTTTTTATCCATTTACTCTTGTTGCCAGTATTAGATTCAACTTTAATTATACTTCTTGGTCTCCCTCCAGAGGTATTCCTAGAGTTCTCATAATCTTTAATTTTTATTAAGTAAGTGATAGCCCTTTCAGAGTAACTGTGATAGCAGAACAGTTACAGAAGTGTTTGCTATTTGTCTTTTTGACACCAACTGCAACAGGAAAGGCTGAAGATAAATTAAATAATGACTGCTTCCCTTAAATCTAAGGAAAAAATGAACCTGCAACTTAATCTATTTGGGAAATTAAGTATGATATAGCTTCAATGATGAAATTAGGGTTGGTCATGCAAATTCCTATGAGGATAAAATTTTTTAATCTTTCTTTTCCTTATCATGAAACAAGTTGGGTGTTTTACCTTTGCTTGTGTTTTCCCATTTGTCCTGTTGCATTATCCACTGTCTCTGTTTTTGTACTAGTGCAAATAGGAGACAATGTGGCATATAATATCACTGCAAAAATCTGAATTAAAATTTGGTTTTATAGAGGGGAATGATGCATAGAAACACATGTGCAAACAGGCAGAAACTCATTGTTTCAATAATCCTTTTTTCCAGCATATCTTTAAAACATTTATTCTTAAAAAGTTCTGCATCTGCTGCACTACTTCCATCCTGCAGCTTCTTCTCTTCTAACCCCGCTTTTGTACCAGTGCTGATATTACAAGACTAACTCACAAACACATGAGAACTGCTCAGACATTTGTTCCCTGGTTTAGTGGGTTAAGCTGACTAAGAGCCTTGTTCAAAAGCCTCCAGAGCTACTCGAAGAAAAAGATTCAGGATTGAAAAACTGGGAGCACAGAGGAGAAAAGAGAAAACACAACTCGTGTTTTCATGGCAGCAAGCTGTAAATTCAGATCTCTGTATCTAATGGAATCATACCCTTAGGCTACAGTTTTAGTGGTCAGTTTAGGCTTCTCTCTGGCCAAGATCACACTTGCAGATGTATCATACCTTCTCCATGCCTAGCTCCATATTGCTGCTTGATCCCTTTCATCAATATATGTAATAGTTGAAATAGTCACATCAAAACAAAAATTAACTTTGAGTAAAAAAGTTATTTTTAACAGATTATGCTTCTAGAGTAGCCATGACACCAATAGCTTATAGCAGGTGGCAGATCGGATGGCTGGGGCTCTAGGAAAGACAGGTTGCCTCTGTAACAGTCAAGATACAAGAAAGGAATTTTGACATTTGATGGGAGAAGTTAGAGCAATAGCAAGAAATTAAAATGAACAAAAAAACCCCACAGATTTTCATATGCTGGACAAGGCACTAGAAATGTGTATGAAATTGTCAGCATTGTCTTTCCAAAATGAGGCTTTTTATCCTCACATTTTACCACAGGCTCAAATTTAAGTTCAATAACCAAAATCTTTGTAGGTGAAGCTAGTACTTTCTGTAATATTCTCATCCTATTTGAACTACATAAAAGTCCATCAAGAGAGAAGCGATATTTCTACTGTGTCCTTACGCAGTATCAAATATGGTACAGCTTGAACACGTACTTAGGTTCTGATGTTGATTTTGGGCTCTTCATGATCCACCACAGAGCCTATACACAGATAGGTTTTTATACACACTTAGTGTAATTTCCAAAATGAATTCTAGTACAAGCTACAGGAGAAGCAGAAAAATTTTCCCTTTATATGGTTTTTTTTGCTCTAAAATTAGGTGGTTTGCTGGGGAGAGGGTTTTTTGTGGGGGGGGTTTTTGTTGTTTTTTCCCCGCATCAGCATTTCTCACCTGCTTTAAGGAATTCTGGTAAATGATCTGGAAAACTATTTTCCAAAAGATGATAGTTTTTCACTACCTTTTCTATTTTTTTTAAATATATGCTAAAGGAGTATCAGAGAATTTTCTTGCATTGTCCATGTGTGGAATGTCTTCCAGCCCAATCTGTCTTCATCTCTTGGTCATCTGCTTCTGATAATCTAACTTTCAAATGGAAACCATTAGTATATTCTTTCCTACTTGTTGAGCAGTTTTACCTTCTTCATCATTCTGTGAGGTGTCCTTACAGATTCCCATACATTCAGCAAACTAATTCTGTGTTTTGCTTTTAGTAATAAGCAGGATGTTGTCTTTTTTATCCTATACCAGAGTTATCACAGAACTTCTGGTCCTTTCTCTTGTCTGTCCTTGTCAGAGTGTTTTTGTCAAAAAATGGTAAAGAATACACATCAGTGAGATGCTGATCTGAACAATTTCTGGATTCATGGCAAAACAGGCAGGATCAGAAAACTGTAGGAATCACCTTCCCCATAGCTTAATGTGGCAAGGTGTCTTCCCCTGACTTCTCTATAAAGCTGCCTACACAACTGAGAAGGATCTTAGATCCAAAGGAAATACCTAGAAAGCCAGAGTCAGTTGGTATTTCTTAAAGGGCTGAGAAAGGGTACAAAAGCTCATTGCTGGAGACCATCATTAATAAATATACCATAGTTTTCAGGGGATAATATGAGGAGTAGTTTTCTGTATATCCAAAGATTTTTTTTACTTATTAATTTTTGGAAGACTTCAAGTTAGTTATCTACCTCTAACATCGAAAAGTAGTTGAGTAAAAAGTAGACTGGCTTCTGGGATTAATAGCCAAACACAGCAAACAGGTTGTTAATAATAATTTTAGCATCTCTTAAATGAAAAAAATTTTTCCAGTCAGGAAGTAAGCTCTAGAAGTTGTGGAGATATGTGTATCTTGTAGCACATATCTTCTGTCTGTATTAGAAGATATGCAGAATTTCTACAAGATGATGAAGGTTAGTTTTGTATCATCGAAATAAATTTGGCCATTTCCCTAGTGTTGTTTAAATAATTTAAATGTTTTTGCAATTGTAGATTTTGAAATGTTCCTCTGGGAATGTTTGACTTCATTTTCAAGATAAATTGGGCAATTACCACAGGTGATCAGAAGGGCAATGGGTCTGTATGTTTCCAAGAAAGCAAAAAATTAATGTATTATTTCAAGTCAAGAAAATAGAGGAAAAATGAGGCTGTAGTCTTGTAAAACTGAAATCTAAAACTTTCTATTACTTTTGTTTTATTAAATTCATGTTCATGTAAATAGTGTTATGAAAGTTGCACATTCTTTTCCTTTCTGTGATTTGGCCAGAGGCCAGGAGTATTCAAGTACTTGCAGATTTTCCTTCCGGGAGGATGTCGTCAGTCATTCTGCAACTGGCTTATTGTGGGAAATAACCGCTTTCAAAATGGATGACCAATTCCACAAGCCTAAAATTGATCCCAAATTTATTGAAATAGTAGACCAAAAGTACATTTTATTTATCCTCTATCAGCATATCATATGTGAGTGTGAGAGAAGTATACAGGGAGTGTTACTGGAATTCTTAGACCTGATTCTCATTCCAAACAATAATGCAAAGTTTTAAGACTTCGATATCTTTAGGTAAATTCTTCTAGGACTGGTAGGGACAGTTCTATGACCTTAGAAACAGTATAATTATCTCAAAAAAATGTGAGACTGTGTCAGTTTTCCTGTTTTTACCTGTTTTTAATAGATACGTTTTTTTTGCCGTAAAAAAACCACAAAACATGTCCTACATCTTGTAACATTTCTTTTGAATATTTCCTCCTAAATGAAGTAAAGCAAGCTATTGCTGATTTTTGGATATGAAGGTATTGTTGATTTTAGGAGGTAACTCCACAACATGGAGTTCAAACTCAAGCTAAATTACGTGCATGTTGTGAATTGCAAACACGTTTTTATAGTTTCCATTTCCTTCTCCAGATGAAAGCTAGCACCTGTTCAGCTCCATACAAGATTTTCCACCAAATGTATTCAAGGGTCTAGAAAGAAGAAAGTTGGTATAATAGAATTTCATCTGTCTCAATAAGTTTCAATTAAAATACAGTGATTAAAGAATTGAGGTGTCAGCTGAGTTATCAACGTCTTAGACTAGAAAATTCACTAAATGTTCAGTACAACAAAAAAAATAAACCTCAGATCAGTTTAAGACATGGGGAAGAGAGAAGTCCAATGAAGATATGATTGATACAGCAGCACCTGTAGTTCAAGGAGAATTGTAGGATGATTACTACACCAGGTATCTCTCCATTCAGTAACTGCACTTCTTTGAGAAACTTGAAATTTATGACACAAATTTAGACTTCCTTGCAGAAAGTGGAGAGAGTGAGAGAACTCTGAGAATCAGCCTTCCTTTTTTAATAACTATACTGCATTATCACAAGATTTTTTTAAGACATTTTCTAGACACCATGAATAAAAATTTAAAAATTGTAATCAAAAGATTATTTGGAAAGAAGTATAATATAAACTGAAAGAAGTTCTTAACATGCCAAGCCTAGTTGTTCCTTTTACACCCCTCAACTACTTTTTTCCACTGCAAATTTTCTTTTATCAATTTGGGATGTTGCTAAGTTTATTCATAAATAGGACTAGGAAAATACACTCAAAAGTAAAAATTGTAACGATATTGGAGAGTAAGTGAATGTACATCACGATTTATAAGAAAACAAACTGAATTTCAAGTAATATCTGTACTGTGTTTTGGTTCATTATTTAGTACTTTTAGCCTTTTACTTTCATCTTGATGTTATTCATCTCCTGTCCTCTACAAGAAGAGTTTCATAACAGGTTTCAGTCTGAACCTTCTTTCAGGGAGATGGTACAGATGCATTCTTTATGCAGTGACACTTTTCAAGCAATGACAGAATAGATGAGGAGGGATACATGGGGATAGGAAGGTGGCAATTTCCATTACCCTAATAATTTAGTACATTTTTCATGAATAAAATTTAATAGAATTTTGCATAATATAAATTATTTACAACCGAACCATACTATAAGTAATTGAACTGAATGTCTAAAGATATGTTTAGTGATTATGTATGAAGATAGTTTTTTTATTTGTTTCAGAACGAATAAAGTTAAAAGCTAAATTTTGATTCTGCTTTTAGTACAAAGAAGTGATGTCATCATTCTTGAACACTGTCAGTGTTAGACAGTCTCTAAACATGCCTCTCTGAGTCTTCTACACCCTACCTTGTTCTGAGTCATCCCCACTGCCCTACCAAGCAGGAGCCCCAAGGAGAGAAAGATCAATGCATTCTTGTATAGAAGTAGTTGTCTCATACGTGATTTTGTCAAAGGCTTCTGTTACTTCAGCGTGTAATTGGCACCAGCGTTTTTGAGGCACGGAAAAGGCTTCAAGCTCTTGCTCTAAGGCTCAGAAGATTCCTGATAGGAACTACACCAAAACCACACGAGATGTAGCCTAGTCATTCGAGCACTTAGCTGCTAATAACCAAATGACTGTGCTGTGGTTCCACTTGGCTCTAGCATACATCTTCCAACTACTGTCACTGCATCCATTTCATTTGGTGTTTATCTTTCCGCTTCTTGCATCTTGGGGTTGAGAATGATTTCTTTGGAATTCAAGATACTGCAAGCAAAATTGCTCCACATCCTAATCTAGTTCTTAAAGTGCATGCAATGATATGAATGGCCATTGCAGAGGCAATGCTGGCATTGCTGAGTATTTTCAATCTATTGTTTGTACCTTTTAAAAAGAAAATGGAAAAAAGAAAACCAGGTGCCCCTTCACAAGTACAGGTCATCTCTCAGGATCAAGAATCTGTTACGTTAAATTATGCCTAAAAGTGAGAGGAAATTGTGGCAGTAATGATTATTCCCTTATTTGTGAATTAATGGAGGGTTGAGACTCTTTAGTAAATCTTGTAGTAGCTACTTTGTAGTGAAACAATGCATGAACCATGAATCCTGGTTTCTTTCTGGTTCTGCATCATTGTTTTTCACTAGTTTTGGGTAGATAGTTGGGAAAGTTTCAAACATTTTTGTCATTAATAATTACTTCAGATAAATTGATGAGATTTTCCACCTATGGAGATCTAAGAAGAGATTTGTTCACCTCCATATAGATATCTTAATCGCTTGTTAGGCACTTTTAAGATACCTTACATAAAATCCAGTCAGCCATTTTGGATGTCCTGCAGAATCTGAAACATTTGCACTAAGCAGGAAGATCTGACAAAATACTTGGAGGAATCTCTTGGGCTCTTGCAGACACAGGTAGACCTCTGTTTCTTTTTAAAAATTTGATTAGCATGCTTTCTTCTACCTGTCTTAGGAAGCCTTTTTTCCTTTCTCCTCTCTCTTTTCAACCTCTTTCCTGATTTGTAGTCATACCAGTTCTGCTTTTCTGACTGCAAAGTCATAGCAGCTGTGGTGCAGAAAAGCATCTCAAAAGAAAATGCTAGTAGTGGTTTTTATAGTGTACAGTAAAAGGCTCTGATAAAAAATAAAAAATGCCACAATTTGAACACTATCTCTGACCCAGACTTTTGTTTCTTAAAATGTGTGAAGGGGCCTGTGTTTAGGTAATTGAATTCTTTCATTCTTAGTTTCTCAGAGTGATTTTATACTCTACACAGATGATTTAACTGCTTCCAAAAGTAATAGCATTAGCTTCAGTTACTGGATTTGAAAAATAACAAAATCAACAGCATTGAAGAAAGGACCTGTTACAATGGTTTTCTAGCTCACAAGCTAGAAGCTTGAGTGCTGATACTCTGTCTTCCCTAACCAGGAGTTACCTGCTCAGCAATGGGTCAAGAGTACATTCATTATTTGGGTATTTTAGTTGCTTGACTTTTATAAAACCAATCGTGAATACAAGATTGTTGTTGTTGGGATTTTTTTAAGATGCATGACTTGGTCAAATCTGTGAATTTTCATATAATCAGTAAGAAGCACTTTGCTGATTAGTGACTAGATTTCACAGCTATTCTTTGAGAAAATTTCTTTATCTATGCAAAGCCATCTTTTTTTCACCCATATTAGGAAACAAGCATTGGGAATTTTTGCCTGATTTTTTACTCTTGGAAAAAAATTAAATATAAATTGAATAGTTCTGCAACTGTAACCCTCTACCCATTGATAACATGAAGTCTCAGACTAGGAAATCTCTCTGTGAACTGTAATGCAGCTAAAGTATTTTGATTTGTTTTTCATTATAATGCAGAGGAAATGTTTTTATTGCTCTTGAAGAAAAGTTTTAAGAAATTATTGCAAAAGAAAGTAATCTTTACTTGTTTGAGAGAGATCTCTACCTATTTCATCTCAAGTATCGGAAATCTTTTGGTGTGATGGAGGTAGTGGGTTGTATGACAAAAGCTGTTTGTGATGCATTGAGAAACTTCTCTTTAACTTAGTGATATAAGAAGTAAAAGCCTGATATAATTTAGTATCAATTAGGTGGTTTAAATAGGTTTGAAATTCCATCTTGGAAATCCACGGTAACTGTAAAAGAATTAAAAAATAAATAGTTATCATAGGCGGGTTTTGTTTTCACTTATAATAGGACAGAAGCAAAAATTGAACTCCAGGAGGGATGGATGTTACAGGGATTATTGTCTGTCCTATATAATAAAATGTACAGGGTGTAGCTGTGAAGCAGCCTGAAGAAGGTATTTTGGTGCACGAATGTTCATTGGGCAACTGCACGAACTGGAGAAACAAGATGTGTTTTCATATTCTCTAAAGCTTGCTTAGGGGTGAAATAGAAGGCGTGACCACCTAAAATTTATTTGTAAATCTGAATGAATTACAGTTTTTAAATGATCCGGTCATTCTTCTCTGAGGAGGTTGGGGGGAATTCAGAAGTTCTGCCTAAATTCAGTCTCCTAAGGAAGTCATTAGGGTCAACTTCAAAAATGTGGTTTAAAATCCTTGGGTTTTGATCATGTTATATTTTATCTTCTTAGGAATGGCAAAATTCTATTCAGAAGAATGCAGGACTTGCATTTATTGAGCTCATCAATGAAGGAAGGTAATGAATTTTAAAGCTTTTGAACAAGTAGTCATTTTGCATTTATTCCATTGGGTGATAATACTTCCTCACCATCTGTTCCAAAAAGATTGTGAAAAGGCCGTGTTAATTAAGAGATTTATTGTATAGATAATTTTATATAGTAAATATTTAATTTTTAAGTGTGTAAATTTTGAAAATTTTGTTTATTGACAGAAGGAAATAGAATTCCCTTGAAGTGTATATAAGTTTAGGGTTATTTGAGAATTGAACCACCATTCTCCAGAGCAGCAAGGTTGTTTTACCCAGACAGTCCAGGGAGCCCAATCTGTAAAACCATCTGCTGCTCCATCTGTTTTAGGAGCACACCGTTCATTTTACAGACATACTTCTCTATACTATAATTTCATGATTATTTTATCTAGAATTTCCAGTCCAATTTGAGTCCTGTAAACTACACATGACATTATGTCTATATGAGCTTCCTTGATTTTGAAATTTTTTATGAAATTTATTATCAATCCTCAAGTCATTTTAGTTCTGTATATTCTACTCTCTGCATCGTTTGTCAGTACTTTCAGCAAGCAAGCTGGGAAGCAAAGGGGGACTCTTTGGCCCTTCTGGTAGCAGAGTACCCAAGACAAACAAAACCACTTGTGCAATGTGTCCGATTTGTGTTGGCCAGTACATTAAATCCATTTGAATCTACACATTTTATTATGTGCAGCTAAAAAAAAAAAACCAGCAATACGCCTGTTGAAGAGATGCTGTCATTTTATGTGTGATTTCTTTTTTTCACCAATGATATCTCATTAGCGAAGTGAAGTATTAAATCTTCTCTTTATTGTTGAATATTTTTTGTCTAGCTGATATTTCAGTGGTTAAATCATGCACTTATTTGAAATGAAATTTAGAAAATGTCAGAGTATAGAAATATAGGAATATGAATATCAAAAACAGAGGAGCCTGTTATTACCCACTATTTGGCTGGTGTAAATTGTCCTGGATTCCCTGTGCACACTGAATTTATTGTGCCATATAGCAGTAGGAAACTTAAGTCCCTCCACTGGAAATTCTTCTTGCTATGAAGTGCAAATATGAGTTTTTACACCATAACAGGACTCACCTGAGTGGGTCATGTACTGCACATTGTACCACAAATATTACCTGGCAACAGACTGAATAATTATAACAAGCTCATGTTCTTGGATAGTAATATGAAATACCGTTTGGACCTTTTTTTTTATTTTCTCAGCCAGGATGTTGAGGTCGGATATTACTGCATGCTCACTATTGATAAAATGACCATTCTGAACGAATCCTATATGTGCATATTTTTATCTGTCAGGCATTAAGTTACCAGTGGACCTTCTAATCCCCTCTAACAATGCCTTTTCAAAAATAAGTAGCATTTAAGAACCACTCCTTAAATCCAGTCAAAGGAATGTCTAATCAAACTGCCCTTGGACACATGTTCCTTCCTATACTTTTCTCAGAAAGGTGTTTTAGAATAAGTGTGTGTGCGTTACTGGAATGCTCTTCTTTGCAATCAGGCTGTTTGTTTTTAATTTACCCTTTTGGAGACAAAGATAACAATCCTTTAACTGAAAATTGTTATAAATATTTATTCTGCTTAATAGCTAAACTTGTGAATGCAATTCATCAATCATAGCTAGAGAATGCAATTGTGCAGTTGTCAACAATTAACAGGACATAAACAGTTGATGAATGTGCAGCTGAATTAAAGTGCTCCCTAGGATAACCTGAAATTATAAACTGGATCATTTAAAGGAATCTAACAAAGGATCTTCATAATTAAAACAAAGCAGGGTTAATGGGATGTAAAATTGCATATAATCGCTGTGCAATAATGATTGAATTTTAAATTATTAAAAGCAAAATGAAGACTAAGAATATTTTGAAGGACTTTCTGGGTAAGATTTTGAGAGACCTGGGTAATAAATCAAAAGTTTTGAGAAAAATTTTTCTTTTGAATGTGGATGAAAATGTTTAGATGTAATGAAAGGATCATGGTTTTAATATCTTCAATTAGACATCTATATTTTAATATATGGATGCTATAAGGTGATTTTTCTGAGTACTTAACTCTTGTTATTTCTCCTTGAAATAATTCAAATGCCTTTTAGATCTTTGAATGTATTAGAAATATTCTTAAATAAAATATTTCAGTTTAGTTGTAGTTTAAACAATTACATCTATATTCCTGTTACTTTAACAAACTGCATTTTCATTTTAAATTGGTTGATTTACTGTGTTTCTGGGTTTTTTTGGTATAGATAATGTTTGTTTAGGAAAAGCTGAATAACACGTAGTTTTGGAATTCAATATAGGAACACTGATACAGCTTTCTAAAAATAGGACTGTTGTAACAGCTTTTAGTGCAACAAGAGCTCTGACTATAGATTTAAATTAATTCTTTCAAAGTATGTAATACACCTGAAAGATTTAGTGACATCCTGGTTATGATCTTGAACTTCATGCTTCTATTTAATCAGTCTCCTGCTATGAATGTGTGATGTTGAGGGTATCACACATGTCAAGAGTTTCACTGGCAGCAGCTTAATTGGGATTTCAGATTTATGTTGGAGTATACACATAAGCAGGCTTCATAATTTTAGAGGTGGATGCATCTGCAATGTTGGCTGTGAAAGAAGACATGAAAAGACTTCTTTAGGAATGATATGTGAGGGAGACTACAGCCCACATTTAAATGGAGGAGTGATGGATGAGGGCGAAAGAAAAAGGTGCTCACTGACAAAAGCAAAAGATAAGAGCACCCACCTCAAGTAAATATGGGTACGAATGCATACATCTTGGGCAGCTAGGAGTAGAAGTTGCTGCACATGCAATCACAGAACTATGACATCATTGGAATGAATGAATAAGATTTGGTGGGACAGCCTGCAGTGCATGACAGAAGTGCTGCAATAGGCAATTTCCTTGGAAAAGATACCCAGAGAAATCAAGGAGGTAGTGTTGCCTTTTCTGTGAAGAAGCAGTTTAGATTTTTGAAGTTCTTCAGTGGGGTAGAAGATAGTCTGGTTGATAACTTGCAGGACAGGATGAGAGGAGAGTCATGGTGAGAGTTTGTTACAGACCACTCATTCAGAGTGAGGGAAAGGAAGAAGCGTTCTTTAAACACCTTGAAGAAGTATCTGGATCACAAACCCTAGTTCCCCATGGGGGTCTTTAATCTTCCTGGCAATGTCTGGAAGTGAAACAAGGTGGGATGCATGTAGGGAAGACAATTACTGGAGAGTGCTGGGGGTGACTTCTTGATACAGAATGAAACAGCTGAGAGTGACACACAGCTGGACCTGCTATTTAGCAGCAAGCAAGAATTATTTTTGGATGTGATTAATTAATGGCACCTTTGGCTGTAGTTGCCATGAAACAGGGGTGTTCAAGGCCCTGAGGGAATGAGGATTGAGGGTAGCAGAATACAGATTCTATGAGTGCAAATTTTAGCCTATTCAGGAAACTGGTCAGTAGGATCCCATAGGAGGCAAATGTGTGCATCCAGGTAGCTCTAAAAGTGTCAGGCTTTTAAGTACAGCATTATCCAAGTGCAGAAACTGGAAAAAATTTAAATGTAGTAAAAGAGTGGTTCAGCCAGCAAAAGAAATTATCGTAGAGCTCTGATGCAAAAAGAGAGTACACAGAAGGTGGAACTGGAAGCTGACTAGAAAGGAGGAATTTAGAAACACTGCATAAGCATGTAAGGAATAGGGTCAGGAAGACCAGTAGTCAGTTGTAAATGAAACTTGGAAGAGATATCAAGGACAACAAGAGCTTCATTAGTAGGCTGACTGAGGGAAATCTCTTGTTGCTGAATGGTGTGGATGATTTACTCACAGATATGACTGAGATGCTCAATGCCTTATCTGCCTCAGTCTTCACTAAATTTTATCAAGGCTCTGTCTTCAGTGAAGGGGTTCAAGGAGGACATCTACCAGCCGTGGATAAGGTTTGAGTCAGGAATTCCTTGAGGCAACTTGTCCCATACAAGCCCATGATACCTGATGAGGTACATCTGATTGTGAAAGTTGTGTGAAGGTTGTGAAAGTCTTTGCAAGGCTGATCACCAATCCAAGAATTCATGGAAATTGGGGCAGGTCAGGTTGCAGGTGCCTGGAGAAAGGCATATGTTAAACTCAAATTTAAAGCAATCTTCAAAATCCAGGGAAAAGCTAGTAATTTTTTCTTCTGTCTCTTGGAAGACCATGTAGCAAATCTCTTTGAAACCCATTCTGGCTGCTTCAAAGAGAAGGTAATTGAGAACAATCAACATGGATTTACAAAAGCTAAACCATCCATGGCCAACCTGTTTGCCTTCTGTGATAACAAAGATAAAACAATCAGATTTGTGGGCAGAGGAATAGCAATGAACATCATTTATCTTGACACTGGAAAGGTTCCACAATGCTCATGCATCAGAGTTAGAACTCTACATTCTGAATGGATGGACAGCTAAATAGGTAAAAAACTTACTACTTAAACGGGATCCAAGGTTTGCGTTTTATTGGTTGTACCTTAGCTTGATGTTTTTGACAAGCAGAGTATCTCAGGGATCTATCCTACCTAAAAGATGGATTTTATAGGTCATGATCTATTAGTCTTTCAGAACTGGATTACTATCCTCATCATCCATTTCCTTCCCCCTTTATACTTTCACAACACTCACTTCTTTAAAGAGATGATCTTGTTCCTTTCATTTAAATATTTTCCTTTATTTTTTACATATTTTCTTCATTTTAAATAGGAATAGTCTAATTCTAATATAAATTTAAGGCAACATGAGACTATATTTCATCTCAGATTTAAAATTGTAAACTTTGCTCCTGTAGTGCCATCTCTGCACCTAAGTGTTCTTCCTGCCTTTAGCCATGAAAATATATATTTTAGCATATCCACCTTTCTGGACCTCTGACCGTGCTTAAAATTCACAAGAAGCCATTTTCTTTTAAACCTTGTTTTGTTGAAATATTTTGAAACAGAATATTTAAATAGTCTGGAAATTAGTGTTTCTTTAAATTTGGATGAGTGGCTGATTCAATCCTGAAAGAAGGCTCATAAAGACTTAAAATCTTTCCTTGTTACCTCAAATGGGAATGTGGGGTAACTGCATCAAATTTTCTTTTGGACATCCTTTGTTGCAGTTTGGCAGTTCTGATATGCTTGGTTTGTGGTAAATTAGTTAACAGCCATTATTCACTGTCTGCAAAACTTAAATGTTCAGGCATATGTTAAAAGGTATATCTACAGTGCCACTTGCCATATTTGATTTATGATGTGTATCTGCAGTTGGGTCTCTAAATAGCCCTCAAAGAACTCATTTAGTAGTAGGGTCCAAAATGGATGCTGTTCCTTGTTTCTTTTTTGATCATGATCTTGATTACAGGACAGAATGGGGACCTCATCTGAACCATCCAAGAATGCCAAATACTTGGTCTTCAGACCATATGTAGCTCAGGGCTACCAGAACAACTTGCAAAAGGTTCTAGGCTGATGTGCAAAATCCAATAGATGCAAATGCAGTCAGAAAATAACACTGGGGAAGCCGTAGCACTCAGAAACAATAAATAGATAAGAGCAAAGGTGTTTGATCATTCTGTCTTTGACAGATATAACCAAATTTTTCTGCTTTACTGGCATTCTCACCAAGTGTAACTTTTGATTGGAGGAATCCTTTATTAACTGTGTGTGGCCCTTTTGTGGAAATTTATCCTGGATGTCATCTTCCTTTAGCAGAGGATTCTTGTCATAGATACTTCGGTAAAAGTGAGCACTGAATGTCTGTATTTCTGCTCCAGCTAAGGTGTGAGCTTGAGTCCCTTGTTTAGGTGTGCTTCTTCATAATCTCATATTCCTTACTATAGCTGTCCTTGTCCTACCTCTAAACTATTAGTTTGTGTTAGACAAAGCATACATTTTTATGGTAACCATCTGTGTACTTGTGGGGTCAGTACACCTACAGTTCTTATATCTGTTGTAGGTTTTGGGGTATCCTTTCCCCCAGCATTGCCTGATCGGGTCATATCTCAAAGGGGACACTGATTCTGAGATAAAGGCCATCTCAGTTATAACTGTTGGTCAAGGATGTTTACTATCCAGTAAACACTATTTCAAAGAGACAGATTCCTCTCGATTTAGAAAATTCTTCTGCAAAATAGAAAATCTTTATGGGGAATGGAACAGATTATTTGTAGCCAACTCTGAGTTTCATTTAATCTGTTACAGCTTCTGTGACATTTCTGAAACATTATAATAGTTACCCTTCATGAAATTTATCTTGTCAGTGTGCTTATGTTGTAGTTGAATAGCCAGTGTTTGCATGCTATAATTTCAAACTTTTCTCTAGGGAATTCTTCATCATCTCTCTCTTGCAAGAAATGAGACCTCTGTGTTAGACATTACTTTCCAAAGTTTATAGGAATTTACTTTCAAAGAATTCATAGCAGTACTGCATCTTGTGGAACTTCAAACGCTTCAAGTTAGAGTACTTTATGAATCCTATTACGGATACCAAGTGCAATGATAGATTTCATTTCTTATGAATGCCATTAAGAATAATAATTGTCAAACCAACTGTTTTGATGAAAACGTGGCACATTTCTAGGCTGGGTGGGTTTTTTTCTTTTGTTTTGTTTTGTTTTTTTTAAATAAAGCTATGGGCATATGATGAAAGTAAGTCAGAGAAACATCTGTTTCCCTGGACATGGGAGTTGGCAGAATTTCAGGAATGAGTAGAGGAAGCGAGATCTTAGCCAAATTATAACAAATGTTCATTTGGTAATCTACTTTGAAAATTGCTGTTTGGGAATCATCAGGGTTTTTAGTTTATTTCAAATGAAGGAAAGACTGGGCAATGTAAGCTCAACTGTTTTATCTAGTAGCGTACAAGCTGTGAGCCCTTTCTCTCTGTGTGAGATTATTGCTAGGAACAACAGGATAGCAAAGCCAGGTTAGAATAGTTAGTGAGATAAGAATTTTCATCCTTCAGTTCTAATAGTTGTACAAATAGCCCCCCAATCCACATTTAGATGTGTTGCAAGTATTTTATGGTTTTTATAGGTTTCCAATACAGTTTGTGTATAGTCTTATCACTATTTCCAAAACTCTAAAAAAGTTCCTCCAGGCACTGCCTATTTATCTGAATGACTTCATGGAATGTGCTACTTCACAATCCAGCCTTTTTAAACTCCATTATCTGTAAAACAGGGGCTTCTGGTTAGTTACACATACTTTTCCACAAATTCCTTTAACCTGTAAGCACTCTGGGATTCTAAAGTAACTTTGCTGAGGACAGAATTCTGGAAAGCTAGCTACATGGATATAAAATAACTTCTTACCTACTCTCAAACAATATTTACAAATAAATCATATTTATGAATAGTCGTGTCCTGAAACTTGCTCTTAGTCTTGTCTTGCTCATAAGTCTGAGATTCTTCCATTTTTAGCTTAAGGAGACCCCATCATTTATGCCTACAGATACTTAAACCCTGTCATGCTTATGATGAAGTACCAGCTTATTTTAATTAGAGTTTTTTTCCATATCTTCAGCTGAAAACTCCAAAGCTATCTGAACAGAAGGCGCATTTCTCCGTAGAAGGATTTGAGGCACAAGTGATTTCAGACTGCTTTGTTGGTGGATTGCTTACTGAAAGTCTTTTGATTCAGTCTAAAACCAAGTCAAACCTGTTTCCTAGTAAAGGAACCTTAACTGTGGTTTGTAAATTTGTGGGCATTAATATAAATCAAGCTTGTCTGGGTGAAGTGAAACCGTAAGTTACCAAGTCATGTTTAATCTCTACCTTATACGGTAAGGATTGGCACACAGAGAGGAGGTAAGATTTTTGCTAGTTATCAGTTCTTGGTTGAGATCAGCTCATCTGGCAAGCACAGTTGTCTTCAGTACTGGTAGGAGTTTCAGTGATGCAACTGAAGAACACAGGATAAAGCCAAACAATTTTCAAGGTCAATTTTTAATCTTTTTTTACTCAAGACTTTTTTTTTTTTTTTGGTAAATCGTGAATTACTGGAAATGAGTATAACAAGTACAGCAAGCCTGTGGTGAAACTTCTCATAAAACTCCTTAGGCCTTTGGAAGTACTACTTATGTAGAAATTTATAAGTATGACCAGAAGGCGTGATTCCTCACTGTCGCAACATTAATGTAGCTACAAGGTCTGTTGAGGGTGGTGCTTGCTAAGACAGGATGAGGATTTACAAGAGTGAATGAGAACGGTAGCTATAACTCAGTCACAGTGATAAGGAGATCTCACTAAAGAACATGTTTTATTTCCAAAGGAGAGTAAAAATTGTACAGCTCTCAAATTTTAGATCACCCCTTTGTATAGCAAGTATACACGCATTCTTGTGCCTCAAGCTCCTTCTTACTGGGATTGGTCACTTCAGTACAGGACGATGGTCAGGGAAATATACAGAGGATAGACTTTTCCCCAAAAAGGGAATGCCCTGTGAAAAACTATGGATGGAAAATCTGGTTGGACAGATGACAGAAATAGCCATCAGGATATATTGGGTGGGTTTCAAACCTTCATTAATATAAATGTTATACAGTGTAATGTACTACGTAAATATTTTATAATGTAACAGTACATGGAATTCATATTCTTGAAAATATATGTTAGAGGCTGCATCTTTTGAAAATATCTGAGGAGGTAAAAGACCAATCTATCACTGAAATTTTCTTGTGCAAAATAATAGAATATAGTGCTAAGAAAAAGGGAAATACAATTTTAGAATTGCATCAGAAAGGGTTTCTATTGAAATAAGGCAGCAATTATGTTACTATGTAAATAGTGACTAGAATTTGTCTAGAATACTGCCAACAGTTTTGGATATGCACTTGCAGAAAAGGTAAAATCAAACTATGATATTAGTAAAACTCCTCTTACGAATTGTTTTGCCGTACAAGAAAAGTCAGAGAGCTGGTTTACTTAGCATAATAAATGGGAGTACATGAAATATCAGAAGATCATCAGAAGGAAGAATTGTGTAAACCTAAGGGCAAGGTTTGTGTAAAATGAGACAGTAAAGACTGCTGAAGAATACATTTGGATTGGAAAGTAAAAGGGTTTTAAGCTTCAGAGAACCTTCCAAAACTGTATGGGAGGCAAGAAACTCAATCACATTTTCATACACTGAAGACACATTTCATGAAATAGATTTCATGAAAATGCCTTTCATAAGCTAAAGGCGGTTTATGAAAGATTTTAAATTATGTAGCTGCCTGTTGCAATGAAGGAGTGAATTTGCTGACCTAGAGATCCTTGTTCTTTTCTCTTACTTGTAGTGTATGAAGGGAGATTTTTAATTTTTTTTAATATATATTGGAAGCCTTTGATACTACTGAGGGTAAGATTTTTCCTGATTTGGGATTCTTTCTGAATAATTTCTTTTTTCTTTCCTTTGAGAATCCAAAAGAAGTTGTAGACACTTTTTCTCAAGACAAAAAGTTGTAGGTTTCTTTTTTTTTTATCTTATGCCATGCATGTGATTGAATTCATCAGGATTTAGATAAATTGGTTAGTATTCAAAGGATGTCAACATTATCATGCTTGTTCATCAGGTGTAAACCAGTTAAGACAGTACACTGAGTAGTGCTGTGTCCATATGAATCTGAGATTCAATCAGAATTAGCTGGCTATGATTTAATCCAGTAAACAGTTTTGCCATCTTTTACCTAGTAAGAATGTAGTTTGAGAATATATGGTAGCTTTCAGTTAGAACTCAAAATCAATACCAAAAATTATTTCTTAATAGGGCTTTTAAAATTCAAAATGTAAGTTTCCTTTAACAAGTAGAGCCAGCACAGAAGCAAGTACCTTTGCAAAAACCTCTGTAAGACATTGCTTCCTCAGCCTTGTAGTTGCTGCCTCTCAGTGATGACACATTTAACTGCTCTAATTTATTATGCTTCTGTTTTCAACCCTACATTCTTGCACTTGGAAATCAAAGCATCCAGGTCAAGGCTTATTTTGTAGCCACACAAGATTTTTAAATAATGGCCTGGATTTTCACCCTTCCTTTTTTCAAAGCTTGTCTTTCTGTCAAGTGGTTTTAGGACTAGCATGATTATTAAGGGTCTTCTAGATAGAAAAACATAGTTTGCCTGGTCTTTGAAGTTCTACCTTAGGTGCATACAAGCATCTAAGGTAAGTGAATCACGGTATGTGCCTTATTAGGACATATTGATGCCATATTATTTAATTGATGGTGCAGTTTTAATAGGCTGTGGCCTCACTTTTGTGATAATCCTAATTTGTTAATGATCATAAAAACAGTTTTTCATCATTTTCTTGAAGAAGTCACAATCAGTGATAGATATGTGAGAGTGCATGAAGCAAATGGCAAGACACAGTTGAAATACTACTGAGATATCCCGTAGATAAGACTTTGGACAGTAAACAAAAGGTACAACTGGCATCAACAGCAATTTCAGCCATCCGATTTGAATCTGCTGCTGCATGTCTATAAAAGTTTTAATTTTCTGTAAAGCAGACAGACATTTCCCTATGTATTGGCAAGAGATTTATTTAAAACTTGTGCAAATTAGCATTCTCTGAGGATCCATTTGAAGGCCCACCCTTGTAGGTACATAAATGGGCACAGAGAATGTGAACACTTCTTACTACAGATAAATACAACCAAGATTAATGTGTTATTTATTTATCATTGTTCATGAACAGAGGCCACTTATATTTTTTGTTGGGTGTTTTGTGGGGTTTTTTGGGTGGGTGGAGGGTGGTGAGGTGTAAAACCTGCCCAGATCTCCCAAATAATAAACCCGGTGGCATGAAGTTGGTTTTCATCTTTTCTCAGCAAATTCTTGGTGGTAGGGAGTGTCTAAGAAGCCTATTCATTTCACCTGAAGACCTTTGGAACTAGAATTCTTGTCTGGACCACAGCTGGACCATTTGCACTATGCACCATTTATTCCGTAGTTTATTCATTCAGGAATAAAATTCAGGAAGGAATGTGCAGCCAGTAGACACTGGAAATCTGTGTGTTCAGTTCTGAAGTCCTAGCTTCCAGATTGTTACTGTAATATGTAAAATTTCAGGAAGACCTGTGATACAAAATTTCATTAGCGATATTAAACACTCAATTCTAGTATTTTCTCATTTTAGAGAGGCTTGTCTGTGTCATGAATCACAGAGTGGCTGGACTTGGAAGGGACCTCTGGAGATCGTCTAGTGCAGCCCCAGGTTCAACTAGAGCAGGTTGCACAGGATTGCGTCCAGATGGCTTTTGAATTTCTCCAGGACAGGAGACTCCACAACCTGTCTGGACACCCTTTTGCAGTGCTGTGTCACTCACAAAAAAAAGACATTTTTCCTCATACGCAGCTGGGTCTTCCTGTGTTTCACTTTGTGCCCATTGCCCCTTGTCTTGTCGCTGGGCAGCACTGAAGGGTCTGTCCCCATTCTCTTGACACCCACTAATGTTCATTCCTAATACATATCTGAGGACAGCCCTACATTTACCTCTTAACAATAAAAATCTTAACACTTAACAGTAATAAAACACTGAAGCATATAATCCGGCAGGGTAGATTAAAAAATAAACCTAAATTTTGAAGACTGAAGTGTAGGCAACTTTATAATTTACAAAAAAAATTTGCTTTGAAAATAGCAAAGGGTTAGATATAATAAAAAGGGTTATTAAAAGCATGAATATCCACTATGAAACCTTGATCCAAGCTTTTTTTCTCTTTATCTCTAAAACAGAGGCCCCAGCATTTATGGTTTCCCTTGCCATGCACACATATTAAATATTAGCTCAGGGTAAGTGATTTCCTTCCTTCACAGATGGTAGAACACACCAAAAGAGACAAAAACAGAGTTCATATCTTTCCATCTGACAGGTGTAAAGCCTAGTAATCATGACTTTGATTTCTAATAATAATGAATTTTAGTTGTGGTGCTTCTAACACCAAACACCAACCTTAGGGTTGAGTTTGCTAGAATTTTCACAGCCTTAATATAAGAAACTCTGAAATTCTTTCCCTGATGCTGCAAGAAGGAAAATCCCAGACCATGTTCCACTTTCACAGAAAAAGAAACGATTCTTCTTGACCCTAAACAGACCTGTCAGATCATTGCATCCTGAAAGATATTTCCTCCCTGCTGATAAGAAGAGCAAATTAATTTTTAATATAATGGCCAACCCTAGATATGGACTATAGGGACAAGAAAGCAGTTGGTTCCATTCCTGATGCCCAAAAAGATGTGAGCATTTTTAACATAGGGCTGTTTATGCTGCAATTTTATTATGCACCTCATGGTATTTTGTGGTCTTTACAAAAGTCTTAAGTTGATGTATATGACTGACATTCTCAGTCGTGGTCCAGTCTTAATCTGTTTTTTCCTCCTTTTTAAGTAAGATTTGTCTATTCCTGATACCTTGAAAACTTGGAAACACGATGCACTTTTCACTCTAGTGTTTGAAAAAACATGTGAGAGATATTGATGTTATTTTGCAATTTTAATAGAATTTTAAATCTGCAGTAGTGGCATGACTTTTTAAGACTGAAATTGGAATTGCTTTATTTAATGTTTTCAGTGGTACAAATAAGAGTTTAAGTGGTTGTCTAGATTTTTTAAATGACAGTGCAGTATTCATATTGAGACTGCTGTTAAAAACAAACTCAAAATGTATTCTTCCAGAAAGAACTTTTCCCTTCAATAATAAATGGAAAACCTTTTTCCATTTAATGTGATTTCTTTCTGCTCTCACGATGCAGAAAAATTTGGATAAAATTATTTTTTCATTTCAACTGATTTGAAAACTTAATTACAGGAGTTTCATTGATTTTAATTTTTTCCATTGTAAGTAAATCTGCTGAAATAGTTTATTTGAAGTACATCAAATAAAAAAGCTGATTCTGATTTTTCTTATTTTAGATTATTGTGTCATGCAATGAAAGACCATATAGTGCGTGTTGCAAATGAAGCAGAATTTATTTTAAACCGACAAAGAGCTGAAGATGTCCACAAGCATGCGGAGTTTGAGGTAAGCCTGAGAGCTGGTGCATTTCTGGTTCTCTGTTTTCACTCAGTTGTCGCCTAGACTGTAACTCCATGCAATAAAGATTTTATTTTTTTTTCTTCCAAGGAAGAAATTTACATTGAAAGCATTTCAAAACTGGTTTTTAAAAGCTTTGGTGAATGTCAAGCACAAGGAATGGGTTTAATTTCTCATCTTGTCACTGAAATTCATAAAAGCATTTACAGCTTGAAGAAATGCCTTAATCAGAATGTCTAATCTGATATGGTAGACCCTTCGGTTCACAAAGAACTTTTCTGATGTATTGAAAATAGTAACGCAAATCAACTTACTAATTATTTTTGTTGATTTTTTTCAACAGTATATTTGAGTTCTGTAATAAAACAAAGCACTTATACACTTAAGGTACTTCACAAAAAATAAGAAATAAAAATGTTTTGTTAAATCGATTTAATATTTTAAGGTCATTTTCTTCAAACATTTTGAATTTTGGAGTGCTTTAGAATATTTACTTTTTATAATTTATGTAATGAAATTCAATACTGCATATCTTTCTTGGTAGTTAGGAATCATTAACCATTGACAGTAAGATTCAATATTGGAAGGTGTAACAGAGTAGCTGACTCCTGTAACTCTTAAATGTTTATAATTCTTATTCTGAAAAGGAGTCAACACTCAATTGTGTTTTCATCAATGAGTGGTACAGTATACAATTTAAATTACATTGCTTGAAAGTGATCCAAATGTTAAACCCCCCTGTTTTTAAAATGTCTTCAGTTTAATAGGTTTTCAATTGTTTATATGGGATTAATTTTGTTCCTATTAAAAAAAAATGCAAAAGTAATGGTGTAAAGTTAAGACTTCATTTTTGACATGACTTTATCAAATATGGGTTTGCATTTTTATGGTGTTTCATACAATATTTCATCACTATTTTTTATCGTTTCCAAACCTGCCTTACGTTTGCATACATTTGTGTAGATGTAGGTATATATGCGCAGTCATATATTTCAACATGTTTTACTGCTCAAGTGACCCAGTATTAGGATTAAGATAGACTGACTTAGTATTGATGATAATAAATAGCTATATCATTTTATTAATCTGTCAGAAAATGTCAACAAGCACCTGGTGGCTAGAAATAGGGTCCAGTAATCTTAGTTTTGATGAGGTTTTTATCTCTTTGAAACAGCTCTCTTAAATGTGCACTTTGATGTACTAGTTTTTGTGCTCCTTGACCTAGCTGAAAACTGTGAGACACAGAGATATCTGTTGTCATTTTGAATACACATAACCTTTACTTCATTTTGTC
The DNA here is from genome assembly GCA_013397725.1 of Rhagologus leucostigma. NCBI lineage: Eukaryota > Metazoa > Chordata > Aves > Passeriformes > Rhagologus > Rhagologus leucostigma. The sequence continues at coordinate 1,088,184 of VZTD01002293.1, forward strand.
AGAGCAGACAGCAGACACTTGTCATATGGGATTGCAACAACTTTATTACCAAGCTTATACTGGATATTTTGAACGCAGATAAAATTGCATTTACAATTAAGTGTATGTCAGAGTGAAGTTTCATATTGCCTCAACAATAAATAACATTTGATATCTATCAGAGCATCATGCAGTAACCTAAGATGACAACGGAAGATTGAGTTATCTGCTCTTTGAAGAATACATTGAGGTATAAGATCTGTCAGAACTCTAGACAAAATGAGAATATTCAATTAACTTCCAGCTTCTGTTAGCAAATAGGATTTAGAATATTAACTAAATTCCCTAAAGGAATAGCCTCAAGTCTGTCTTATTGTCTGGTAAAGAAACCAACACATTTTTCATGTATGAAAATTTTCATTACATTTCTTGTAGGAAAAGACTGGGATACACATTTTAGGCGAGTAAGTTTAAAACTGCAAATCATAAAAGAAAATTGTAAAATGTAGACTGTTTTAAATGTGAAATTCACAAGTACTTAAATAAGGTGATGGTTAAAGTCTGAAAGAATGCTTTATATATTGTCTTTAATAATGGTGGGAATATAACTGAGCATTTTATTATTCATCCTAGTTGAAAGCAGTAGGGACAAAGAGATTTCTGGTAGTTTTCTGCTACATGATTGTATATCTGTCATTTTGTTTTAATAAACTGTATAGGTATATGTTCTGGGGTTTAGTACATGTTAATCATGGCTCTCAGCTAGAGAAGGGCATGACTATTTTATTTTATTTCTGCCCTTTAAACTTTAATTGAATCATTATGGGTGAAATTATTTGATCCAAGCTGCACCAAGTTACTGTGTCTCCTGCATAGAGGGGAGGCCATGGACCAGCATCTAAATTTTACTCTGTGACTCCAGTTGTAGTTGCAGCCAGGAAAATTCCTCCCAGAATGGATACTTCACAGTTAACTTTCATTTTGTTAACCTTTGTAATTGTTCAGGAAGAAAAATGAAAATTTAATTTTACTGTCCAATGAGCTGGTGAAATATTAACCTCATTACTAAGGCAGATCATTGTACTAATTGGTGCCTCCCTGTACAAGAAGATAAATTGAAAAATGAATTAACCCTTTATGGATTAGTGTAACCATTGTTCTTTCCCAGACAGATTACTTGAAATAATGTCTGTAAACACAATAGAAAGACCACTGTAAAAATCTTACTGAATGCTAATGTGCTCTGTACTAAAAAGGTAGCATTCAGAAATATGGAGAATAAAATATAAAGTATGAGGTTAACTTAATTTTAATTGCTCTTTTGAATACTAGAAAATTGGATTCTATTCAGCACAATACAGCACTGAGTGTTGGCTAAACGTTCTAAAATGGTGCATAAAAACTGTAAGTGCAAAAATGTGTCTTAAAAGGTATCTTTTAAATTAGCTGTTTTGAGAATAATCTAGCCTTTGTAATTTATACTTAGAAAATTATACTTTTATTAGACTTATTTTGATTACTCTGGCTGCATTCCCTTTCTTTAGACATTTTGAAAGAATTTTTATGAGGAGGAGAAATTGAGTTTGAACTTAGCATGATTTTGAGAAAAGAAATGGAAAAGTATTGTCCTTATACATAAAGAAAGGATTTATGAAAACAAAAATACACTATAAAATTCTGGCAGTTTAGAAACAAACTTGCGAGATGGTCAAGAACCACAGCATTTATTTTAGAGGTTGTCTTCTCTCAAAGGAAACATGATGGAAATATTAGAGCTTTTTCAGTTTAAAAGATGAGTGATTTTTTTATTTGTTAGGTTTTTAGAAGAGGTAGTATGTTATCAAAATTTTGCGTGTTGTCGTATTGTCCGTAGTTTTGTAGTTTAGCATCCATAGTAATAAAATAATCAAATAACTTTTTAATTTTAGGTCTTAATGTAATTTAAAGATCAAAATCAGTGTACATAATTTTTTCTTGTATATTATCCTATGTATGTTAGAGCTGTATTTTATACCTGACAATACATGAAACGTTTACAAAGAAAGGCTAACTTCTAAGGTTAGCGTTCCATGGCCACAGATATACACACATACAGGTGTATGACTTAATGGTTTTAATTGCAATTCTGTTGTCTTTGCCCTTGGTATTGCAATTTTTACGTGTTCTGAGTGCTTTTTTATGGATAATGTATAGTAGTAGAACCATTTCAATTGAATGGTGTCATGGTTTAGAAACAGTATTACAGAACAATTCAGCGTCCCCACCGAGACTCTCCTAAACCAGACACTCTTTGATCGCTTCCCCACCCCTTCCAGGGTGGAGTTGAGAACTGGAGGCACAAAAGGTGAAAATCGTGAGTTGAGGTAAGAACAATTTCCTGGAAACAGCAATGAGATAAGAAAGAGAACAGTAACAGCAACAATATTAATAACAAAAGGTATAAGACAAAGAAGTGGTTTACACAGTAAGTAAAACAAGACTGGACCCCATTTCTCCTGCCACACTTTCTCCCTGACCAGAGAGAGAGTCTTCCTTACTCCTGCCCCTGGCAAGTGACATGAGATAGTATCAAATAACACTAGGGTTTGAACATGCCTCCCTTCCAGCTTCTGTAAAAAATTAACCCTGTTCTGGATGAAACTAGGACAAATGACATGTCCTATTCTTCTGAAAATTATTTTAATGAGTTCTTTTCATATTCAAAGAGTTTAATAAATAATAATTTTAAGGCGATCACAAATAGCCTGTCTTTAATCAAATGGATGTTCTTTCATTCCCAGTCACAGTGTGCTCAGTATGCGGCTGACCGGAGAGAGGAGGAGAAGATGTGTGATCACCTCATCAGTGCTGCTAAGCATCGAGATCATGTTACGGCCAACCAGCTCAAGCAGAAGATACTCAACATACTAACGAATAAACATGGTGCCTGGGGAGCTGTCTCTCACAGGTAAGCTGCAAATGTATAAAGTGTGGGGCTTTAAACATTACTTTCAAAGTTTGAGAGAAGCAGGCATTGTACAACTGAAATATGATTTTATTAGGAGTTTAAATGTACTTGAGTGTAGTATGTACAAAGCTGAACGTAACCAAAGTGCAGCTCAATTACGCGGGTATTCCTGTTAAAAAATTAATTTAAAAAGAAATCTAAAATATGTAATTTCTTCTCTATATAACTGATACGGTATTTGATGTTTTATTCAGAGCTCTGTTGAGTACTTGTTTCTAAAGTTCATTCTATTCAGCATAAAGGTGAAATTAAATGTTTTCATACATCATGACAAAAATGAGAGACTTGTTCTTCTGAATCACAAAAATAGCCAGTGGCTAAGGTGCTGACCCTCATGTGGAAGACTTGAGCTGAAATTGCTCCTTTCCTTCATTCAGAGCAAGGTCTTGAACCTGGGTCTGTCGTGTGAGTGCCCTGTCTGTGAAAGTAGAGACTGCCAAATCTCTCTTGTTTGTGCATTCTAGCCACAAACATTTGATTATTTATTCAGAGTGAAACAACTCAAACAAAAGAAGTCAAGGAAGTCCTGCTCCCAGATAACCAAAATTTTACAGCTTGATTTTTCATTTAATTTCCTATTTGTCTGCTCTGAATCACAAAGAGAACAGAAAGTTCCATTTTATCTCTGATAAACCTTTTCAGTAAAAACATAGTTCAGATGGGTAATGCAAAAACATTTTTCTAGATAAATATTCTTAAAAAATATGTTTGCATTTATGTTGACTAGATAGTTAGAATTTAAGCCTATTACAAAAGTTGCCAAGTAATAAATTTGACATGTCAGCAGTAAGGTTTAATAAATAGCACATATACTGTTCATTCTTTTTGTAATTCTATCTAGTTTGTTCCTGAAGTTATACCATGTTTAAAACAAAAAGGAAATTTTTCATGTTCATTGTCCCTGTTTCTTCTAAAGAAATTACTCTCTCCTGGATGATGATGGAGATGTATTTATTTTTTTAAATGGTAGAAATTGTGGAAATTCAGTCTTACAGAAACTGTCGTCTAACACCAGAGAAGTTCTGGTGAAAATTGCAAAAATGACAAGTAGAAAATTGTGATACGGTTAATTCAAAACAGGCTTAGTCCACAAAGGATGCTCGCGTTATCTCTAGTTGAGGCTTAAAGCTGTGCGTCTGGAGACTTGAACATGCTGAAAATAAATGCAATTTTCAGTCCTTTTAACGTCTTTGAATAATGAATAACAATTTTTGAATAATGTTGTTGCTCAGCTTTGTGAATGGCTGCAGACATTTTGCAGACTTAAATCAGTTCCTGGTCACTACCTTTTCCAGAAGACTATGTTTTCTTAGGGCCAAATAACTTTTATCTCCTGAATTGTTGATGGCATCCTAAATGGCAGCAGTCCTTTGCTGCAGCTTTTTTTCTCTTGAGTCCATGATAGTTTCTGATGGGCCATGTAGTAGCTTGACACCTGTGACAAACTTAGGAAATTTCTTACACTGAACAAAAGAAACTCTTATTTTATCCCTGTCATGCAACTTGCCCACTGTTGTCTGCTTCTCAGTTACTGGCAGAGCTGCTTTCCCATTTTGGTGCTTGCATTGCTAAGTGCAGTGGTTGGCTTGGTTGTGTTTTAGCTGCAGGCAGTGGCTTAACCTGGAGAAGGGGGACATGTGACAGTACAAGGTCTCCAAGTGGGATTCCTCGTTTGCAGGAGCCAGTTGGGAAATGGCCTTGCACTGCAGGTTTGGCTGTATGTGCCGTGGTAGCTTTGTGATCCAGCACACAAGTGCACGTTCTATCACGGGACTAGTGGACTGTGAATGGGAAGAACTGGGATGACAGCGGGGAGAGGGAGATGCCCAGTGGAAGAGCCTCTGAGCCTTGTTAGCGACCAGCATCATTCAGTGGGCAGATCTGAAAGGCTTTAAGGGTAGAATATGGAGAGGGGTCTCCTTGAAGTCCTCAGCCACAGAATGCAAAAACTGGTGTTAATTAGATAGATACTCTGATACTTTTTATATGATGGAAACTGAGATGGCTTCCGAAAGCATACACACTTCTGGCCTTGGCTGGCATGAGACAAAACAGGACACAAGTCTCTGGTTTTAGTTTCTGACAAATAGTTACAGCATTAGCAGTCTCTTTCTAAACTCATGCTTTTCTGTGTCACGAGAGATACAGCCTGACTGGAATATAGAGTTACTTTAAAAAAAAACAAAAACCAGGTTGTCACTCCAGACCTCTACACTTCTGTAGTGATTCTATAATTTCTGTTGGAAAAGTGTTCCCAGTTCTGAAGGCACACTGCTGTTCAGCTTGAGAGGTGGAGACCCTTCACTGAAATGGTGAATTTAGGGAGATCATTCTCTGACAGAGATGGGGCAGGGTGAGAAACAGACCATCACTTCTGCACAATAAATACTTGGGTAATAGCAATGCCTTTTGACATCCAAAATGGATAAGTAGGAAAATACTTGGGCAGACATGAGTGTGATTCTTCAAAGCTTCGGTTCTCTACCTGCATAGTGGCAGCTGCAAATTTACTGTTAGTTGCAGCTTATAGTACAAACATATATAGAATCATAGCATTATTTAGTTAGAAAAGGATCTCTAAGATCATTGAATCCAACCATTAACTTAACACTGCCAAATCCACCGATAAATGGTGTCCCTAATTGCCACGTCCACATGTCTTTTCAACAACCCCAGGGATGGTGACTCAACCACCTCTCTGGGCAATTTGTTACAATGTTTCACAACTCTTTTGGTGATGAAATTTTTCCCAATATCCAATCTAAACGTCTCCTGGCCTAACTTGAGGCCATGTCCTCTTGTCCTGCCTTGTCCTGTATGTTTTTGTTTATCTCTTCTCAAGATAAACAAACAATTTTGAAGTTCTTTAACACAGATGCTCATGTTACAAAATATTCTGGTTTCGTTTTGTCAAATATAGCCCAACTGTAAAGAAAATTTTTCCTGGTGTTTGCAGTTCAACACGATGAGCTTCTAAGCCTCCCCAGCTTTTGTGTCTTTGCATAATGCCTTTGCAGAAAGCAGCAACCAGCATTTACTATTTAATCTATAGGTGCCACAAAGCTTACTCCTTGTTCATTAAGAAACAAAGAGACTGTTAAGAACCACAGAGGGTTAGTACTGAGAGGAAAAGCAAGAGATCTGATGTTCTGATGTATTCTGCATTCTATAGTATTTGTAAATTACGAATTTTAAATATATTATCATAAAATCTTCCCAAAATGTCTGAAGAAACAAGAATGAAGTGGAATGGTATGAGCCAACAAAATACCATATGAGACTTTAAATTCTAAGTTAGATTAAAGTTATATATAGATAGCTTAGCTAAAAATATCATAAAATCATAGGTGACTTGCATTTCAATTAGCTTTTTAATTACCTATTAATTTATGAAGGTGAAATTAATTATAGGGAAGTACTCCACAACTTGAATAAATGCCTACAAACACAGTAACACTGTACAACAAATTCCTGTCTATGTTAATCAATCAGTAGCTTGAGTTGGTCTGAGAACCTCTTAACTCTATCATCTACTTCTGACTAAAAATGCTAAATAACAGTGTTGAGAAAAACCTTTCATTTTTATTGTTTTTCAGTGTTAGCTTCCTTCTTCCTTCACAAATGTTTTCCCTTTATATCTTAAAGTGAAAACCAAAGTTCTTTTTCTCAGTTTCTTCCAAGTGTGAGCATCGAATTCCCTATAACAAATGGAAATATACTGAACCATCTTATTTTCCTCTATGTATCTCAGACAAAGCATAATATACTTCAAAATAAATCCCATTAGTTTGTTATAAATCCTGTTTGTGCCCGTAAACAAAACTAATTCTGTTTCCTGCATTTGGGCAATTTGATACTTTTAGGTATCTTTGTAATAGCTTACCCTAAACATACTTGTTTTCCTCTTTTTTAATTTCAGCATTATACCAAAATTAAAATTCTGTAGGTTTTTCCCATTCAAATGAGAAATTGATGAGCTGGTTATTTCCTTGATGCATTGTCACTTGTTCAGAGGGAACATGCAACATCAGGAAGAATCAAACAGGGTGTTTCATAGCTTAGCGTTCCAAGCTTCTTTAAGCCAGCACTTACCCTTAGCTTTTTTCAGGGTTATAGTTTTCATGTCACAACATATGCTTCCTTCTGCTTTCTCTGTCAGCTTCATATGGTGCTTCTCTTCCTCCCCATCTGCGTCTCTCCCCGTACACATCTTTCTTTAAAAAAAAAAAAAAGAAAAAATGTTTTTCAAATTCCTTATCAACCATATGCATGCCTATGTTTTGGCCCATGAGCTGTTGCTGTCTTACTTCAGCTTCTTGGTTTTATCAGATACCTCAACTTTTCAAAAACTTTTATTCAAGAATACTGAATATATATATGTCTACCTTACAGTTTGTATAGGTTTAAAGCAATTCAGGGCAATAAAAAGAGTTCAGAGTTCCAATTAGCATTCAAAATCTAAATATTAAATACTTGTCGTAGATATTTTCACGTGATCAGTTTTGATATTCACAGGAGGACTACTATAATGAGAAAAATGACGTTTAAAAATGAGACTTGGTTCTCTTGCTTTCTATGATTTAATGAAGGAGGTTCCACCTACATTAAAGCAGCTGTACCAAATAGCAAGTATCCGAGGGCTTTTTCTGTTCAAATCCATCTTTGGTTAAACTAGACACCCATAACAAATTAATCATTCATGGTGGAGGGCAGAGCTGTCAAACTCATTCTGTGGTGAAGACCGAATTCGTCTGGGGAGACAGGCTGGAAATAAAAAGTTTCTTGCCAGACAGCTAGTTTTGGTCTCTCTGCAGTGTGTGCTTCTGAAGAGATTGGGTTCTGCTGGGGGCCAGACGGATGAGAACGGAAAGAAAACTCCCTTTCCCAAGCCTATGGGGGTTGGCAGTTAAATAAGTTGATTCTGGAAGAGCACTGTTTCTAAACCAAATGTTTCCAGTTTACAGCAACTGAGACCAGATCACAGGAATTTAGAAAATTGTTTCCCTTACAGCCATCCTTTGGCGTTCTCTGGCTCCATCTCTATACTAGCTGCTGTCTTAGGAAATTCAGAGAGGCACAGAACCTATTCTAACCCCCTCTGGAAATCAGCTTAATCTGGTTTAGCTATTCATTCATTTCTGGCTCTTTTTAACTGCTAGGCATAAATTACAAAGGGAGCTTTAGAACAGTGGAAAAGATGTAGGACCAGATCTTGTCTACTGGATCCAGAAGCATGTTTGACATGCCCTTTCTTAGAGGGCCTCTTAAGGTTCTGCATTTTTTCCACATACTCTGTAAGAACTATGAATTTTCTGTTTCTGGAACTGGTGGAATTTTTTTTTTTTGGCAGAATATATTCTTCAAAATTGATCTGATGGAACTGCACACTTTTTAGCTTGTTCATTACCTGTCCTGTTACAAGTTCCAAATATTTAGTTTTGAGATGATTTCATCACAATAAAACATTAAGAAAATGTTTTTCTGTCTTCTGTTGTTTTTACTTTACTGCACTGTTTGAGAGACCTTGAGATCAGCAGATGTGTCAGCAACATATTTTCAGTCCAGTATTAGTTATCTTTCTATAGCAGGATTTGAACATGAGTGAGATGATTTTGTTAATCTGATCGCTCTATTGTAGTATTTTACATTTCAATCCACTTAACTTTCTTACTATGCTTTTAACTGCGTGGCTGCTCCACCGATTTCATACTCTATCTCTTCCTCCCTCCCTGACTGCCTACCACTGTTGGTGGAAGGCAGAGACTATTTGATGGAGCTCTTGCTAATGGAGCTGAGGATTTTGACAAGCATGATGGAAAAAGGGGGATGGAAAAATTCTGTATTCTTTTCTAATAACAGGTGTAGGGTGGTATTTACAGCATAGAGATACGTGCCAAGAAAGGAGTATTGTATAACCAGAGGTGGGTTGTACAAGCAGCTGCACAATTTGCTTATGTGGAGTTTATTCAGTTCTGTATTTGTGCAAGGTTACTCAGTTGTTTTGAACTGTGGTGCTGTTCTATGGATTTTTTCCCACAGCTGGAAAAAACCTCTTAAGAAAATATTTTTTTTGGAAAGAGGTAGTGTTTTCAAATGTTGAGAAACAAGTGGTGCTCAAGAAAGACTTGTTCAATTCTACGGAGAGACTTGTTTATCTCTATGAAGTACAGCACATTTCATTTCGTTATAAAGAAGAAAGTCTGTACTTTCGCAGTATTACTTTGCATTAAGAGGATTTTTTCTTTTCTTTACTCTGTTTTTTTCTGCTTTACTTAAATATGTTCTCTGTTTCTGCCTAAATTTGGGGTTCCCCTTTTGTTCATGGAAAAAAGAGCAAAGCATTGTTAATTTTGTTTTTATTAAAGACTTAGGGACAACAGATCCTTTGATGTCAAGTTTCTTTAACTGGAACAGTAATCAGAATACAAATCCAAATTTCGTACAGTCGATTTGCCATATATATATTTATTGTAGGACTATACGTATATCAGGAGGAAGGCAACTCCTAGCAAACTGAGGGGGACTTCTGCTCCTCCTTAAGTCTAGCCATGGATTTAGTGTGTGCATGCACATGCAGCCATTCAGCTTCCAGGGCACCAGTCACAAGAATAGCCATAAAGGTTCAGACCTGTGGACCATCCAGCCCTATAACCTTCAGCTGCAACTGAATGATTAAGAAACAGAAAGATAGGACAAGTAGATAGGATAGATCAATCTAATATTCGCTCAGACTCCTTGAATTTTCAACCCAGGGTTTCCTGAGGAATCTCAAATTCAATCAGTCTTGATTTTAAATTTTTCATATTTTGGTAGGGCTTCAAAGTCCCTTCTGCCTTCATGTTTTCCTCCTAGTTTCTGCAGCAGAAACAAACTCTGCAGAAACAAACTCTGCAGTGGTTATCAGCAGACTGGACTCAGTTGCTGATATTAGACAATGTTCCTAGCACCTGTTCTCCTTCTTTTCCTGCCTCCAATTCAGAAAGAAGTAGAAACTCAGTAGAAAGCATGAGGGAAGAATTTCTCATTGCTGGGTGCCACTTTGCTCACTTTTCCTCACGTGTCTACCTAGTAATACCTGCGCAATACAGCAGTGGATTTCCCACCTTCCCCATATAAAATAATAGAAAGCAAAGAATAAAAAAGGAACAAAAGCCACAGATTTGAAAATTCTGAATAAGAAAATTTTATGCTTCTAAGAAGGCCGTATTTTCTCAGAAATGAAAATTTTTTGATGCATTCTTTATTTTCTGATATAAAATGGGTGAGAATTGTTAAGTCTTTTTTAAGTACCATTACAATCCAGGTTTCTTTCCCACATGATGCTTCAAATATATTACAGAAGATGGATGCCAAACTGTAGATATTTTCTTTTCCAAAGAGAAAAATCTGTAGTGTTTTGGTAGACTTCTCAGGCATTTCTTGTTGTAGACATCAGAAATGCAAAGTTTAACCAGAAGTGAAACTCCAGTGGAACAATTTTGATTCCCTTTGTCTCAAAACCTTAATGTCTTGTACATTTTTATTTGAAATGTATTTATGCCCAACGATACTATTGTCAAATACTTTCAGAAATTGAGAAGCAAGTTTGGAAAGGAACTGAAGATTAAATCATCTTCAGGCACTGAGGAAGGTGTAGTGTGGTACATCCCAACCACATCCTTTACATTCCCCTTTTTTTGTGGGATATGAAGTGGAATTCCTCAAACACCTCAGAAAACCTGTTCCATGTCTTTCAGAAATTTATAGTTGAATTTGCATGTGCATTATTGGATCATTTTCTCTGCTAAAAAGTAGATTAATTATATGTAGTTTTAAACCTACCTCTTGTCTTCTTAGTTCCTTTTTCCTCATGGCAATGTGTAATCAGCAAATGTAACAGACTGATCTGTTTTTCCTGTCTGCTCTGTTGTTGGGTTTATTTTTCTCCTCTTGTTCCACAGTGGGGAAAAAAAATCAACCCTCGTGATGATTTTTTTTTTCCGCCATTTTTACTTCTCCCCGGTATAACACCTTCCTCCTACAAAATATTTTAGAGCTTTCCTAAGCCAATGCTTGGAGCCCTATCTTGCAGTATTGCTACGGGAGTGAAAGGCAAGTACATATGGAACTGCTGCTCCCAAGTGACACTTAAGAAGGAAGTCCTGTCTTCAGGTGCACAGGAGGAGCATGGTGTGCCGGTTTGGCCAAAATCTAGTAATATAGCCCCTGAGAGAAAACCAGGTTGCAACCACCCTTCCCCCCCCGACAGGGTTCGGGAAAAAAAGGAAATTTTTCCTCGAAGGAAAGTGAAAGAGATAAAAACTATTTATTTTAACAAACACACAGGAAATGGATAATGATGCTAAATAATGAATTAAAACTCCTGCTATAGAGAGAAACCTGGGAAGATTTCAGAGTCC